>CM033722.1:22700020-23300020 GCA_019671005.1 Hibiscus mutabilis
TTCCAGAGGTGAGATGGTTTCTAACTTGATTTTATGGCTTCAAATTGTTTAACTAAGATTGTTTATACAAAATCTTACATTAATCTTGTGTTTTCTTAGCTTTTATCAAATCAATTGAGGGAGAAACTTCACAATAGGGGTAAAGTCCGAGATCTCCTCTATTGTATGGTTCTTTACTGAAATTCCCAAGCATTTGATCCTTGATTTTGTGTTTATAATATGATTTTGTGATTAAATATGGATTTAATTGGGTAAATCTATGAAATGATGAAGGATTCGTATTGAATCTGTTTTTCCAGTGTTATGAATTGATTTGAGTATATTTTGGATGTATAATGATGTTGTTAAGTCGATTTTATCAATAGAATCCCGAAACTCTTGAATCTCTAATTGTTTAGGTTGCAAGATTTGTGTTCTTGGGGTGCTTTGGTGGTTGTTTGGTTGCTGGAGGTGTTAGGTTGTTTTGATTCTATTTTTAGGTGTTGATTGTTGATAAAATTGGTGTTAGATTGTTAGGTTGTGGCTGGGTTGTGTTTGAGGAGGTATTGATGATGATTTCGGTTGTTGTGGATGGGTAATCTTGCGAGGATTATGGAAATCCGAAATGATTTGTTAGTGCAGTGTCTTGAATGCATCGAGAAGCATTAATCTTCTATTGTGTTGTGGTCAAAGAAGGGGAAGTTAATCCGAAAGTGATTGTTGAAGCATTGGAGGCTTCGAACACTTGAATTCGCGTCGGTGAATCGAGGTTTCGCGTATCGGTGAGTGAGAACGGGGATTCAAGCATTGGAATGTTTTAAAGGTGGTTTATAGGAGTTTAATCTTAGCTTGATACGCTGGTTTAAACTCGAAATTAAGTAAAAGTGGATTTTCCCTCTCGGTCGTGCTAGTGTTAAATAGTTTTATGCACTTGTTTTGATTTACATGTTACCTATTGTTTAAGCATGATTTAAAGTATCTGATATACTATTTTTGAGCATGAAATGCTAAAGGATGCACATGGTAAGTGATCCTTGTAAGTGTATGGTTTATACTTGTGTTTTAAAGCATGGTTGTTGCTTTGGAAAATTGGTTTGGTTAATGCTTGTTAAAAACAGTGAGGTAAATGTGTTATGGTTAATTATATTGGCAAGTGATGTGATTTTAAGATTGTTATCGGATATAGTTGGCCGGACATAGGATTGAGTGCACTATAAAATAAGTCACCTTGGATGTTGAGGGGTTTATACGGTGTACCGAAAACTCCCGTTAGTGGATTAAGCGTCTAACTGATGAAAGGGGTTGGTGTCCCCAAGGGTTGTATAAGTACAAGTTGGTAATGTACCGCGATTGTTATGGTATCGCTATTCCAGTTGAGATGGCTTGAAGTGTTGGTTGAACACTTGTTGAATCTGTGTATCTGATGAACTCTTTTGGTATTGGACTTGTTTAATGATCACTTGTAAGCCAATATAATTGTTAATGTATCATTGAAAGGTTTATGTGATTTACACATGTTTACTCTTTAAGCTTTACATATGGTTGCTATGCATGGGAAGGCTTAAATTGAGGTTAGCAATGGGATTTGCTGTTGGTTAATGATACATGTAGCATATGGTTTAATGTGTTGGTTTTGAAAGTGTTAAGTGCATGGTTTTTAAGGCATGATGTTTTATATGATGAAAAGTATGTTTTGAAAAGGGGTTTCCAATGTGCTATTGAACAATGGTTTTAAATGCATTGACGGTGTAATGTTTTTGAGCACTCCTCACTAAGCCTAGCGTGCTTACGCTCTCTTTTTCCATCAATGCAGAGAATTAAGGTCTCAGAAGGCAGCAAGAAGTAAGGGGATCCTAACAAGACTTGGTTAGCAAAGTATGTTTGGATTAGACTATAGGAATAAAGGCAATGGGGTACTTGTTTTGGTTGTGGGATATGTTTTGTTGAACTCCCTGTATGAGCATGTTTGCCTTGAGTTGTAAATGGCCTTTAAAGTTTGTTTTTGGAGATGGTTTACATTTTGGAATGTTGCTTGGATGGAAACTAGGATGCATGCCTATAGATTACTTCTATTGAATGATGCCATGAAAAGTTGACGATATGCCATGTATAACTGTGCCATGGTCATTGAAATTTGTTGGTTTTGTATTAGAGGCTTGATAAGGTGATTGGTGTGGTTAAAGAGCATGGTTAATAAGCTTAAACGAACCATAAATGCATAGGTGTATCGGTACGCTACCTGGCGTTTCGATACGGTTGGGCATTTCCAGGCACATGGTTTCGATACAGGTGCTAGTCGTTCTGATATGCCAGGCTATTTTGGCCTAGCGTACCGATATAGGAGGGGGTGTTCCGGTATGGGTTTCAGCCACTGGAATATGCTTTTTAACCCAAGTCCCGCGTACCAAAACACCACTATCCGTATCGGTACGGTCCACAAAGCAACTTCAAAAGTTCATTTTTACCGTTGGGCATACCGATACAGGGAGCTGTGTATCGAAACGAGGTGTTTCGAACCGTACCAAAATGGGTTAAACTGTACCGGTACGGGTGGCAGGTAAGTCTGTTATTGTCTTGAAAATAAGGTTATGTTACCTTACATTTTAGTCCCTAAATTTTGTATACGCAATTAAATGCCCTTGAGTGATCGGATTGAGCTGAAATTTGAGATGTATGATTGAATCCTGATTAATTAAGGTTGGGTAACATAAAAATGAGCTTTAATCCTATAATTTTCTGGAATTGCAATTTGGTCCCTAAATTGCATTTGAGACCAATTGGATGTCAAATCGATGCCTGATTGAGTTGGGTTTTCATCTGTTGTCAGCATGAACATGTAGGATATTAATTAAGCTTCTAGATAAGATAAATGAAAAAATGGTCACGTTTTGGGGTTTCTTCTCTCGGTTTACCTCGGTAAACCTAATATGACTCGCTCGGGTCGGTCTAGCGACTAGGCCGGGTCGAGAGGGTTACAAGCAATGGGCATCCACGAGTACGTACTCACCATCAGACGCTATGGCGTTGCAAACACTATGGTGTCATTATAATGACTCGTATACCATAGGTTCACATGAAATTGTACTTTGGGCTATAATTCATGAAATGCTTTTATGCATGTGGATAGGCCAGTAAGTCTATCATATTTCCTACTGATAAAGTAAGAATGATATTATGACTTTGGATATATATATATATACAATTATGATTTATATTGATGCTTTGAATATGAAATGTTGATTATAATGTTGATTTTGCCGAAGTACTACTGTGAAGTCTTTGGTATAGTTGGATATCCATAGAGTCCTAGCAGCTGCGTCATAGCACTACGATGCGAGATGGACTCCTCGGGGTCAAGATAGACTCTTCGGGGTCAAGATAGACTCTACGAAGTCGAGTTAGACTCTACAGAGTCGGTTCAAACACTACGGTGTTACATGGCACAAAATGTGCGAGTATGAGGAGCAAAGGGCGTCCTTGAGTACGTACTCATCATTAGATGCTACTGTATCGATTATGATGATTCGTGTACCAAAGTATCACATTATATTATACTTCGGGATATAATACATGGAATTCATTTATGCAGGCAGTTAAGTTAAAAAGCTTAATATATATTTGATTAATAAAATAAAGGTTTGATGATATGATATAAACTGCAATTGGGACTCGCTTGCCATTTTGCAAGAACTATATTGTACAGTTACATGACTTTACAGTACATAATTATTACAGTACGAATTTCTTACATGATTATTCCTGCATTACGGACTATATAATTTTAGAGCAACCTTGCTGTATGATTTTTCAATAAAGATTTAGTACTACATAGATTTATTACAATACAGGTTTATTATATGAGTATTATATTTTATATATAGAATATCATGCTTTATCAAATATCATGCCTAATATAGGTATTTCATACTACAAATAATTTTATACCGTATTTTACATGTTGCATATTTCTATGCCTCACTGAGATATACTCAGCGTGTATTTATGTTATACACGTAGGTGATCGGGATTAGTAGATGACAACCTTTGCTTCATCATCATTATGTATAGAAGATAATCAATAGGTATTTTGGTAATCATGGCATATGTCTTTTGTATGTTTAATAGTGGCACGTATTTAATAAATATGTCTATTTTGTTAAAATAATTATCGGGGCCTATAATAGTGGCGTAAACTGTTTTAAATTGATTATTATATCTATATTTTGGTGTTAAATAGTTTGATTTAATTTATTTTATATGAATTAGATATCGAATAATTTTATTAGAGACCCTTTTGTAAAATAAATTATTTTACTATGTCTTTATACTTTATGTAAAAAGTTTTATAAACCAGAACTCGAATAAATATTTTATATCGGTATTAATTAAAGTTAAGTGTGCTTGGGTTATAGAAATATTAAGATTGGTGACGACTGGGAAGTTTTTCTAAAAAATTTTAAATCACCCAGATTTTGGTTAAAAGGTCTGTTTTAAAAAGTTGTGACATTTCCGACTCGTGTCTGGTGTACGGTCACGGGAAGGGGGTGTTACATAAACATTGAAGAAAAACTAGTTTTCCAAAACAAATATAATGCCAATACTATCTATGAATGGAAAATAGATGATATATCTGAATATAACATTCTTAGCTTATTACAACAAATGACAATGGTGTCAAATGTTTATAAAACTCGAAATCAAAATGGTTTGATTAGCGATCAAGCTATTGCAAATCTTCTCATTGCTGGATTCACTAGCCAATTAAAAGGTTGGTGGGACCATGCACTCTCGAAAGAAGAAGAACAAATTTTAAAGGTTATTAAAAAGATGGTCAAGGAAGAATTATTTTAGATGAACATGGAAGAGAAATCCAAGATGCAGTTGCAACCTTGATTTTCTCAATTTCTAAACATTTTATAGGTGACCCATCTCACCTCCAATATAAGAACTCAGAATTATTATCAAACCTAAAATGCAAAAAATTAACATATTTCAAATAGTATAAAGATGTCTTAATGACCAGAGTAATGCAAAGATATGATAATCAAGAACCTTTTTGCAAAGAAAAATTTTTAGTAGGACTTCTTAATTTAATAGGTGAAAAAGTTAGAAATGAAATCAAAGAAAATTATAAAGGAATAATCCCTTATGAAAAATTCACATATGGTGAATTAATTAGTTTCACCCAAAAGGAAGGACTAAAAGTATGTCAAGATTTAAAATTACAAAAAAACTTCAAAAAGAGATATATCTGTAAAAAATCGATAAAGACATCAATAGAAGAAGTGGGGGAGAATGTCGAAGCCATATCATTTTAGTCTACTATCCCGCCTCGACAAGCCTGTTGTAGACCGAGTAGGTGCAACACTGAGTAATGGGATAAGCAATTCTGGATGGTGTACCAAGTAAAAGACACAAGTCAAGGTCCTTCATGAAGATCATATCTATAAAGTATCCTCGTTTGGGACATTCCAACGTCTACTGGCATCATTCTTGGTAAGTTTATTTAGCTATTTAGGGGGAAAGTTGTTGGGATGAACAATCAATGCAAATGACGAAGAGGGGGGATGAATTAAAATTAAAATTTTGGTAGTAGCAAAGAGAAAGGCAATAAAAATTGGGACACAAGATTTATAGTGGTTCAACCTTCTCAACAAGGTTTACATCCACTACCTTAGCTATCCACACTAAGGATTTCTCAAATCCACTAGATTTTCTTTCTTTTTTAGGATCAAGGAGATAAGCTTACAACTCCCTTAAGATTTATACCCCAAAACCTTAAGAACACTCACAAAGAGAAATATAAATTTTAGTAAACTAAAAATCCTCACAAAGGCAATATTTTTGCACAATTATAGACTCACTAAAACCCCAACGCTTGAATAAAAAGAATCCAATTAAGATCACCCAAGTGGGTTTACAAGATTTGACAATAAAGGCTCAAAGATTGTTGGATGTGTGCTTGAATGCTTTAGACTTGTTGAATAGTTGTTGAAGAATCTTTGGAGACTTGATTTTATACCCCCTCATTAATTCTAGCTATTTGGGTAGTAGTCGCTGGGCTTTATTTTTCCCTCAATAAATGTTGTCTACGAACACTGGGTATCAGTACTATAACACTCATATTGGCACATGTCATAACAAGAAAGAGCAGTTGCAACAAAGGGGTATCGATACGCGTGAAGCCGTATCGATACAGAGTGTTGATTTTACAAAGGGTATCTGCATGATCCGTACCGTATCGATACCGATTTTGCTCACTAGAATCCTTGGAAGTTTGGCTCAAAAAGTCGTATCGATATGCCTAAGAGGGTATTGGTATGAGTAACCTTTTTGTAAAATTTATGGTTCCAATAAACTGACAAGGCAACGCTAAAAAATTAAATACAAAGATTTGGAAAATCTTTAACCCTTGTACCGGTACGCTATAAGCTGTACCGAAACTCATAAGCAAATTTGGTTTCTAGGTTTATAGGGGTGTACCGATATGTGACCAGCCGTAACGGTACCCTATAGCCATTAAGTTTAAAACAAGTTTCCAATAACAAAAATCTGTACTGATACGCTATAGGCCGTACCGGTACTCCTATACCAAAGTGGCTATTTTGAGTACCAAAGCACTTAAAAAATATTTGGGGTTTAAGGTTTTGACTTAGGAATTATTTTAAGTTCAAATGCCTGTCAATTTTGTGAGACAATTGAGTATTTAAAAATTTATTCCCTTTTACAAATTAGTCCTTGTTATATCAAAATCAAATATAGGTTTAAAAATCTCACCCCTTTTTGATATAACAAAACTAGAATAAATTTTTAGTTTACTCCCCCATTCTTTAAGGCTAAAAGATTGTTTATTTTGAAAAACCTTTGAAAATTTTATATCCCATACTTCTCCCCCTTTTTGTTAAATCAAAATCAATAGGGCAAAATAAACACAAGTAAAACACTATAACTCTAAAGATAATTAAACTGCGTAAATATTATAAATTCAAAGCATAATATTTCAAGCAGCATAATATCCAACTTAAACTTAAAAACATAAACCAAAGCATAAAGCATAATGTTATAGGAAATCAAATAAAACAAAGATGAAAAAACTCAAATCCTAATAGGTAATATGATATGGATGAGATGCATAGCCTAAGAGTCGTCGTCTTCATCTTCATCTTCGTATTCCTCATCTTCATCACTAAGAGCATGACCACACCATTCGGTATGAAAAGCGGTGAGAGTCATGTCCATCGAGGCCACAAGATTCTCAACCAAGGTCACTTAGCATCTATGGAAGCCAAACGAGTATCAATAGCATCGAAAAGAGTATCTATGGTAGCAAAATTCCCATCAAGGTAAGCCATGAGAGCATCAAGGGAAGGTGGAGAAACCAGAGCAACCGGAGCAACAGGGACATTCTCCACTGGGTTGGCTTGAGCACCATCTGGAAGATCCACATTACGAATCCATTCTCTATTGTAGAAGGTGAACATGGCTCGCCGGAGAGACTTGTCATCGATGGGGTCGGTGAGAGGTACTCCAAGATCATGGGAACAATCTATCCCAAGCTTGTGAAACATAAAGCTAAGAGCAGTGCCATAGGTGAAGGAAGTTACGAGGGTGGTATGGCAGTTTTGAACAAGGTGGATTAACTCGACAAACATGATTTGGTCAAGGTTTGGACGTTTTCCTCATGAAAGCAATGGAGCCAAAAATCATCCACCATGCGAATGGTAGACCACTTACCAATGGACGGTCAAAACCACCAAGTGATGAGAAAGTGAAGAAAAAGCTCAATGGCATCGAGCACGGTTTACAGAGCTAGAACAGATTTGAGAAAAAGAATTTTCATCATCAATGCCACCACAACATCCATCCTCAAAAGTTCGGCAATTTTAGTAGAATCAAGAAGAAATTTCTTTCCCATGAAATAACATTCAATAGATATGACTTCGATTTTCTCTTTATTTAAAATACACCGGGCATTAGAGTAGAAAATACAGACAAGATTTTTGTAAATAATGTCGGGTATGTTTAAAAAAGTTATGAATTTCCTTCACCCCATTAAATCAAGACAATGGAAGTTAGATGCATCAAAGCACATAAATGTATCATCAACAACTAGCTTACAACGGATTTTAAAAGTTTGAAATTGTTTAAAATACTCCATAGCATTGGAATATTCCAGTTCATTAAAACAATGGATAAAAAGATCATTGAGATTGAGTTCTGTACCATTGTTTTCGGGATTGGGATTGGAAGAACTAGCCCTCAAATCTTTTCTAGATCTTTTCTTAGGAGGCATGTTCATAAACCTGCAAAATTCAAACCACAAAAACACATGTATGCATATACATCAAATTCAATCCAATGATCAAGGTAGTATAAAAAATCTATATTGTATATTTTAAAATCATATACAAGTATAAAAAAGTTGGTATAATTAAAACTTGAAAATTGGAAAATAAATTGTACAAATACAATTTTATATTCGAACAAAAAATTTCAGTTTTGAAAAGTTTTTTCAAAATCTTTGGAAAAAGGATATATACATCCTAAATATATAAAATTTAAACCTAAAACCTATACAAATGTAAAGAAAATTGAAATAGTTAAGAAAATAGGTTTTTACCTTGAGTATGGATGAATGGATGAGTGAGGAGATGATTTGCACAAAGATTGATGATCAAAGATTAGGTTTGATGTTTAGAGTAAACGCCCCCAAAAGATTTGAAGAATTTTGATGAAAAACCTAGAGATTTAGAGGGTTTTTATAAGGGTTTTTCAGTTAGGGTTTTGAAAAAAGATTTACTTTGATTTGAATTAGGAAAACCTATTTAATGGCCTCATCTAACAGGTGTCAAAATACACTTTATACATACTGAAACTATGTGCCAGTATGATTTTACCCATACCGGTACATACCAAGCAGTACTGAAAACGCTGCCCCTGATACCCTATATCGATCCAACTTACCACGTATCGATACCTTTTGACCAAAAATGACATTTTGGCTGCAAAGGACCCAAAATTTTAATTTTACTCGAATCGGTATGCATGCTTATGATATGAGATCATCATGAATGAGCAAAAACAAATACATACTGCCCCCTAACAACATGAATAGATGCATATAGGAGCAAAATCACACAAACATGAATATCAATCAAATTCAAGCAAGACTTAAGATCAAAACAAGGCTCTAAGGTTCAAGAAAGGCTAGTAATCCCTAACTCTCTCCTAAGAGACCACAAGTGCTCCTTATCTAAAGGTTTGGTAAAGATATCTTCTAATTGGTTCAAGGTGTCTACATACTCTAAAACAACATAATTTTCAAGACATGATATCTAATGAAATGATGTCTTATCTCTATGTGCATGGTTCTAGAATGTTGTATGGGATTCTTAGTGAGACAAATAGCACTAGTATTGTCACACTTTAAAGGGATGGTACCTACATCAATTCCATAATCTAAGAGTTGTTGCTTCATCCAAAGGACTTGAGCACAACAACACTGCTGAAATATATTCTGTCTCGGTGGTAGATAGTGCTATGCTATTTTGCTTATTAGAAAACCAAGAGATAAACATGTTACCTAGGAACTGACAAGTAATGGAGGTACTCTTTCTCTCAGTCTTACAACATCCATAATCCGCATCTGAATAAGCATGCAAACTAAAGGATGAGTCTCTAGGATACCAAAGACCTAAACAAGGGGTGTCTCTAAGGTATCTAGAAAGATGTGATTCTCTAGGACTAGCTTGAAATCTAGCACACAAGCAAACACTAAACATGAAATCTGGTCTACTTGCTGTAAGATGAAGAAAATATCCTATCATAGATCTATAAAGCTTAAGATCAACACATTTACCTCTTTCATCTTTGTCAAGCTTTGTAGATGAGCTCATTGGAGTAGCTTGGGGCTTCATATTCTCCAATCGAAATTTCTTGAGCATATCTTTGATGTAATTTGCTTGATTAATGAAGATGCCATCCTTCCTTTGTTTGATTTGGAGTTCCAAAAAGAATGAGAGCTCCCCCATCATGCTCATTTCAAATTCACACTGTATTTGCTTAGCAAAATCTTGGCAAAGTGACTCATTAGTAGAACCAAATATAATATCACCTACATAAATTTGAACTACTAAAATTTTCTTGCCTTTTCTTTTTATAAAATATAATATCATCAACATAAATTTGAACTACTAAAATGTCCTTGCCTTTTCTTTTCATAAAAAAATGTAGTATCAACCTTCCCTTTGTCAAAAACTTTTTAAATTAGAAAATTTGACAATCTTTCATACCAAGCTCAGAAGCTTGTTTCAAACCATATAAAGCTTTTGAAAGTTTGAAAACATGGTTTGGATATTTTGGATCTTCAAAACCGGGTGATTATTCTACATACACTTTTTCATTTATAAAACCATTCAGAAAAGCACTTTTAACATCCATTTGAAAAAGCTTGAATTCATGATAACATGCAAATACAAGCAACATCCTAATAGATTCTATTCTAAATACAGGTGCATAGGTTTCATCAAAATCAATTCCTTCTTCTTGAGTGTAACCTTGAGCAACAAGTCTAGCCTTGCTTCTCACTATGTTACCACTCTCATCTAGTTTGTTTCTAAAAAATCATTTTGTACCTATAGTAGATTTATTACTAGGCCTATCAACTAATGTCCAAACTTTACTCCTCTCAAATTGATTTAAATCCTCTTGCATAGCCAATATCCAATAATCATTATTTAATGCTTCTTTGATATTTTTAGGCTCTATGTATGAGATAAATGCAACAAAATTACATGTATTTATAAGAAAGGATCTAGTGGTTACCCCTTTGGATGGATCGCCAAAATATCACCACCTTTGGCATAGTTGAACTCCCTTAGTTAGGTGACCTCCTTTTCCTCTAGAGACATGTCCTTCAAGGCTTCTAGAGGTGGATATTGTGATTCTTCCTTAGGTGGAACTTTGTCTACCTTTGATGAATGTCCTTCACATTCATTGGCATCCAAAATTCCCACATCATCATCACAAGTATCCTTCCTCGGAAGGAGGTTATCATCGAAAAAACATGAATCGACTCTTCAACCACTAAAGTTCTTTTGTTAAATACTCGATATGTTTTAGAGTTTAAAGAATAACCTAGAAGAATAGCTTCATCATTTTTTTGCATCAAATTTGCCTAAATTGTCTTTTCTATTGTTTAAAACAAAACATTTACATCCAAAATGATAAAAATAGCTAATATTAGGATTTTATTTTTGAAAAGCTCATAAGGTGCTTTCTTCAAAATTGGCCTAATCATTACTTGGTTGACAATATAGCATGCCATATTTGTGGCTTCCGCCAAAAATACTAAGGCAAATTGATTTCACAAAGTATGGTTCTAGCCATTTCTTCTAAAGTTCTATTTTTCCTCTCAACAACCCTATTTTGTTGAGGTGTGCGAGGAGCCAAAAAATTATGAATAATCCCATTTGAGTTACAAAACTTTTCAAAACCAAGATTTTGAAATTCGGTTCAATGGTCAATCCTAACATTAGAAATAGAGTAACCAACATCTTATTGGTTTGCTTTTGAAAACGTGAGAATTTTTTCTAAAGCCTCATCCTTGGTACTTAAAAATAGAACCCAAGTAAATCTAGAGTAATCATCAACTAAAACAAATGCATATTGTTTTCCACCCAAGCTCATAGCTCTAATAGGACTAAAAAGATCTATATGGATCAATTGTAAAATTCTACTAGTAGAAACATCATTAATGGATTTGAAAGAAATTCTTTTGTGTTTTCCTTTCGCACATGTATCACAAATTTTGTCAAGAGAAAACTTGATTTTTGGCAAACCTCTTACTAGATCATTTGAAATTAATTTTTCCAAAACACTCATGCTTGCATGTCCTAGTTTTCTATGCCATCACCATGAATCATGCTCATCTTTTGCAAAAAAACATGCATTTGAAATATGAATGTCTTCTAAATGCACCATGTAAATAATTCCTATGCAATGACCAATAAGCACAATTTTGTTGGATTCAATGTCAATAATTTTGAAACCATTTAAATCAAAAAGGACATTGAAACCCTTATCACATAATTGGCTTATGCTTAAAATTGTTGACATAAAAAACATTGTCAATGAATATAGAAGAGTGATTACCAATCGAACCAATTCTTTCAATGTGGCTTTTAGAGTTGTCACCGAAATTCACTACTCCTCCACTCTTTGGTTTTAGCTCCAAGAATCAACTATTGTCTCCGGTCATGTGTCTTGAGCATCCACTATCAAGGTATCATGAGTTTGCACTTGAAGTTTTAGCCTTGTAGCAATGCTCCCCATATAAACATAGAATCATGTCTTGATTTTTGGTACCCAAATTATTTTGGGTCCATGAGTATTAGCTCCCAAAATCTTGGTTCCTATAGGAATCCAAGAAGCAATAGCATCAATGTTGTTAGAAGAAACTAGTTCCTTAGGAACCCAAACACTTCTAACTTTCTTATCATATGAGTGCTTTTGGAAGCTTCTATGTTTGTGGCCATTAAAGTTCCTTCTCACGTGATTGGGTTTTGAGTGATTTCCCTTTTCAAAACAAGAATTCCCAACCTTGTTCAAAGAAGCTTTAAGATCACCCACTTCTTTTGGTGATCATCAGGGACTTTTGAAAGAAGGTTATGCAAGTCTTTGTTTTTCTTTTCAAAATCATTTTGTTTTTCTTGCATATCTACAACCTTTCTTTCAAGTTCCACATTGGTTTTGGATAAAGAATTATTTTGGCTTTTCAAATCAAAAATCGTTTTCTTGTTTTCCAAAATTTATTCTTTATACTTCAAAAACAATTCATCATAAACCTCTTGCAATCATTAGCTTCTTGAAGCTTATCAATGGTAAAATCAAAATTAGATGAGTTGGAGGTTACCTTAGTATCCTCCTCCAATGCCATGAGACATAAGTTAGCTACCTCTTGTTCCTCCTCACCGAATGAGTCTTTATCGTTCCAAGTAGCTAATGTGCCTTGAGCTTATTCTTCTCGAAGCTCTTCTTCTTTAGTTGGGGACAATCAAACTTGATATGTCCCAACTTTTTTCACTCATAGCAAATGATTTGGTCCTTCTTGTCCTTCTTAGGCTTGTTCTTGAAACCTTTCCTTCGTTGGAACTTCCTTCCATGGTTGGATTTCATGAACCTTGTCAATCTCTTGGATAACATAGCCATTTCTTCATCTTCGTCACTTGAATCGCTCTCCTCTTGTGAAGATTTGAGAGCAATTCCCATCTTCTTCTTCTTCTTCTCCACTTCCTTCTTCTCTATCTTCTTATTTTCCTTCTTCTTGTCCTTTTTCTTTCTTTCTTCATAATCTCATTAGTGAGAAGAGACCCCATAAGAGCATTAAGTTTCAAGGTCTTGAGATCTTTAGCTTTAATTGATGGAAATCTTCTTTGAGTATATGACTCAAGAAGAGAGTAGATAAGCTTCCAAACAATCTTGTATTTTTTTAAATATTTCTCCAAGGCCTTTAAGCCCGTTGATGATGATGGAGAATCGATCAAACATCTTGGTGATTTCTTCATCCGGTTCCATTTTGAAGTTCTCATAGCTTAGATTGAGGAGTCTGATCTTGGTCTCCTTCACTTCATTTGTGCCTTCATATGTAACTTCTAGCTTGTCCCATATCTCATTCGCACTTGTGCAAGAAGACATTTAGGTGTACTTGGTCGGTCTAAGAGCACAAAAGAGAATGTGTATGGCTTTGTTGTTGATTTGCAACTTCCTCTGATCTTCATCGGTGTATTCTTGCCTTGTCTTCGGGAATCGCTAGTCTCCTTCTTCCTTTATTGGAATAGATGGTCCATCTTTCACTATTTCCCAAAAGAGGTAGTCATTGGATTTGATGAAGAGTCTCATTCTATTCTTCCAATAAGGATAGTTATCCCCATTAAAATAAGGCAGTTTGGTGATGGATTGAGACTCTTCGAAGTGGTTTACAAAAGTAGAGGCCATGGATTGAATTGTTGATTGATTGAACATCGGTAGGATCTACTCAAAAGGATATGAAGTCTTCCAATGAGTGTAGCTCTGATACCAATTGTTGGGATGAACAATCAATGCAAATGGCCAAGAGAGGGTGAATTGACAATTAGAATTTTGGTGGTAGCAAAGAGAAAGACAATAAAAATTGGGACATAAGATTTCTAGTGGTTCAACATTTTCAACAAGGTTTACATCCACTACCTTAGCTATTCACACTAAAGATTTATCAAATCCGCTAGATTTGCTTTCCTTTTGAGGCTCAAGGAGATAACCTTACAACTCTCTTAAGGTTTATACCCCCAAACCTTAAGAACACTCACAAAGAGAAATAAAAATTTTAGTAAACTGAAAATCCTCACATAGGTAGTATGTTTGCACAATTCTAGGCCCAATAAAACCCTGACACTTGAATAAAAAGAATACAATTAAGACCACACAAGTGGGTTTATAAGATTTGACAATAAAGACTAAAAGATTGTCGGATGTGTGCTTGAATGCTTTAGACTTGTTGAATAGTTGTTGAAGAAGCTTTGGATACTTATTTTATACCCCCTCATTGATTTCTAGTCGTTTGGGTAGTTGGGATATTGATTATAGCCGTTGGGCTACATTTTTCGAGCAATAAATTTTGTTTGCCAACACTAGGTATCGGTACTCGAACACTCGTATCGGTACCTAACATAAGAAGAGAGAACTATTGCAACAAAGGTTTATCGATACACGTAAAGCTGTTTCGATACAGAGTGTTAATTTTACAAAGGATATCGGTACAATCTGTACCATATCGATACCGATTTCGCTCACTAGAATCCTTGGAAGATTGGCTCAAAAAGTAGTATCGATAAGCCTAAAAGGGTATTGGTACGAGTAACTATTTTTAAAAATTTATGGTTCCAATAAACTAACAATGCAATGGTTAAAAATTAAATACAAAGATTTGGAAAATCTTTAACCCCCGTACTGATAAGTTATAACTCGTACCGATACTCATAAGCAAATTTGGTTTCCAGGTTTAAAGGGGTGACCGATATGCGACCAGTCGTATCGGTACCCTATACACCATAGGCCGTATCAGTACACCTGTACCAAGCTGGCTATTTTGGGTACCAAAATACTTAGAAAATATTTTGGATTTAAGGTTCAAATATAGGTTTAACAGAAGTGGTCTAGTGCAGGGTCTCCACCATCCCCTCGCCTGGGCTAGCTATCGAGCATCCTTGGTGTAAGCAACCTACTCCTAAGCCCATGTGGGGCCTAAGTGTGGGGGAAGTGGGCCTAGTGGTTGGCACATTGTCTCCTTGGGAGAAACACTCAGGGACAGTTTGGGGCTATAGGGCCCCATATCGCACTGTTTGTCGATCTATGAGGTTGGAGTCTAGCTTTTGCTAGGCCCTGTGGGATCTGATATTCGAAAATCCATATTACATTGCGAACCCAAGAAGGCTTTATTGAGATAAGTCATTAGACAAAGGGCATGAGACTACCGCCTGGCTTGCCAACTAAGCCATAAGGGGCATGTCCATGACAAATGGCACCGCTTGTGCCACTCATGTACCCTTTTTTCAGCTTAACAATTCTTTATAGAAATTCATCGAACATATATGATCCATACTAATACATGATCAAATATTTTAACTAACCACACTACCAATCACCCCATTCAAGAATACCAATCTAAACTTAACCAATTCAATTAATTCCAATTTTAATTATAAAACTAAGATTAGATTACATCTAACCATAAGAATAATTCACAATCCAATTAAAATATTTAGATTTCATCCATCAAATCATGATTAATCCTTTATCATCAAAAATCAAATAAATCAAATTAAATTCATTTTAATTCATAAACTCCAATAGAAATGATAGATAATCAATTAAAAACAATTAGAGAACCTTTAAAAATCAAAAGCTTACCCAATTGATAGGAAAAATGGAAGTTGAAACCCTCCTCCTCCATTTGAATGTGAATTCCAAGAAGAATTGATGAAGACTACTAGCTCTTGCTAGATTGTTGATTAGAAATCATTTAGAATATAAAAGAAATGAAAATTAAGAAGGAAAATCAATGTTTTCTAAAGTGTGTTTGGAAAATTCTAGAGAGAAAAGCTTAGATACATTTTTCTCATCTTGAGAAAATAATAGTCGTCATCTTCTTTTGTTAGAAATGAGAGGGAAAAGATATACTTATAATTGGTTTAATAATCCCAAAAAAATATCACTTTAATTCTTTTTGCAATATAGCCATCATTAATATTTTACAACTCTTGCAAAATAGTCACCATTTAATTTAATATTAGTCAACCCATTTTTAATTACCTAAACTCAATTCCACCATTTAATAAACTCATTAATTTATTTTCCCAAAAATATTGACGATAACAAATTTACCAAAAATTGATTTAATCAAGACAACTTATTTTTCGGAATTAATTTGTAACTCCCTAAACCGGCCTATGCATAAAGTCCAATCTAGGAGATCACATCACTTACTAGATGTTCTTCATAAAAACGTTTTAGTGATTTAGAATTATATTCGAATACTAATTAATTAAAGCATAAGTAAAAACTAATTGCTCAAAATAAATCATTTTTATAGTATTTTTTCATCGTAAACTACATAATGCAACGTAATAAAACATATATCAACAAAACATAGGCTCATGTCACCGTAAATAAGACAGTCTGGAAGATAGAAATATTACAACAAAAGACAAGTACAGAATATGTTGATCCTTCAAGTGACAGATCTGGTAGCTTTTCCAAAAGGTATCTAAAAAGAAAGGGTTAAGGTGTGAGCTAGGGGCTTAGTGTGTCCCAACATGTGCATGCATAAAATATTTAAAACAGTCCAGTTAATTATAAATCTATTTAAGTAAAACATGCTATAGGGAATCCAAAGTTTTCATTTAAAACCTAGCTACCCTCCAACCGAACACCAATATAAAATTTCCCTGTAACTGGAGGCTGGTCCTAGGCCTGAAGGCATAGTAGGCCTAACTAGAGTCTGGTCCTAGGCCCGAAAGTGTAGGAGGCCTAGCTAGAGGCTGGTCCTAGGCCCGAAGGCGTAGGAGGCCTAATTGGAGGTATAGTTGGATCCAGGTTGTACTTAAGGGTCTCCGATCACTCTCTAATAATCCCCATTAAAATAGTTTATGCAGTAAACAGTAACACCAGGAATCAATGGACAAGTACACATTTTAGTAAACAGTAACTAGAGAGCGTGCTATTAAATCAGACATACATGCATATAATAATTCAAGGAAAACATATCACATTTAGTTCAGAAAATCATTTCAAACAATTCATATAAAACAATAATTTAGCACACAAGGAACACACCTCAAAAGATGGTCGGGATCTAAAGAGCACCTTCTTCACTACGATCTGGAGCAGTGTTAGATCCTAAGACATAAAGAATCAGGGTTACAAGAGAATAAATTAATTTCTAGCTTAACAATTAATCTGTGGAATTTTAAACGTATTGGTAACTATAGGAGCACGTGGAGGTGCTGATCGGGAAGAGCCGGGATGAGTAGACGAATGATCGAATGTATTTTGGGTACCTTTAATAAATAATTCATGTCAGAATCCTTAATACAATAATTTTTTCTCTTTAATTGAATAATTTAAGACTTATGCATGATCAGATTAAAATTCAAATTCAGAGGCTTTTGGGTAAGAATTTCACAAAACATGCTTCATAAACTGACTCAGGACGTCAAAAAACATAAAATAAGAGTTTTTAGAAATTTAACTTTTTAGGTCAAAGTCACCACTGACGTCAGTAGTCAAAGTCAACGCTGACATCATCAGTCAATAGGTCAAAGTCAATGGGTCAAAGTCAACAATCAAAGTCTATGGCCAGAGTCAACTGAGTTGACTCAAACATGTCAAATTGGTTGGGTTTAGGCCAGACGGGTAGGGTTAGGGTCAGATAAGTCGGGTTTGGGTCAGACAGATTTGGGTCGGATCGAGTTTGGGCTTGGTTTGCTATTGGGCTCAGACCAGGGGGAGTTGGGCCAGTTTACTAGTTCGGTTCAGAGACCAAACCAGGTTTGGCCAGGCTGGTTCAAAGATTACCGTCTGGGGCGGCCAAAAATCGCCCCGGACGGCGCGTGAAGCTCACGCGCTGCCAAATTCAGCCAGAAAATCGCCCAAAATGCAATTTTTCCTAGATTAACCAATTTTCTAGATTACAACAACAAAAACCCATATTTAAGCCAGGAATATAAATTGAATCGTACCTAACTTACCCAACTGAAACAACATCGACCGTTTATTGATGAGGCTACAACGATGGCGGCTCGATGATTAGTCGGTGGCAAGGTGACTACCTTGACGAGGGGAGGATGATGGTGGTACTGGCTTCTAGAATGGATAACCACGACGACTGGAAAATGCAACTAACATAGCCGATTTTTACCCTAGGTTCGAGTTAGCAGCGGCGGTTGTGCGAGTGGTAGGGGATTTTGCTCAGGGCTCAATGACGGTTCGATTTGAGCTAGAGGTGACTCGCACGACACGATGGTGAGGCAAAGATGGAGAGGTAGAAGGCGAACGATAAAGGGGTCAGATGAAAAGAAAATTCTGGAAGGTTTGATTCAAAATAATGGAAGGTGAAGAGTCGAATCTGGTTATATTCTTTTTTTGTTAACCCAATCTAACAATTATTCAAAAGAAATTTTGGGGAATACATCACTAAGAGCTACTCAGCAGATGTTTGGGCAAGGCACAATGGGCACAAGTCACGGGTTCAAATCCCTTGACCTGTAATCCCTTTTTCTTATAATAGGTGTTACAACTCTCACCCCTAAAAGAAATTTTGACCTCAAAACCTGGGTTGAACAGGTGTGGAAACCGCTCTCTCATATATTCCTTAGTCTTCTAGGTATCCTCTGCAAGACTACGGTTACTCCACTGGACCTTAACCATAGGGATGCGTTTACGTCTGTTTCTTAGAACTCTTTCATCAAAATCCAAAATCTGCACAGGCTCTTCCTCATACGATAAGTCTGGCCTCAGTTCAATATCTTGAACCTGAATAACATGACTCAGATCTGGGTGGTACTTCCTCAACATAGATACATGAAATACATTATGGAAATGACTAAGCTTAGGATGTAACTCTAACTGATAAGCAACAAGCCCAACTCTTTTTAAAATATGGTACGACCCTATGAATCTTGGACTCAACTTTTCTTTGCGCCTTAACCTCAAAACTTTCTTCCATGGAGATACCTTTAGAAAACCTGATCACCTACCTCAAACTCAATGTCTTTTCTCCTTCGATCGACATAAGACTTCTGCCTAGCAAAAGCCTCCCTCAGGCGGTCTTGAATCAGTCTGACGGATGAAAGGATGTACTAAAATGCAGATGTGTGCCCAGGGCCTCCTGAAGGGCTTTCGAAAACTGGGAGGTGAATCTCGGATCTCGGTCAGAAATGATAGACAAGAGCACACCATGAAGCCTAACAATTTCAGAAATATACAACCTAGCCAGCTTCTCCAACGAATAAGTGACTCAAACAAGAATAAAATAAGCAACTCTGTGAGTCCATCCACAATGACCCAAACTAAATCCTTTTTAGAAGGAGTCAGGGGTAATCCAGTAACAAAATCCATCATAATCCACTCTTATTTCTACTCAGGAATCTTAATCGGACGAATAAGTCTAGAAGGATGATAGTGCTCTACCTTAACCTATTGACAAGTTAGACATCTCACCACATAATCTGAAAAATCTTTCTTCATGTCAACCCAATGGTACCTTTGTCTCAGGTTCTAATACATCTTATCCCCACCGGGATGCATAGCATATGGACTACTGTAAGCCTCAAAAAGAATGGCCTACCTTAACTCAGTGTCATCCAGCATACAGTAACGAACCTTAAAACACAGAACCCTATCCTGATCAAAAGCATAAACAGATGTAGATCCCTGCTCAACTTGTTGTAGGACATGAAGTAAGGAACTATCCAGAAGTTTCTTAGCCTTAATTTCCTCTACCAAAGTCGGCTTAACTTGAAGCTCAGCCAACAAACTGCAATCTTCAAAAATACTCATCCTGGCAAAAAGAGATCTCACGTCTAAAATAGCCTTATGGCTCAAAGCATCAGCAACTACATTAGCTTTCCCCGGGTGGTACTCAATCTCACAGTCATAATCCTTAAGAAGCTCGAGCCATCGACGCTGTCTAAGATTAAGCTCTTTCTATGTAAGAAGATAATTCAGACTCTTGTAATCAGTATAGATACAACACTTCTCTCCGTAGAGATAGTGCCTCCAAATCTTTAATGCAAAGACCACTTCAGCTAGCTCTAACTCATGGGTAGGATAGTTACATTCGTGAAGTCTCAACTGGCGTGACGCATAAGCAATAACCTTCCCATCTTGCATCAAAACACAACCTAATCCAGAGTGTGAAGCATCACTATAGACGGTAAAATCCTTTCTAAACTCAGGCTGGGTTAAAACTAGAGCTTGTATCAGGGTTGTCTTTAATTTCTCAAAACTCTCATGCTGAGCATCAGCCTATATAAAGGGTACGTTCTTCCTTAATAACTTCGTTAGAGGGGCGGCAATGATAGAGAAACCCTCCGCAAAGCGTTTGTAATACCCAGCTAAACCCAAGAAACTACAAATGTCAGAAACATTATTGGATTACTTCCAATTCACGATGGCCTCGATCTTGCTCGGATCAACCTGAATACCCAGAATGATACAACATGTCCAAGAAATGTCACCTTATTCAACAAAAAATTGCGCTTACTCAGCTTAGCATATAACTGATGCTCCCTAAGAGTCTGCAAAAAAATCCTCAGATGCTCAACATGTTTTGACTCGGTCCGAGAGTAAACCAATATGTCATCAATAAACACTACCATGAACTGGTCCAAAAAGGGTTGAAACACACGATTCATCAGATCCATAAAGGTGGCAAGGGCATTAGTCAGACCGAAAGGCATCACTAAAAACTCGTAATGCCCGTAACTTGTCGGATAGTTGTCTTCGCAACATTAGACCCCTTTATCTTCAGATGGTAATACCCGAATCCATGATCAATCTTTGAGAAAATAGAGGCTACCCAAAATTGATCAAAAAAATCATCAATTATGGGTAGGGGATATTTATTCTTTAGGGTCAACTTGTTCAACTTCCGGTAATCAATACATAACCGTAGTGAACCATCTTTCTTCTTAACAAACGAAATTGGAGCTCCCCAAGATGAAGAGCTAGGTTGAATAAAACCTCGGTCAAGGAGCTCTTGTAACTGAATCTTCAGCTCCTAAAGTTCCTTAGGAGCTATACAATAGGGGTTCATAGAAGCTGGATTGATTTGATGTATATGTAAAATAGCGAGGTAATGTGCTTTTATTGATTATGTAACACCCTAATTTTTGCCCCAAATTTAAAACCCTAAATTTGAAATCCCTAAATTCAAAACCCTAGAAATTGGGAATTTAAAAATAAAACCCTAATTAAGAAATTTGGGAATTAATTGAATTTTAAACAAATTTAGTGACTTTTTTATAAAGAATTGATATTAGGAACCTACTTTGTGAACCCTAGAAAAGTACAAGGACTTGTGATGTAATTTATCCAAAGATTTGGTTATTTATAACTTGTTAGCCCTATTTTTCCCTGCAAATTTGGTTTCTTTTGCCACAGCCGCACCTTCCCCACTCACTCTCTCGATTTATATTCGAAACATATCTTTTTATTTTTTTATTTATTTAATTCGATCAAACCCCGCCGAGTCTCTGGCACCGCTCAATTCAACTATGTCTTCGGTTGATTTGAAGATCAACTATTCGAATCAGATAAGTATTCATTAAATTTCATTAGATTAGTATTTAAGATTAATTCTTTGATCATAGTGATAATAGTAACAGTGTTATCGTAGGATTATTCTCATAGATACCAATACAACTGGACCCCGTACTTTTGATTATGATAGACTCGTCATTCTGTAGGTTAAGTTTGCTTCGACTAAGGTGTGTTTTCTTCCCGTGCTATAAATAAATGATTTTTATATGTTTTTGCACATTGCTTGATTATGATTCGCATTATGGTATGCATGGTTGACATCATATGCATACGATTTTAGAATGTGTTTTTAATTATGATTTATGAAATATTTGATTTACAAAACATCAGAATTTACGGAAACCAGGATTTATGGATTATGATTTATGGATTTATGAAGTATGTTTATGGAATATCATATTTATGAAACTATGTTTATAAATTTGAGTTTTAAACATCAAATATGTATGAGCATGGGTTGGGATTTGTACGAAGGAAGTTCAATTTGAATTAATTAAATATGATTTTGGGACATTTTGGTCCGGTGACTAAAATGAAAAGTTTTCAAAATTGTTTTTGGCAACTAAATCGTAAAAGGGTCAAAACTTAGAATCTTTAAGGAGCTAATTAACCAAACTTTTACATCAGATTTTCCATTAATTTAGTCTATTTTAAAGGGGTTTTAATTGGTTTTAATATTAAAATAAAATAGAATTAATAAAAGGAATTTTAATTACACAATTCATTTTCTCACGTAACTAATTTTGGTTCTCAAATTTTCTCTCAACTTTCGCAGCATCCAAACTATCAATTTCCTTCCAAAATTTCTAGGAATCAATCTGTTTTGATTTCTTACTTGATTTCTTTCATTATTACAACAAAATCTACTTGGATTTCAACCAATCTTTGTCAATTAAGGGAGAAATCAACAATTAGAGGTGATTTTCGTTTCTCTCCTCTAATTAAAGGTTCTTTATTGAAATTCTCGAGTTCTTGATCCTTCACAATTGATTTTTGTTGTGGAATTATGATTAAAACATGACTATGGAGATTAAATTGAGTTTTGATGTGAAAATTTGATAAACACTATGTTTTGTATTGAATCTAATTGATTTAGATCTCTAATAAGATGTGTTTTAATGTTGTAAGAAGATATTAATTAAAAGAATCCCGAAACTATGTGAATTGCTAATTTTCTAGGTTGTGATTAGTTAGATTTTGAAGTGATCTTGGCGTTGTTAGGTTGCTGTAGGTATAAGGAAGTTATAAAGATGTTTTTGGATGTTAATTGATGTTGTTAAGATGTTAAAATCAATAGGTTTTGGCTGGGCTTTGTTTAGATGAAGTTTGGTGATGATTTCGGTTGTTTTAAAGAGGCGTTTGATGGTTTTTACTGAGGCAAAGTTGTGTTCGTGGTTGTTGGAAGTTAGAGATGCATGGAAGTGCATTAATCTTCTGTTTTTGTTTGGGTAAAGTAGGGGAGTTGGATCCTTTAGCGTTTGGAGAGGTTTTAGAAGCTTCGGAAGCGTGATTCTAGCAACGACGAGAGAGCTTTGGGTTGTTGGTGAGTGAAAACGTATTTTACCGCTTCTAAAAGGTTTGAAGATGGTTGATGGGAGTTTAGAATAAGTTTCAAACACTTACCTAAGCTCGGAAGGAAGCATTGGTTGAGCTCTCTCTTGTTTTCGATTTTGCAAAATATAATCTAATGCACATGTTTATGATTTTGATTACCTACTGTTATATGCATATTTTAGAAATGAAAAATGTTTCAAATGATCATATATGATGGTTATTGAAAATGAAATATAGTTTATGAAAGTATTTTAAGAACACTAGAATACATGGTTTAATGTATTTGAAATTGGATTGATTTGATGCATATGTAAAACAGTGAGGTAATGTGGTTTTATTGAATATATTAGCAAGTGGTTGAGTTTAAATGTTATCGGATATAGTTGGCTAGCCATAGGGTTTAAAGTGCACTATAATAAGTCGCCTCACGTTTGTCAAGGGGTTAATTGTGCCATTTTCTCCATGAGAACCACAACGGTCGAGGGTTTAACTGTGCCGTATTCTCCCGCTGGAGGATTGAGTATCACAATGGTCGAGGGGTTAAATGTGTCGTTTGCTCCCATTGTAGATAGTATACGTTGTAACAGTCGAGGGTTTAAATGTGTCATTTGCTCTGGTTAGACGTATGTTAAGTTGTCGAAGGAACCTCTTGGGAAATTCGTGTATCCAATGTGTTTTATAAAATAGATGAAACTTGTTTTGAGTCACTTGAATGCCAATGTATGAGATGAAATATCATGGGAAAGGGTTTATGTTTTGTATAATATGGTTATACATGTGATGCTCTTTAAGCTTGCTATTTAGAGATTTTGGCATATGAAGCTTAAATTGAGGGTTGTGATAGAAATCCATGATACATGTGTTGCAAATGATTTAAATGTGCATATTTGAAGAGATTATAGAAGTATGAGATGTTTTGGCATGAGACTTATACACTAAGTTTGAATTTAAATGATTTTAAATGCATTGAAGAGTGTTTTTGAGATTCCCTCACTAAGCTTACAGCTTACGTTATTCTTTCTCATCAATGTAGAGAAATAAGCACATTCAGACATTAAGTAGACAAGCAAAGATCCAAGGGTCGAAGTATTTTCAAGTATGGTTTTACAAGTACTTAGTAGTAATAAGAGTCAATGTGACCAAGTTGTAATTGGGATGTTTATTTGGATACTCCCAGTTTGTACAAGCTATGTCTGATGTGTCGGACTTGTAAGATGCTTATTGCTTTGTTTTGAGGGGTTGAGAAACAACTTGCATGCTTGGGTAAAGATCATACCTATATGGATTTGATTTGGTTTTGGTATGTTGTGTATGATATGTTTCCATGCTCTTATGTTTGATGAAATGATGTTTAGGATGTTATATCATGATTATATGTTGTTTGGTGTATGTTAGATTGAGCCAAAGTGTCATATGTTCGACCAAGAGGTCATTACCGGTCTGTCTGTACCAGTACAGTCCTTAGGGATCGGTATGCAGGGACCTATCTCGGCTCAATATGAAAAAAAAGCCTTGGCGTACTGATATGCCTAGTGACCATATCGTTACGCGATGCTGAAATTTTGGCTTAGTGTCGGTACACGGGCAACCGTACCGGTATGCCTTTTGGCTACTAGAAATCTCATTTTTGAATATAGAATACTCGTACTGATACGCTTGAGGATCGTATCTGTACACCTTTGTATTTTATACCCTTGTGATATGGGAAGCGTCTGTACCGTTACGCCAGCCGTTATTTCTATTAAGATGCCTTCTAAATTGTTGTATTCTTTGCAATTTAGTCTCTGTTTCTTGTTCATGCAATTAATTGAGTTTGAATGATTATTTTATGTTAAAATTTAACCTGATCGTATGGAATATGAGTAATTAAGGATTGATAACATTAACTTCAAGAAAGTCCTCTTAATTATCATAAATTACATTTTTGGTCCCTATAACGCTAATTCGTACAATTGGATGTCAATTCGATGCCTGATTGAGTTGTAATTTTCACCATAACCAGTATGATCACCTTAGGAATTAAATGTGCATTTAGGTAAGATAAAATGAAAAAAATGGACCGTTTTCTAAGTACATCTTCTGGGTTTGTCTCGGCAAACCCCAATGTAGCTCGCTCGGTTCGGTCTTGTAACTAGGCTGGGGCAAGTAGGTTACATTATAAATATTTATGATTCAAGAAATTGTGTGAACCTTTGAATAGAATATTGGTATGAGCTTGGTTGTACTGGTACATGATTAGGGTATCGTATTAATACTCGTATTTGAATATCAGTCCCCACTGAATTGAATAATTTATAAATGCAAATTAAGGATGGAAATTAGTGTATATGTTAATAATTTAATTATGCCCTGGTAAATGAAATAACGTGGATTACTATAGACAATGAATAAGATAAATTATACACCTCTCCATAATGAATCAACAACTTGGTAAAGCTTGGGTGTTTGCTTTTAATAGCAACCTTAGGGGTCCTTGGTGGATCTTGTGTGGTTGTGCCATGTGTGGGCATTTGTTTGGTGGGATCCGGATACCCTGTGAGTGAGTGTTGCAACACATGAAGGCCACTCGATGTAAGATTCTGAGTGATGAAATGGAAGCCATCCGATGTGAGATTTTGGGTGATAATATTTGATCAATGTGAGATTTTGAGCCCCAATCGATGTGAGATTCTGAGTATATCCGCTCGATGTGAAATTCCGAGCATGGGTGGGTCTCCCAATGTCGGGTGACATTGGGCCTCACTCTTGGTTTGTTTTATTGATGTGCTTATGTTATTTGAGATGTTGCTATATGCTTGATATGTGTTTAGGCGATTATAGTAGTGCCACATGTTATTCATCTCTTCTTATTGCTCGTACTAGCTTGCATGTTTACGTTTATGATTAGCATGAAGTATAGTAGAGTAGATATGTACCACTGAGCTTTGTAAGCTCAGCGTTCAGAATTTTTGTTTCTGTATGTAGGTTGGGCGTTGGATCATGGGATCGAGGAGTATTGTTAGATCGAGATTCTAGCACATGGTGATCTTTAGAGTATAGTATTTGAGTTTAGTGGGATATGTATTCATAGGAACTTACATTATGGAGTCAGTATCTTCTTATTTGAAATTGTATTAATTAAATCACACATTCAAATGTTTTAAATTTAATTTGGAGCTCTTTTGTACTATTTTGAATTCTTATCTAATTCAGAATTGTTGGCTTTAAATGTCTTTACGAATTACTTGTTGGACTAATGTAGTTTGAAAAATTTTATGGTTTTGGGTTTGGGCTTCAGGCCAAATGTGATATCCTGGTCGAGGGTGGTACATTTAGTGGTATCAAACCCTAGGTTTAGCCAATTCTAGGAAACCCCAGGGTCATATAGGTGTTTTAGTAAGGTGTCTAGTGAATATAAGCCCTTAAACTAAGTTCGTGCTCCTTAAGACTAGAATTCTGATAGTGCGTCCAATGTTGCAACGTCAAGATGGTTATGATCATGGTAGTAATTCTAGGGGTGGGGTCGCCTCAGATGGTCGAGATTTGAGTTAGGTTAATGATACCATAGTTGAGGATGTGTCCTCTTTCTATTGCCAGAATGATGTCTTTGTTGTGCGTTGTATCGCCCCGAAGTCTTCAGATTCGCTGCGAGAGTTTGTGGCAAAGAATCTTTATCATTATGCGTAGATAACGATTGTGTTGTGGGTTTGAATATCACGTTGGATAACCCTTTTTGTCTGTTTAAAAAATGAGTCTTTATTGATACTTGGAGAGTATCATTGCCATTCTTAGAGGCATTCCTCAGAGATATTGGATTCGGGATCCACTAGTTCGTCAGAGTTTGCCTAAAGTTAGACGTTCTATAGGGTTAAGAGTGAGCTACCTTCTTGGGAGTTGCAGCATGGAAATTGTTTTGGTCAATCAAGCGTAATGCTGGCCAGTGATGTCGAGACTGAATTTGAAGCTACGAGACCTCGATGAAACCCAACCTTTATTAATGAGAATGTTGAATCATCGCCCTTTTATCGTGACATTCGCAGTGGTTGTGTATAGGATGGCAATGGGGCTGTGAGATAAGTTTGACTGGTCAATAGATGCTAATGTGTATAGTTCGATGCTCGAGAGCTTTCAGACTGACATAGAGTTTGTTTATGCTTCACGAAGGAGTTGTTAGGATCTCTCTCTATCAGGAACATGAGTAGATGCTGAGGTAAGACCGAGTTGGAGTCGGTGCCATCACTATTGTCAGAGGACATCGACCCAGTTGAGTAGTCAGAGATTCAGTTACAGAGGAGCAACTTGAATAAGGTCCTTTTTGTCCAAGTGCTTCGCCCAAGGGAGAGTCAGACTTGTTCCCTAGTAATAAGTTGGTTCGTGTTTGATAGTTTGTTAAGTGATAGTGGAAGATCGTTACTCGTCTCTTAAGGTAGATAACCGTTTAACCGAATGTGAAGTACCTGTGTGTTTTTTGAGATTAGTTTGAAAATGAGATGCTTATTGTTAATGTGTTAAGGTTAGAAAAATGCGAAATGGATTTTAGAATAAAGATTTCTCTCTTTAAGTGTATCGTGATAGCGAGTGATGTTCGCGGTGACGTCGAGGTGTTTCAGTGAAGATAGGATGGGAGCCACTATGTTGTCTCTAGAATATAAGTTTGATGCTTTGCATGACACGTGTGGATGTAGAGGAATACGAAATGATTAGCGTTGAAAAGATAATTATTTCAATGACCGTGTATGTAGGAAATGTTCATTACTGTGCAATCAGTTAAGGAAGCAAGGGTTTGAGACTTTGTAAATGCTTTTGACTGTATCACAGTTTCCTTGGAGAGAGCATAGGGACATTGTAATGCCCCGATTTTGGGCTAGAGGTTTTCTAGGTGGTTTAGAAGGTCTGTTGGATCGGATTAGGGGATTCGAGTCAGTTTCGTGATTAAATTTGAAATAAATATTTTTGACTGAGATAAAAATTGGAAAAAATGATCTAAATCATTATTTAATATGGAAATAATTTTGGTAAAGCCAATTTTGCGGAAAAAGGTCTCGAAATTGGACATTTGGTCTAGTGACTAAAATGTAAGGTTTTAAAACTATTTTTGGTGACTAAATCGTAAAAGGGTTATAACTTAGAATATATAAGGAGCTATTTTGTAACATTTTGAAAACCGACCTAGTCAGGATTCAGTTTTCGGTGATCGGAAAATTTGTTTCCGATCAAATAAGAAGATATTAAAATGAGATTAAGGAATTGGAAATGAGTAATTATTGGTTCATTGTTAAGAATTGAGACTAAATCGTAAGAATTGGAAATATGTAGTTAGTGATTAAAATCTAGAAGCGAGGCATAAAATCACATAGATTTAAGTTATGGCTAAAAGCAAGGACTAAGGGTGTAATTATCCACCTATTGACTAAATTGAAAAGAATGAAAATATGATTAGTGACTAAATTGAAAAGATTCAAAGTTAAGGCGCCATAGTATAAAATTAAGAATTTTAAGGACTAGTGGTGTGATTTGACCTTGACCTTTCTTCATAAGAAGGAAAGATTCTTGGAGAACTTAAAGCCAAATTAACCCATTTTCCTAAAATGGTGAAACAAGCACCTAGGTGTCAAAATGTTATAATTCGTTTTTTTAAGAGAAATACAGAAAAAGGTGAAACGTTGTATAGCTATTAATCCAAAAATCGTTAGTGTTCTTTGATGAGGCATCCAAGTTGCTTTTATGTGATGACACCTTTTATAAGTTAATAATAAGTGAAGCTTAAAATGGTTCTTGGAAACCGAACGGATAAACATATTAGAACTGGAAGAAAAATTTGTATACTGGAAACATGATCCTACAAAAGAATGACGTGGCTTGAGAAGAATAGGTGTCATGAAATTAAGTTGCGGGCTTCTTTGCATGGATGAGAAGGGTTGACAGGAGAGTAATATTAATAAATAGAAAATGAAAAACAAAGGGTGGAAAAAAAGAAAAACGTCACCTTCTATTGTTCTTTTCTCCATGTTCGAAACTTCAAGAAAAAGAAAATGAATCAGAGAGCTTTGTTTGAGCAAAGCTTTAGTCGAAAAATCCTTAAAAATTGAGGAAAGTTTTTAAGTACCTACAAGGTCCAGTAAGGACAAAATGCTGAATTCATTACCTTAGAATATGAACACTTAGACATCAAAGGTAATGTACCTTAAGCTTCCATGGTTAAGCATGTTTTGAATTAGTTTTGGATTAATAATTGTTACATGTTTATGTTGTTTGAAGCATAAATTTAAAAGAAAAGCACTAACCGAAGAGTAATGAAGAAATGAAAGCCTTAATCGTAAGCTTAGATTACTTGGATGTGGAAATCGAAAGTTTATTGACAAGGTGAGTGTCATTAGAACTGTTAATTTATGAATATATGCTCTGTTTTGTTCTGTGTTAATAAGTATAATTATGATGTGTAAAGCTGGGAATTGTTTCTGAAAGTTCATAAAGAAAATAACAAATAGTTGGCTTTGTCCCGTGTTACCTGTGTAGCTTACATGTCCATAAAGAGATACAAAGATGTTTTTAGATTTGAAAACAACAGCTGTAAACTTTCTATTTTCTGCACTAAATAGTAGCAAGAATTAGTTTGCTGTTTTGGTGAGTTATTCATGTCCAGAAATGTTCTAAAAATGTAAAAAAAAAAATGATAACACTTGCATGGAAAACAACAGCATATAACTTGCTATTTTGGTATGTTATTTATGTCTAATAATGTGAAGAAAGAAGTTTGATGTAAAATGATGATAAGAAATGATGATGTTTTATGGATGGACCCCCAACCATGAACTAAGCCTTTACAGTTGGTTGGTCGATGTTTACGATTGACGCTGGCAAATACTAAGCTTTATGTTTGGTTTTTAATAATCTAAATGCCTTGGCATTAATGTCTATCTACTAGTACTTAATTTTCTCAAATCCTTTGCCATACGACGGTTGGCATAGTGTGCTTATTGCACCTTAATATCTTAATAGACTTAAGGGGCAACGATCAGTTCCCAAATACAAAGGCGAGAAGCTTCGATAGAAGATGTTCAAGTAGATGAACTTACTTCGGAAGTGAGTCTACCCCTTAGGAGTAATGGTTGACACTTAATCAAGTTAATTAATGAAAAGCTTCACTATAGACATATAGGGGTTTTATCATGTTTAACTTAGGTTATTGCAATTGATAGAGGCAATACTACCTTTAACATGCTCGGCAATAAAACCAATGCGGGATATTATTAAAGGCCGACATAAGTAGCGTGAAATCCAGGCATCCCTTGCCAACGCTCATCATTCAATCGAACGCTTTCATTGCCAGACTGTTTCCATTGTTACTACTTTGTTTTCGCTATCTTTCCAATCAAAAATCCAAATCATTTTAAACATTTTTATTTTCTTACAAACAAGTAAACCATTAAGAAAATAAGTTATTGGTCAATCCCGGTGGACTCGATACTTAGCTTATTGCTGTATTACTTGTTAACCGTATATACTTGCACGCATAAGACTCACCTTGGCATTATTTACTTGCACTTTTACACTAAATATTCAATCGTTTGCCAAGCATTAGCAATAGTCAACAAAAGTAAAATTAAAAACATATCAAATAAATATAAAACCCATATTAAAAATATAATAGTGACCCAATATTATTAATTATTTTAAAGACCATTGCAAACCAAAATTAAATACATAAGCCCGATCAGCCCAAAACCCATAAACCCATTTTATAATTATAACCTAACTAACCATAATTTTAACTTCTTTTTTTATGCAGCCAAATCTAGACCATCAAATCTGAATTAAATCCAATGGTCCAGATGCAACCAAGATACCTTTCCAACTGGCGCGTGCGAGAACACTCAGGACAGTTCAGCTCCCACTTACACGTGGCGTGTACGTGTAGACTGATCAGATACCCATCGCCACGTATCTACATATTGCGGTACTTCAGATGCATTCTCGTTCATCCAATCTATGCAGGATTTTAGTCGTTGGATTAGATATGATACAACAGTCCAGATCGAATCTGGCCATAAGAAGCTCTTCCCCTCCCCTCATTGATTGTCTCCGTGTGTCAAGATCGACGGCCGCCCGTTCAGTGAGGAGCACCATAAATTCCTTCAACGACTCCCTCAACCACCGAGCATGCACGAAACAATAAAAAAGGAAATGTCAGAACCCATATCATCTACAGTTTTTGCATTTAAGGATTACTTATTCTTGTAAATAAGAAATCGGGATATATAGATGTAAATCCCTTTCTATTTGTACAAGCATTTTTAGGTCAATATACAAAAAAAAAACTCTTTAGTGGTAATACTCTCTCCTTTTTTTCTTGCATGCATCTCAAACAAAATAAAAAAGGCAAAGATAAATTGGTTTAGGGTTAGGGGTTTACCATCACCGTTGAGTCGTTGTTGTTCCCGGCTGGTGACAAATCCACTGGATCCCTTTGGGATCAAAAGGGTGAACCGAGTTAGGGATTTGTGTTTTATGGACTATTTTTTTAAAAAAAGGATTTGATTTCTAAAAAAGGGGGAAGAATAGTATGATTTGTTTGTAAAAGAAAAGACAAATTTTTTAGGGGTTCAAGATGCCACTGACATCAGCGAACGGTGGTCGATACGGCCGGGTCGTAGTGGTTTCTGGGTTAATCCCCAGATGTTCTTCCAAACGGATAAACATCTAGAAAAATATTTGGTTTTTTGGAGAATAGCCAAAAAAATGGGAAAGGATTTTTTTGACCGGTTAGGGTCTTTTATAGTTTTAAAATTTTTAAAAATAGTATAATTGCATTTTAAGGACCTTCAGCCTAAAATAATCACGCCCTTTATCCTTCTACTTTATTTTATTGCTCAGGTTGCCTTCTGCATGGTAAAATTACACAATCAGTCCTCCCAGGTTTTAAAACATTTTCAATCGAGTCCTTAAATCATTCTTTATCCATTTTTTGGGAAATTTTTAGTTTTGGTCCCTGAAGGTTGTTTACAGTTTTAATTGATTCCTTTTCCAATGATTTAATTATTTCTTCTTAGGGTTTAATTGGCTTTTAGAACTTGTTTCATTTTCTGTTTTTCAATTAAATCCTTGTAAATATTCTTGATCGTGGATATTTATTGCTTTATTATCATTTGTATCTTGTGATTGTAGATATTATTTTGTTCGAAATATGGTTTGTTTATTGATGATGTTGCCTATTTAATTTGTTATGAAATATATTTTTATACTATGTTAGATATTAAGTATATATTACCTACATATATCTAAGTATTAGTGTATATATAGTATGAAATAGCTATATATACTTATGTATGTACATAATTTTTAAAAGTTGTATACATATTAGTATATATATACATTGTTACATATATTTATATAATTATATTTAAAATAATTTAATGAGCTTCTTATATAATATAACTTAAATATTATTATACAATCAAAGTTTTTTATATTATTACTATAGTCTTTAATAATTATATATATAATGGTTATTTAATATAATAGAGTATTTAATTACTTTTTATACAGTATGTGTATCTTTTGCAATTTTGGGATTAATTATATTTCATGTATATCTTATGTCTTTGTGTTGTTATTCGATTAATATTCACGTCAGTTCATGCATATAATTGTTGCATATAGTACTAGGCCTTATCGTTTCAGTATTCTAGTGGGATTGTCATCCCGGCCTCTGGGTGTCATCTCCTTTGGTATTATGGATATCAAGGCAAATCTTTTATTGTCATCCATACATGCATTTTAGGAGTAATTCTTAAATTAAATCGAATTTTTTCTTAGTAAATACAATACGAACCTTTATGTATCAATTTTGGACGTAGCGGGGGTGCTAACCCTTCCCCGTGCGTAACCGACTCTCGTACCCAATTTTAGAAAGAAAAAAATCTCTGGTTTTTTTTACGGTGGCTGGTCTACCCTTTTTTAAATGATGGGTGGAGACTCCCAGTTTTCCTAAAATACGAATTTTTTTACAAAATCACCTTTTTAAATTAAAATTTTATTAAAAAAACTTTTATTTTTTTAAAAGAAGTCGCTACAACATGGCAACTCCGCTGGGACCTAATTTTGTTTTTAAAAACATATATATATATAATAAAATAAAAGGAGTCCAACCTTTTAATTTGGGTTCATAATGTATTTATTATGAAAATTTTTAATTCGGTTAAATTTAATTTTTATTCCTAATCCTTGTTTGTCCACCGCATTTTTGTGTAATGATATAATTTGTCATCATCTAAGTATTATTAGAACCTTTTGGAGGGAGTGATTACTTCTGTAAGCCACTTGACCCGGCCTAGGCGCCAGACCGAACCAAGCGAGCTACATTGAGTTTGCCGAGACAAACCCAATAGAATTACATAGAAAATGGTCCATTTTTTCATTTTATATTATCTAAATGCATAATTAAGTCCTAAGGTGATCGTGCTGGCAGTGGTAAAATTTACAACTTAATCGGGCGTCAAATTGACATCCAATTGGACAAGATTGCACTTCAGGGACCAAATTGCATTTTCTAAAAATTATAGGGAGTTCTTTAAATCCATAGTTACCAAACCTTAATTAGCCAAGTTTCATGCATATCGGTAGTTTTCAACTCAGTACAATAAACCAAACTCATACAACTGTAGATATAATATTATGGGACTAGATTCAATGTTTCCAAACCTCAACAGGCAAAAAACACAAAGAAATCAACATTGTGTACCGATACGAGAAAACCCGTATCAATATGGCTCAACAGACTTAACTGCCATGCATACCGATACACTAGCCATCGTACCGATACGGTGCCTAAAGCAACCCATACCGATACATCAAAGTCCTTGTATCGATTCCCCCTTTTCCTTCAAAACCTCAATTTCCAGTAACTACAATGTGTACCGATACGGTACCCCACATATCGGTACGGCGCTATAAAAATGAATGGGTCGTATCGGTACTCAAACCTGTGTACCGATTTTGATGTGTAAATTCCAATGGGTGTAACGATGCTCAGCTAATTGTACTGGTACCCCTGGGCATTTTGCCCTCAAAACGGAGCCATTTCAGACCCTGCGTACTGATCCCCAAGTACTCGTATCGGTACGCAAAGGCATGTAATGACCTCTAGGTCCAACATATGACTCTTTTCAATCATCACCTATCATCATATAACATCTCAAGCAACATTTCTACAATAAAAGGAACATGCTAGGAGATCATACGAACCATCACAAAACCTAACGAAGATCCTAAAGACATGATCTTTACCCAAGTACGCAATTTGTATTCCAACCCCTCAAAGCAAGATATTAAACATTATACAAGTCCAAAACATCAATTGTAACTTGTCCAAACCAGGGAGTAACCAAAACAACCCTCCCAATTACTTCTTGTTCACATTGCCTCTTATTACTACATAGTATTTATAAAACCACACTCGAAATTACTTTGCTCTTGGATTGCCCCTTGCTTGCTTTTTGTCCAAAAGATCTACTTCTCTGCATTGATGAGAAAGGAGAGTGTAAGCTTATAAAGCTTAGTAAGGGAGTCTAAAAAACACTCATCAATGCATTTAAAATCTCTTTAGTCCAAACACTCTTTGTACATCATGCTTAAACATCGATGCCCTTTTTACCTTGTAAAACATGCATATTAAACCATATGGAAAACATGTATCACGGATCTCATGCATAATCCCATACGAAAAACCTCAATTTAAACTTTCACATGCTTATTTTTAACGCCTCAGTTTTGGGCCTAGATGTTTTAAGGGTTGGTTCGAAGGTCCGGTGGACCGGTATTTGAGATTCAAGTCAGTTTTGGGATTAAATCAAATTAAATATTTTTAAAAGGTGATAAAATTGTGGAAAAGTATTCTAAAATCATTATTAAATATATTAATTATTTTGGTGAAATCATTTTTGGAAAAAAAGTTTTAGAAATCGAACATTTTGGACTAGTGACCAAAATGCAAACTCTAAAAACTATTTTTAGTGACTGTTTTGTAAAGAGTCAAACCTTTGAATCATTAAGAAGCTAATTGGCCAAAAATTCTAATATCAGACTTTATCCCTTAATTGGCTATTTTTAAAGTGTTTTGGAAAATATAAATATGTTGGGGGGAATTAATTTGGTTATTAAATCTTTTAAACAAAAGTTACGTAACTAACTTTCTCTCAAATATTTTTGTCACAATCTCTCTAGCCAAACATCAATTTCTTCTTCTAAATCTTTAGGTAAATCTTTCTTTTCTTGAATCTTTTATTTCCAAATGATTTCTTGTTGTTAATTTACTAAAACCTTATTGTTTTAACTTTATTTTCTCATGTAAATCATCCAATTAAAGGATAAAGCATCCATTAGCGGTAAGGTTCGTTCTTCTCCTCTAATGAAAGGTTCTTTACTGAAATTCCCAAGTTGTTGACTCTTTACAATTTTTTCTAATCTGTTTTGATAGTTTAATTAAGGAAAATTGGTTTAATTGTGTTTGGATTGACGAAGTTCACATATTTTAAATTGTATCTGTTTTGCTGGGTTTATGATCAGATTGGATCAAGATTTTTATGTTTAATTGAGTTAATAACTTAGTTTTAACATTGTAATCCCGAAACAAGTTGAATCTCTAATGTTTAAGGTTGTTAGTTAAGGGTTTTTGTGAGGTTAATGGAGTTTAATCATTGCTGGAAGTGAAAGGATGTTGGGAAAGAGTTTTTAAATGATAATTGATGAGGTTTGATGCATTGAATCGTTATATTATGGTTGGGTTGAGCTTTGAACGTGTTTGAGGATGCTTTTGATAAGTTTCAGATGGTTTGTGAGTGGGGAACTTGTGAGTTACGGGTAATTGCTTGTTGGCAATGGTTTGAATGCATAATGATGCATTTTCCCTCTGGTTTTATGTTGTTAAAAATAGGGGATAATCAAGGCGATGAAGCTTGACATTGATTGTTGCTTGCTAGGAGCTCGATTCACGTTGGCGAGCAAGGCGAGGTGTATCGATGAGCAAAAACTGGTTTAAATGCGTTTAAAAGGTTTAATAAGTGTTGTTGCAAGTTTAGGATAAGCTTGAAATACTTACCTAAGCTCAGAAGTAAGTTTCCCTCTTTTGCTTTTTAATATCGGTTCGGATATGAGCATGTGTAATTCATGTTTTGGTCGTAAACATGGTTTGTTTTTACTTACTATAAATGCATGATTTTGAGTACATATGCAGTGGTTTAAAAGTATATGAAATGCTAGTGAGCATTGGTTTTCATTCCGGTTGGGAATGGCGTTATTGCTTTGGCAATGTGATTTGCATATGTGGTGATTTTGTATAATGCACTGTAAAATAGTGAGTAAATGGCTTTGTAAATGATATATTGGCTATGTGACATGATGAGAAAACATTCGGATATAGTTGGCATGCCATAGGATGAAGTGCACTATAATATGTTAAAAATTGATCGTGGTTAAGGGTCCTTGAGGTAAGCGGTCGGCTACTCGGACTATGATGTCATCACTTAGGTTGAGTGGTCGGTTCCTCTTGTTGATGTTGATCTTGTGGTCGGCAAGGTTGTCATATCATGCGGTTGGCATGGTATGGGTTATGGTAGTGGTCGACTATCATGAGAGGTCCGTGTATATGAATTTTAAGGTTAACGGTCGGTTACCTAAAGGTTAGCGATCGGCTAATCAAGGATAGTGGTCGTCTATCCGGGGTCACTATAATTTCCAATATATGCAAGTTCATGGGTTGAACCTATTTTATAATGCTTTGGGATTTAAGCATGAGATGACTTAATGCTTTGGGATTTAAGCATGTGATTTGTAAATGTTGTTGCATATGGTCGATATGCATGTTTTGATTGGAATCAATGAAAATGCTTTGGACGTAAGCTTGGTTTGAAAACAAGTGTTTGGTTTTCAAAGGTTTTAAATGCATCATTGTTTTAAGAGCATCCTCACTAAGCATGTGTGCTTACGCTCTCTTTTTCCTAATGATGCAGAACATTAAGGTTTGCGGGCAACAAAGGCAAGGTTTGAAGTGATCCAAGTGCAAGACTACTTGAGCATGAACTCGGTTTTTGTTTCCAGTTAGTAAGGCAATGTGTTCGCCATGTTTTTGGGACTTGTAATCCTGTTTTCCCATGGTTTTTAAGCATGTGAAGTGCTGGATTTTATGGTTGGTTTATTGTTGTTAAGTTTGTTGAGAATCTTTGCTTATATTGATGCTTGATGGGTGCTTAGGTATGCATCTAGTTGTCTTGGAATGGTTGCCATGTTTTGATGATTCAAGTAGGTTTGTTATGATGCTTTAGATGAGTAAGCATGTTGTGTATACCTTTAAAGTGTCAAATGGGAGTTTTGGTTATGTGGAAAAATGATATTAAGAAGCATGCCTATAGAAAATCTTGAGTGTTTGAATGCCATGTAATAATGTTGATTCTGTGATGTTTTGGTTAGGGTTGTACCCTAGTAATGTTGTTTGAGTGTTTGGAGCATGTTGGAGTTTTATGGTTATCACCAAAGTATGTTTAGACAACAATTTGGGACATTACAGCTCTAGGTGTATCGAAATAGGTGTCCCCGTACAAGTATGGCTAGGCCATTTCAGGCTTAGCATTTCGATATGCGGGACGGTTTTTCGATACCGGTAAGCCTTTACAGGCATAGCGTTTCGATACTCGAGCAAGTGTTCTGGTATGATCTAAAGCATTTTGGCTAGGCATTTCGATACGTGAGCAAGTGTTTCTGTGCGAGTTTTAGCTACTAGAATCAGAGTTTTGGAAATTGTTAAGGCGTACCGAAACACCTGTACGCGTACCGGTACGGCTCCAGTTAATTCTGTTATATGGAATGTTTGGAAGTTTTTGTTTCTTCCATTTTGGTCCTTGAGTTTTGAGAATGTAATTGTATGAGCTTGGATGATCGTATTGACCTGAAATTTGCCATGTAAGCATGTAATTGGACTAATTGAGGATTGGTAACCTTAATTTCAGTTTTGGTCCTTAAGTTTATTATATTTGCATTTTAGTCCCTAAAAGGTATGTTTTGCAATTGGTTGCCTTCTCGTGGTCTGATTCCTTTGTAAACTCACTCGCTGCAAGTATGTACACTTAGGATTAATAATACGCATCTAGAAAAGATAAAAATAAAAAATGACTGGTTTTTGTAATCTTTCTCTGGTTTGCTTCGGCAAACCTAATGTAGTTCTCTCGGTTCGGTCGGGCGTCTAGGTCTGGTCGAGAAGGTTACATTATTCATCCAATAGCAAAGCTTAAAGAGAAAAACATGTATAAATCCCATTATACATAACATAATTCATCATGATACATTAATTCACATATATTGGCTTTCAAGTGACCCAAAAATAGAACATTCCTTATCAAAAACACATCGGATACACGTATTTCCCAAGTGGTTCCTTCGACCACTTAACATACATCTAACCGGAGCAAACAACGCATTTAACCACTTGACGATTATGATTTATAATATCTACAATGGGAGAAAACAGAACATTTAACCCCTCAACCATTGTGATACACAATCCTGCAGCGGGGGAATACGACACAATTAACCCCTCGACCGTTGTAGTTCCCATGGTGGGGAAAACGACACAATTAACCCCTCGACACACAAGAGGCAACTTATTATAGTGCACTTTAAACCCTATGGCATGCCAACTATATCAGATAACATTTAATCATTGTCACTTAGCCAATATATTCCATTTTAAACATGATACCTCATTCTTTTTCATATGCATCATTCAAACTAATTCCAATGCAACAAAACATGAATTTACATAATCTCAAAATTCGTTTCATAAACCATTTTCCATACTCAAATATCATTAGTATAGGATCATTTGCATCACATTCCATTTCCAAAATATGCATAAACAGTAGGTATCAAATCAATAACATAGGCATCAGAAAATCAACATTTGCCAAACCGAAATTGAGAGCAAATTCGTCTAATACTTACTTATGAGCTTAGACAAGCGTTTCAAGCTCAATCTAAACTCCCAAAATCACTTTCAAACTTTTTTAAAGCTGAAAATCATGTTTCCACTCACCGACAACACAATGCTCCACTAGCCGAAGCAAAATTCAAGCTTCTGAAGCTTCCGCTACCTCTCCAAAAGCCAAAAGATCCGTCTCCCCTATTTTACCCAAAAAGTAGAGGATTAATGCACTTTCATGCATCTCAAATTTCCAGCAACCATTGATCTCAACTTCGCCTCACTAAAAACCATCAAATGCTTCCTTTAAACAACTGAAATCAACACCAAACTCAACCTAAGCAAAGCCCAGCCACAACCAATCAATTTTAACATCTTAACACCATCAATTAACATCCAAAAACAACAATATAACGTCCTTATACCTCCAACAACCTTACAACACCAAGATCACCTCAAAATCTAACTATTTGTAACCTAGAAAATTAGCAATTCACATAGTTTCGGGATTCCTTTTATAAATCTCTTATTATAATTTTAAAACACATATCTTAAGTGATCTAAACAAATTAGAATCAACACAAATCAGATCCATATCAAGATTCATCAAATTTCTTATTAAAACTCAATTAAAACCAATTAATCATGATTTATTCATAAAAACATAACAAAAATCAGTTGTAAAAGATCAAGAACTTGGAAATTTTAATAAAGAACCTTTAATTGGAGGAGAGAAACGAAAATCACCTCTAATTGCTTAATTCTCCCTTAATTTGAAAGTTTTGGATGAAATCTTCAAGGAAGCAAACATGATTTAGTGTAGGAATCAAAAGAATCAATTAGGAAATAAAAAATTCAAAAAGAAATGATTCTTGAGAATTTTGGAGGAAAATTGTTTGTTTGGCTGCTGAGAAAGTTGAGAGCAAAAGTAGTTACGTAAGAAAATAAAATTGGTTAATTAAAATCCTTTTAATCAAATCTCTTTTATTTTTATTAAATAACCTTTTAAAAACCATGAAAAATAGCCTAAATGAAGGTAAAATCTAATGAAAAACTTGGTAAATTAGCTCCTTAAAGATTCTAAGTTTTGGCCCTTTACGATTTAGTCACCAAAACAGTTTTGAAAACTTTACATTTTAATCACCGGACCAAAATGTCCCAAATTAAGAATGAATTCCCGAAACTAGCTCGAATCGCCTAATCCGATTCCCCTAAACCATCTACTCAATCTAGCTAACATCTATACCCAAATTCGGGGCATTACAACTCTCCCCCTTTTAAGAAATTCCTTCCTCGAAATTTACCTGACATAAAAGGTAAGGAAACTGCTTCTTCATGTCATCCTTACTTTCCACGTGGCTTCCTCCACACCACGATGCCGCCACAGCACCCTTACCAACTCAATGGTCTTCCCACGAAGAACCTTGCTGCTAAAATCCAGAATTTTCACGACTCTTCATCATAGGTCAAATCTGGATTCAACTCAATCTCCTCAACAGAGATCACATACGAAAGGTCTGATCTATACCTCCATAGCATATATACATGGAAAACATCATGTATCTTTTCCAACTCTACAGGCAATCTCAACCTATAAGCATGTGGACCAACACCTCATAAGGCCCAATGAACCTCATAATCAACTTGCCCTTACGTATAAACCTCATTACCTTCTTCCAAAGTGAAACCTTAAGGAACACTCTATCTCCAACCGCAAAATCAATCTTGCGATGCCTCATGTCAGCGTAAGATTTTTGCCGATCTGAAGCCTCCGTCAACCGATCACTAATAAGCTTCACTTTTTCATTGGTGTCCTTTAGAACACAAGCAAGGAAATATACTTCTCACCCGCCTTATCCCAACAAAGTGGCGCGCGACACCTTCTACCATAAAAAGCTTCATACGAAGCCATTTGAATACTAGTATGATAACTATTGCTATAAGCAAACTCCACCAGCGGTAATTGCTTCTCCCACGTTCCTTGAAAATCAATTATGCAACACCGCAACATATCTTTCAACACTTGGATAACGCGTTCAAATTGACCATCCATTTGAGGATGATACGAGTACTGAAATTCAACCATGTACCCAAGCCATATGCAAACACTCTCAAAACCTCGCTGTAAAATGCGGATCCCCATCCGATACTATAAACTTTGGCATACCTTGCAACCTTATAATTTTCGCAACATATAACTCTGCCAACTTATACAATGTATACATCGTATGCACAACCAAGAAATGCACACAGTTCATAAACCTATCCATAATCACCAAAGTAGAATTCTTCATTGATGGCGTCAAAGGAAATCTAGATACGAAATCCATGGTAAATCTTTCCTATTCTATTTTGGAATCTTCAACGATTGCAACAACCCAGAAAAAAATTGATGCTTAGCCTTGACACGTTGACATACCATACAACGAGCAACAAAATCCACTACATCTTTCCTTAAACCAACCCAAAAATATTACTTTTTCAAATCCTGATACATCTTTGTACTACCCGAATGCATAGCAAAAGGACTCGAAAGATCCTCAGTCAAGATAGTGTGCCTTAACTCCTCATCTTTTGGCACCACCACTCGACTCCTAAAACACAACACACCCTTATTATTAAAACAAAAATTTGATTGATTACCGTCCACAATATCCATAACATGTAGCACCATCGAATCATCATATGGTTGCTTCTCCTTGATCAGCTGGAATAACGATGGCTTCACTTGCAACTCAGCCAACAAACCACCATCTCGCATCACACTCAACCGAGAAAACATAGCCCGTAATTCCAATGCAACTTTCCTACTCAAGGCATCAGCTACAACCTTAGACTTACCCGGATGAGACTATATCATCAAGTTGTAATCCTTAAGCAATTCCAACCATCTCCGTTGCCTAAAATTCAATTCTTTTTGCGACATCAGACACTTCAAACTCATGTGATCTATATACACAATAAACTTCTCACCACAAAGATAATGCCTCTAAATCTTCAACGCAAACACTACCGCTGCAAGCTCTATATCTTGCATAGGATAGTTGCGTTCGTGCACCTTCAACTGCCTAGATACATAAACCACAAATTTACACCCTTGCATCAACACACACCCCAAACCAACATAGGATGCATCACTATACATTACAAACTCTTTCCCCAGCTCAGGTTAAATCAGGATTAGAACTTGCATCAAAGCTTCCTTCAACTTATCAAAAGCTTGTTGTCTAGCCTCCATCCATTCAAAACCTATACCTCTTTGCAACAACTTCATCAAATGAGCAGCAATCTTCAAGAAACCATCCACGAAATAAAGATAATACCTTGCTAACCTTAAGAAACTACGAACCTCTGCCACCGACTTCAGTTGCTTCTAATTTGCAACTGCTTTAATCTTTTACGGATCCACCCGAATACCTTCTGCCGAAACAACATGACCAAGAAAAAACACTTGCTTAATCCAAAACTCAAACTTACTCAACTTTGCATAAAGCTTAGTATCTAACAAATTTTGCAACAGAATATGTAGGTGTTGATCATAATCTTCCTCAATAAACACTACCAAGAATTGATCCAAGAATTCATGGGATACCCGATTCATCATATCCATGAAAACTACAAGCACATTAGTCAGCCCAAATAGCATCACTAAGAACTCATAATGCCCGTAATGCGTGCAAAAAGCTATCTTCGACACGTCTTTATCCTTCACCTTCAACTGATTATACCCAAATCTCAAATCAATCTTGAAAAATACTGTAGCACCCCAAACTGATCGAACAAATCATCAATCCTCGGCAAAGGATACTTGTACTTAATCGTTAACTTATTCAGTTGCTGATAATCAATGTACATTCTCATCGTGCCATCCTTCTTTTTCACGAACAACACCAGTGCTCCCCACAGTGGCACACTAGGTCAGATGAAAACCATGATCCAATAACTCCTAAAGCTGCATCTTCAACTCTTTCGGTGCCATATGATACAGTGCAATTGACACCGGGGCCGTATCTGCGTATATCTTGAAGCAAAATTCTACCTCTCTATCCGGGGGTAATCCAAGCAACTCCTTCGGAAACACTCCTAAAAATCACAAACGGTGCGGATATCCTGAACACGTACCTCCTTCATACTTGGGTTCATAACATAAGCTCAGTATGCTTGACCCCCAAACTCTAACTACTTTCGCTCTTCTAAAGTTGAAACAACATTGGATAAGAATTTAACATTCTCGCCCACAACCACCACTTCATAATTCTCAGCAAGTTTCAATGAAACTCGCTGGGTCTCAAAATCAACCACAGCCCTATGATCGATCAACCAATCCATCCCCAAGATTACATCAAAACCATGAAATGTCAACTCCATCAAATCAACCACAGACACATGACCTTGAACCATCAAAGGAAATCTTCTAAACTGCCTCCTAACAACTATTGTCTCTCCAAAAGAACTAGTTACACGCATACCCACGTCTAACACTTCTACAGGTACATCAAGCAAGTGTGCATATTCGCGCAAGATGTATGAATGTGTAGAACCATAATCTATCAAAGAAAGTAATGATATGGACTGCAAACTAAATATATCTACAATCACATCAGAATCATTCCTTCTTTCGCGATGCGCATAGACCCTCTTCGTCCACCACCCTCAAGTTGAACTACCACGGTATAAGTAATTATCCTCTGACCTTTCTTTCTACGCTAATAATTACCTTGACCGCGCCCACGACCTCTCTACAGTACAACTACAGGTGTCAGCCCATCCTTTGCCAACCGCAAACCACAAAAATCTCCAATATCGCAAATTCACTAATAGTGCAACAACCTTAGAAAATTTCCTCAATAAATTCCAATAAAAACCAGCTAATCCTTGAAAACCATGCACTTCTGACACCAACCTTGGTCACTTCAAGTCTATTACAACTTTAACCTCTAAAAATCCACCTTAAACACTTCCCAAACCCTGTAAGATCTTAAGGATTCTCCTTGCTAGGCTAACTTCCATTGTAATCTCATCGGTCTCTGAAAAGTCATCTGTAACTGGGAACATATGTATGCATGATTTCTTATATGCCCTCATAGATGCCTATGCACATGTATGCAAAACCTCTAATGTCATGCCCAAATGTATGCATGTAATGACATATTTAAATGTATACATATAAGTATTTTGTACTGTGCATGTTTAACAATTCACACTTTCTAACAACATTCTCGGACTGAACTTACTCAACTTCGTCGTATCCTCAGAACATCTCATTTAGCTTGCCAAAACTTGCACCCATCTCAATTTTGGACAAACGCTTCGCTACAAAGCCTATTAGCCTAACTTGATTATCAGACAAGATTCATCTTATCTCCTCAAAACTCGAAGATACCACCACTTGTACACTTTCCTAATGCTCACCATCATAGCTCAAACGAATTCAAGATCCGTACCAAATTATGTCTCTACACTAAACTTAACTTTTCCACCAAAAGACAAATTCGGTAACATCATCTAAAATATTCCAAGGAAGGATCCCTAACAACAAAAACTTCCAGAATTCAAACATCCTTAGCCCTAACTTACCAACATACCAAGATAACTTTGTAACATAAACCCCAACATCTTTTCAGCCTCACTGTCAGGACCACCTCAATCTTGGTTTGGTCTATAACACAACATTCTTTACAAGAAATGTTCTCATAGTCGACCTAGGCTTTCGTTTCGGTGGCATACTAAAAAATATGGATTTATAACATGAAATTATATCAAAATAATAATTAGACCAGATTAAAGCAAGAATCCAAGATGCTCATGATTCAAAACCAAAAATCATTTTGCACTAGTACTAATAAGGCAATGTGTCCCCAAGCTACTACCCCAATATAGCACATTTCAACCATCAACTCACAAAATCAAACGCTATGCATGATATTCAACAAATTCATACAATAATAATACATCGAACAACCATAACCCACCTCGCAAGAATCATAACTTGGCTCTGTTACCACTAAATGTAACCCCCTTTACCCAGCCTAAGCACCAGATCGACCGAACCGAGTGAGCTACATTAGGTTTGCTAAGACAAACCTAATGGAATTACTTAGAAAACGGTCCATTTTCATTTTATCTTTCCTAAATGCATAATTTAGTCCTAAGGTGATCATGCTGGCAGCGGTGAAAATTACAACTCAATCGGGCGTCGAATTGACATCCAATTGGACAAGATTGCACTTTAGGAACCAAATTGCAATTTCTAAAAATTACAGGGACTTCTTTAAATCCAAAGTTACCAAACCTTAATTAGTCAGGTTTTATACATATCAGTTAAATTTCACTTAATACAATCAATCAAACTCATACAATTGTATATATAATATTATGGGACTAGATTGTACGTTTCTAAACCTCAACATGCAAAAAACACAAAGAAATTAGCATTGTATACCGATATGGGAAAGCCCGTATCAATACGGCTTAACAGACTTAACCAATATGGATACCGATACACTAGCCACTGTTTCAATACAATGCCTAAAGCAACCCGTATCGATACAGCAAAGTCCTCATACCAATTCCCATTTTTTCTTCAAAACCTCAACTTCTAGTTACCACAATGTGTACCGATACGGTAATCCACGTATCAGTATGACGCTATAAAAATGAAGGGCTCATACCAATACTCAAACCCATGTATTGAATCTGATGTGTAAATTCCAAGGGTTGTACCGATACTCGGCTAACTATCCCAGTACCCCTAGGAATTTTGCCCTTATAACGGAGCCATTTCAGACCCTGTGTACTGATCTCTGTGTACTAGTACCAGTACGTGAAGGCATGTAATGACCTTTAGGTCCAACATATGACTTTTTGGATCACTCTAAACAACTTCAATCATCACCTATCATCATATAACATCTCAAGCAACATTTCTACAATCAAAAGAACATGCTAGGAGATCATATGAACCATCGCAAAACCTAGCAAAGATCCTAAAGGCATGATCTCTACCCAAGCATGCACTTTGTATTCCAACCCCTAAAAGCAATATATTAAACATTATACAAGTCCAAAACATCAATTGTAACTTGTTCAAACTAGGGAGTAACCAAAACAACCCTCTCAATTACTACTTGGTCATATTGCCTTTTATTACTACATAGTATTTATAAAACCATACTCGAAATTACTTTGCTCTTGGATTGCCCCTTGCTTACTTGCTGTCCAAAAGAACTACTTCTCTGCATTGATGAGAAAGGAGAGTGTAAGCTTATAAAGCCTAGTGATGGAGTCTCAAAAAAACTCGTCAATGCATTTAAAATCTCTTTAGTCAAAACACACTTTGTACATCATGCTTAAACATCTCATGCCATTTTTACCTTGTAAAGCATGCATATTAAACCATATGCAAAACATGTATCATGGATCTCATGCATATTCCCATATGCAAAACCTCAATTTAAGCTTTCACATGCTTATTCATCCAATAGCAAAGCTTAAAGAGCAAAACATAAATAAATCCCATTATACATAACATAATTCATCATGATACATTAATTCACATATATTGGCTTTCAAGCGACCCAAAAATAGAATCTTTCCTTATCAAAAATGTAACGCCCCGATTTTGGGCCTAGTAGTTTTAGGGCTGGTTAGACGGTCTAGTGGACAAGGTTAGAGATTCGAGTCGGATTCGAGAGCAAATATTTTTTTGAAAGATAAAAATATGGGAAAATGTTTAAAAATCATATTTTATTATATTAAAAATATTGGTGAAAGAAATTTTGGAAAACGAGCTTTGGAAGGGAAGGTGTTATTCTTCAGAGACTTTAAAAGTTGTAGAAGCTGTGAAGGAAAAGGGAAGGATACGTTGACTGGTCCTGAGAGGCTATTCAGTGAGGAACTTCCTCCAAAAATTAATGAGCTAGTGACTGAAGCGCAGGCACAAGAGTTTTTGAAGTTTTTAAGGCACAGTGAATACAACATTATGGAGTAACTTCGCAAGCAATAAGCAAGGATTACAATGCTTGAGCTACTGTTGAGCTCAGAAAAACATCATGATGAGTTATTAAAGGTGTTAAAGCAAACATTTGTTTCGAATGACATCTCTGTGGCCAAGTTGGATCGAATAGTGGGTCATATCACTGTAGACAACTACATTAAGTTCAACGATGATGAAATCCTAGAAGGAGGTATGGGATCCACTAAAGCTTTAAAGCCACTGCAAGGGTATGTTTTGCCTAGTGTACTTATTGACAATGGTTCTGCACTAAACGTATTACAAATGGCAACCTTGCAAAGGCTACCCGTGGACAGTTCCCACATGAAACCATGCCATAATTCTATGAGTGCCTTTGATGGAACTCAAAGAGAGGTGGTGGGAAAGATCGAAATACCTTTGCTGATTGGGCCAATAGAGTACATAGTAGATTTTGTGGTGATGGACTTTAAGCCAACATACAATTGCCTGCTAAGGAGATCGTGGATCCACTTTGCTGACGTTGTTCCTTCATTGTTGCACCAGAAGTTGAATTTGTAACTGAAGGCAAGTTGCTTATTGTAGGAGCTGAACAAGAGATTATCACTTCAGTTACATCTAACTACTCTAAGATGACCGTTCAAGAGACTTTGGGACGCGGGGCTAAAACTAGAAAAGGTCTTGGGAGAATTTTGCAAGGAAGTTTGCACGGTCAGCCTATCATTATCAAGAAAGACTAATTTTGGCTGGGTCATAAGCAGTGTGTTGCAAAGAAAGGAAAAATACAGAAAGAGAGGGGAACAAAGAAAAGCCAGATTTAAGGGGAAGGATGTCCTATGGAAACCTATGACTTTTCCTCACCTAAGGTATATCTTCGTGTTCAGTGGCATTGTCAATCCCGAACAGAAGATACATGAAGCGACCTAAGAGAGCGATAGGCTTAATGATAAGGAGTTATTCAGTGAGTCACTCAAGGGAATTTTGGTCAACATGGTATCGAAAGGTGAAGATAACCAAAAGACAGATAAAGAATATGATATAGAATACAAAAGCCTAAAAGAGTTGCTAAGGATGATGATAAGTGAGGAAAAGCAAATCCTACCCCACTAGGAAGAGGTAGAAACTGTAAACTTGGGGACTAATGAGGAGATAAGAGAAGTAAATATTGGTACCACCCTTTCCCAAAAGAACAAACATGATTTGTTCAAAGACGTGTTCGCCTGGACTTACCGAGACATGCAGGGGTTAAATACAGATATTGTGGTGAATAAATTGCCAATAAGAATAGAATGCAAATTGGTCAAATAGAAGTTAAGAAGAATGAGGGTCGACATGCTGTTAAAAATTTGAGAAGAAGTGAGGAAGCAATTTGATACCGGTTTTCTGAAAGTTTCCAAGTACCCAGAATGGGTCGCAAATATAGTCCTGATACCAAAGAAAGATGGAAAGGTTCAAATGTGTGTAGATTCTAAGAACCTTAATAGAGCAAGCCCCAAGGATAATTTTACTTTTCCTCATATTGACACCTTGGTTGACAATACAACAGGACATTCATGGTTCTCTTTCATGGATGGTTTTTCGGATACAATCAGATAAGGATGCACCTAGAGGATATGGAGAAAACCATGTTTGTGAACTTGTGGGGCATGTTGTAACGCCCTAGTTTTGGGCCTAAGAGTTTTCTACGTTGATTTGACGGTCCGATGGATCAAATTAGAGGACTCAAGTCAATTTCAGGATTTAATTCAAAATAAATATTTTTGGGTAAGACAAAAATATGGAAAATGTTCTAAAATCATTATTAAATATGTAAATAATTTTAGTAAATCAATTTTACAAAAAGAGGTTTCAAAAAGTGACATTCTAGTTAGTGAGCAAAATGTAAAGTTTTAAAACTGTTTTTAGTGACAGTTTTGTAAAAGGGTCCAAACTTAGAATCTTTAAGGAGCTATTTGGCCAAAGTCTAATATCAAACTTTTCTCTTTTAATTGGATATTTTAAAAAGTTTTTAAAATAAATAATTAGGCTTGGGGATATTAATATCATAATTAGATTTAAAAGAAAGCTTACGTAACTAACTTTTCATCAAAACCTTTTCCTCAAATTCTCTCCAGCCAAACACTCTTTTCCACTTCAATTTTCTCAGGTAAATACTTGATTTCAACATTCTTCTGTTTTCAAATTGATCTTTAATTATTTCCTAACAAACCCTATTTGATTTGATCTTGTTTTCTCAAGACAATTCATCCAATTAAGAGGAAAGCCAAATTTAGAGGTGAGCTTCATTCTTCTCCTCTAATATAAGCTTCTTTACTAAAATTCCCAAGTTATTGATCCTTTAAATATGTTTTCTAACTTGATTTGATGATTAAATAATGGAAAATTGGTTAAATCAAGGTTTAAATGATTGGATTGATGGATTTTCATATAAGATCAATTTTGTTGAGTTCTTGATTAATTTTAATCATGATTTTGATGTTTAATAATGTTAATAAGTGGGCTTTAACATTGGAATCCCGAAACTAAGTGGATCTCTAATTTTCTAGGTTATTAGTTATGAGTTTTTGGGGTGTTGTAGACGTTTAATGAATGCATGAGGTATAAGGATAATGTTGTGTTTTTAGATTTTAATTGATGTTAATGGATGGTTTAAAATGTTAGGTTTTGGCTGGGTTAAGTTTGGAAGATGTTTGATGTTGATTTCGGTAATTGTAGAGTGAAATTGGGTAGAATATTTTGAGGTGTTATGTGAATTGATGTTTTTGGGCTGTTGAATGCATTTTGATGCATTGAATCCTCTATTTTTGTATGGAGAAAATAGGGGAAGTTGGTCCTCAAGCTTGAACGGATGTTTCGAAAGCTTTGGAGGCGTGTTTACCGTATCAGCAAGTGAGGCTTTGCGTGTTAGTGAGTGAGAACGAGATTTATAGCTTTTCAAAGGTTTGAAAGTTGTGTTTGGGAGTTTAGATCAAGCTTGAAATGTTGGTCTAAGCTCGAAAGTAAGTAAAGGATGAATTCTCTCTCGAACTTGGTTTGGCAATTGGTTTTTATGCACTTTTTTAATGAATTGATTACTCATTGTATATGCATGTTTTGAGTATGGTTTAGTGCTGGAAATTGATTATATAATGATGAGGATGCATTGTAAGGTAATGCATGTATTATTAATGTTTTTGAACATTAGTTAATGCAAGGTTGATTGCATTGTTTAAATGATTTTGATGATGCATATGAAAACAGTGAATTAATGTTAATAAAATGAATTATATTGGCAAGTGATGGTATGAAAAGGTTTGAAAATGTTATTAGATATAGTTGGTCGGCCATAGGATCGGTAGTGCATTATAAAAAGTCACATTGGATTTTGAGGGGTTTTGATCTTTACACCTAAGACTCCTGTTAGTGGGTTATGCATCGAACCGATGTGTGGAGTTGTGATTGTACCCGATTGTAAATGTCCCTTGATTTCGGTTGTGATGGCATGAAGTGTTGGGAATAGTTGTTAAATCTGTGTATCCGATGTTATGATTTGAAAAGTGGAACTTGGTTAATGATCACTTGTAAGCCAATATAATTGACGATGGATCATGAGATAGATTATGTTGTTTAATATGGATTTAAACATGTTTTACTCTTTAAGCCTTGCATTGGTAGTATGTATAGGAAAGCTTAAATTGAGGGTAGCAAATGGGATTTTGTTGTTGATCTATGATACATGTTGCATATGGTTTAATATGCATGTTTTGGAAATGTTAAGTGCATGGTTTGATAAGGCGTGATGTTGAATTGATGATTGAAAAGTGTTTTGGAAAGTGTTTTTTTAAAAGCATTGTCAAATGATTTTAAATGCATTATGATGGTTGGTTTTTGAGCATTCCTCACTAATCTTAGTGTGCTTATGCTCTCTTTTTTCATCAATACAGAGAACTAGATGTTGGAGACAGCAAGCAAGCAAAAGGAAATCCAACGACTTGTGTTTCTAAAAGTACGATTTTGGTATAAACTTGTAGTAATAAAGGCCATGTGGTCGTTTGTTGTTTGGGAGAGTTGTTTGCTTAACTCCCTAGTTGTACAAGTTTATGATGATGTTTTAGATGTGTAATTGGCCATTTATGATTGTTTGAAGTTTGGTTTGAGATGTTTACTAGCTGAGTAGGGAGCATGCCGATAGATGATATATATGCTAGTGTAGGCTTGTTAGACTTGCTTAATACATTGATATGTTGGTGAAAAGCATGATCTTGGTGATGTATGACGTTTAGTAATGTGTTGAATGAGTTTAGATTGAGCCAAAGTGTCATATTTTAGACCTAGAGGTCATTACAGGCCATTGCGTACCTGTACGGGTACCCAAGGATCGGTACGCGAGGGTCTAGGAAGGCTCAATCCATCGAAATTTAACAAAGGGTATCAGTACGCCTAGCCACCGTATTGGTACGCCTTGAGGAATTTTGTACTGGTGTCGATACACGAGTTTGAGTACCTGTATGCCCCCTTTATTTTTAAAGAGTCGTACCGATACGTGGGGTACCGTATTGGTATACGTTTCAGTCATTGGAATTCTGAGTTTTTGAGAAATCACAAGGGGGAATCAGTACGGGGCCAAGACCGTATCGGTATTGGTGGGTCAACACACTGTATCGATACAGATATACTTGTATCGATACAAGCTGATGTTATGTTTGTTAAGCCTTAATAGTAGGGCTTGCCCGTATCGGTACGTCCTATTGATTTTGTGCATATCAGTTTGTAAAAGTTTGGAAATCTTGTAGTTTAGTCCTTGAATGTTATGTATGCAATTGAATGAGTTTGAATGGTTGTTTTGAGCTGGAATTTAACACATCAGCATGGAATTGGACTAATAAAGGATTGGTAACCTAAATTTTAATAAAGGCCTTGTAATTTGTGAAAATTACATTTTGGTCCCTAATGTGTGTTTTTGAGTAATTGAACTCCGTTTTGGAATCTGATTGCAATATAATTTTTTCGCTGAAGCATGTCCACCATAGGAATTATTTTGATGCATTTAGACAAGATAAAAAGGAAAAAAATGGACACGATTTAGGTTATTATCTCGTGTTTGCTTTGGCAAACCTAATGTGATCCTTTTAGTTTGGTTTCGGCTAGGTCGGGCTAAGGGGGCTACACACGTTCTATTGCAAGATGATGCCTTTTGTACCTAAAAATGTCGTGGCAACTCATCAATGGGCCATGGTGACTTTCTTCAATAATATGATGCATAAGGAAATTGAGGTATACGTAGATGATATGATTGCTAAACCTCGAACTAAGGAGGAGCACATTCAGAACTTGAGAAAGCTTTTCTAAAGATTGAGAAAGTATTAGCTGAAGCTCAATCCAGCAAAACGTACCTTCGATGTAACATCCATCAAACTCTTGGGTTTTGTGGAGAGTCGAAAGGGAATGGAGATAAATCCTGACAAAGTAAAAGCCATACAGAATCTTCCACCGCCTCAAACACTAAAAGAAGTTCGAGGTTTCTTGGGAAGACTAAACTATGTATCTCACTTTATTTCCAATTTGACCAACAAATTCGACCCTATCTTTAGGTTGCTACGAAAAAATAACCCAGGAGTATGGGATGAGGAGTGTCAAATGACTCTAGAAAAAATCAAGAAATACTTGACGAATCCTCCAATTTTAGTAGCATCAGTACCAGGTATACCATTGATCTTGTGCCTATCAGTCTATGAGAATTCAATGGGTTGCGTATGAGGACAACACGATGTATTTGGAAAGAAAGGAATAGCTATCTACTATTTGAGAAAAAAGTTCACTGATTGCAAATATACAGTATCCGCCAATTCAAAAGCTCTTTTGTGCTTTAGTGTGGGCTACAAAAAAACTCAGACAATACATGCTATATCATACCACCTGGTTGATATCCAAGTTGGACCCACTAAAATTCTTTATAGAGGCTCCAGTACTGACAGGAAAGATGGCCCGATGGAAAATGTTGATATTTGAGTTTGATATTGTGTATGTATGCCAGAAGGCGGTAAAGGGAGCACTGTAGCTAATTTCTTAGTAAGTCGTGCTTCTGATGATTATGAATCCCTGAAATTCAATTTCCCAGATGAGGACTTGATGTACATCACGACTGGAGAAGAGATTGCCTCGGAGGAGAAATCTTGGAAGCTTTATTTTGATAGGGCATCCAATGCTTTGGGCAACGGGATAGGGGTAGTATTGATTTCCCCCAAGGATGTCTACTATCCTTTCACGAGTCGATTAGATTTCTTTCGCGTGAATAACATAGCCGAGTATGAGGCTTGTGTCATGGTACTTTCTGCAGCCATGAGAGAGGGATCAAGGTACTTTAAGCTTTTGGAGATTCATCCTTGGTAATCTATCAGCTTTGAGGAGAATGGTAAACAAGAGATCTAAAGTTGATCAAGTATTATAATCTAATTTAGGAGCTAATTAAAGATTTTGAGAATGTTAGTTTTACCTACCTTCCAAGGGAGGATAATCAAATGGCAGATGCTTTGGCAACCTTAGTCGCAATGTTCAAAGCCAGTACAAAGGCAGAGATGAAATCGATTCATATGTAGATTTTTGAGATGTCTACTTATTGTTGTAGTTTAGAAGAAGAAATGGATGGCAATTTGTGGTATATCAAGTCCCAAGTTTACTCAGAGGGGGAAAATGAGAACGATTAGAGGACTATCAGAAGAATGGTCGCTAGATATGTCCTGGATGGTGAGATCTTATACAAAAAGAGTCGAGATCAAATATTGTTGAGATGTATAAACGCCCGAGAAGTTAAAAGTATTCTTGCAGAAGTACATGATGGGTTGTGCGAAACACATGCCAACAGTTTTTCAATGGCTTGAAAGATTATGAGACATGGCTATTACTGGTCAACCATGGAGGGGGATTGTATTGACTACGCCAAGAAATTCCACAAGTGCCAGATATATGCTGACAAGATCCATTCTCCATCGCTACTGTTGCATACCCTGAATTCACATTGGCCTTTTGTAGTATGGGGCATGGACATTATTGGGAAAATTCATTTGAAAGCTTCCAACGGGCATTGTTTTATTTTGGTAGCCATTTATTACTTCACTAAATGGGTAGAAGTAGCCTCCTACACCAGTATCACGAGGACCACAGTTTGCAAATTCCTGAAGAAGGAAATCATTTGTCGATATGGGTTACCTGAAAGGATCATCATTGATAATGCTTCCTACTTGAACAACAAATGATCACTAAGGTGTGTAAGCAATTTAAAATAATGCACCATAATTCCACCACCTACCATCTTAAGATAAATAGGGCAATGGAAGCAACAAATAAGAACATTAAGAAGATTATAGTAAAAATGATAGACACTTTTAAAGATTGGCATGAGAAGTTGTCGCTTGCTTTGTTCGCCTACCGAACGTCTGTATGTACATCAATGGGACAACACAATACTCTTTAGTCTATGGTACAGAGGTTTTACTACCCATTGAAGTAGAGATCCCATCACTTCGGATTCTAAATGAAGTAAAGTTAGACGAAGTCGAGTGGATGAAAGCTAGTCTTGATCAGTTGAATCTCATTGAGGAGAAGAGTTTGAGAGCTATTTGCCATGGCCAAAAATATCAAAAGAGGATGATGCAAGCTTATAATAAAAATGTTCGCCCAATAGAATTTCGAAAGGAGGATCTAGTGCTTAAAAAGAACATGCCGATTTAGAAGGATTTTTGTGGAAAATGGATGCCAAATTGGAAAGGGCCATATATCGTCAAGAAAGCCTTTTCGGAGGGGCGTTGACCTTAGCAAGGATGAACAGGGATGAGTTGAGCAATCCAGTGAACTCAGACTTGGTCAAAATGTACTATGCCTAAAGAAGCAAAAAAATAATAATAATAAAAAAAAGCAAAAAAGAGAAAGAAGAAAAAGGAAAAAAGAGAGAAAAGACAAAAATATGAAAGGGGAGGTTCAAGAAAAAAAACCCCAAAAAGGGCATCTTGAAACCGATGGAGGATTTGAGTTGAAAACCCGTAAAGGCAGCTCAAAGGAATTTTGAGATTATTCATCCAGTGAATAAACCCTTTTTCGAAGTAAAGATGCCTTAGTTAAGAGCTTTAGACAAAGATTCTACCTCGGTCGATGGGCTCACACATCATTCATGCAGTCAATACCGAGGGCATTTGTGTTGTGTTTTGTTTTCTTTTGTTTCATGTTTGCGATGACTCTTTAAATTATCCCCAAATTTATCAAATATAAAACCATTTTGTGCCTTTTTATCGTTTTAAGTATTCTTTAAGTATGTTGTTGCGCGTAATAAGTGCTACGCAAATGTGCAAGTATACACGTCGCAAGTTATAGTATAAAAGATATCATCTCCACAGGGATTGGTGCTACTTCAAGAATCTAGTCCCTTGCACTGTAAAAAGTAAAAACACATGTAAAGGATTATAGAAGTTTTAACTAATAACTAATCTAGAAAGCAATTAAGTAAATGAAAAGATGAGATCGAATGAGAGAGAGATAGGCCAGGTTATTGTGAGTTGAGGTGTGATAGCCGATTGGATTGTCTTGGTAAAAGAGTGCACGGGCAACTCAGTTGCCGTGGCAACTTGCACAACGGGGTTGCCTTGGCAACTAATCGATGGTTGCCTGGGCAACTACTTGGGCAACTACTTGGGCGTCTGGGCAACAATCTTCAAGGTTCGGCAGAGCGTTCTTCAATGGTTTCTTCTTATCCCTAAGTCGAAACTCTAGCTACTTGTGCATGCCTTGATAATACATCCCTGCGTGAATCAAGGGTGAACAACAACCAATCTTGCGCTCCTCTTAGCCGTTGAAATCCTTAACTTATTCCTAAGCCGGATTAATCCTCACCATCATTAGATTGAATAAATATCATATTCATTCGTTTCTTGAATCTAACTCTCCCGATATTAGATAAATAGATGAAATCATGAGATCCTCTCCCAATTCACTCGCAAACAAGAATAAGAACCAAGAATGAATAAACCTTGAAATAGAAAAGTGCAAACTCTTATTACCTAAACAAAAACCAATAGTTTCTCACAACCACAAAACACAATAACCATAGCCAAGTAGATTTAGTTCATGGCTAGGTTCCAAAGAAACACAAGATAAACAATCCCTAGCATGAACCCAATCGAACAAGGAAGAAAAGATGAAGCTTGTCGAAAATCCCTTGCCCTAGATGCTTGTCGAAAATTCCCCTTGCTTTCTCCCTTGGACTTGTCGAAATTTCCCCTAATGCTCTCTCTATTCATCTTGTCGAAATCTCCTTGCTATTTATAGGGCTAGGCCAAAGTCCTTCTTTGAGGAGGAGTTTGAGTTGGAATTAAATTATCTTTAAAGAATATAATTCTTTATTATAATTGTATTCCTACTAGAACTTCTCATATCTTCTTGGAATTTAATTCTTCTTTAATCTCTGCATGGCAATCAAATTCCTTTGGGTTTGGGCTTTGCTCCACGTCATCTTGGGCTTGTATAGTCATTAATTTCGACTTCCCTATTGCATTTTCTCTTTGTCGGTAATTGCCATGGCAACTGGCTCGGCGTCTCCTTCATGTATTGCCCTGGCAACTAGCTCGGCATATCCTTCATGCATTGCCCTGGCAACTAGCTCGGCATTGCTTTGGCAAGTGATCTTGCACATACACACACAAAGCACACCAAAGAAACATCTTTTCCACAAAAACTACCAAGTTATGTAATCAAGCTCAACGATGGAAGGAAACATGGATTAATGCATGAATAGCTAATTATGAAACTAATATGAGCCTAAGTCTAACAATAATATGAGTAAAAAGGGTAAGAAAATTAGTACTTTTGAACACTTATCACACCCCCAAACTCGAACTATTGCTTGTCCTCAAGCAATGCAAACTCATAATTACCTGCCAAGACTTCAATTTTCATAAACTTAGCTTTGAACTTGATTTCAATTCTCTGAACCAGGGCACAAAGTATGATTGGCTTTTTATTTTTCGGAAAACTTAGGAGTTACTCGGAATCAAACTATAATGCTTGTGAGTGTGTGCGGAGTTGTGTGCAAGTTGATTTTTCGGATTCTATGCAAACAAGAGGTTTTCAAATTACTTCATTGGGTTCTTTTTAACATGTTTTAACTAGAGCCAGTGTTGGGCACCTCTAGTGTTTTGTTTTTAGTTTTCTTAAGTTAATTTAATCGACTAGAGCCGGTTTTGGGCACCTCTAGTTAAATTTTTTTAACACATCCTAGAGCCAGTTTCGGGGACCTCTAGTGATCAATTTTTTTAGCACATGCTAGAGCCAATTTCGGGTACCTCTAGCACTCATCCAGTTTTTATTCTAATCCCCCAATTTGTTAATTATCAACCTAAGTTCACTAGAATTCCTTAAATCAATCAAACCACAACAGCGTTTCATCAAATTTAGCATCATAGTAAAATTCTAATTTTTTCCATGGTTATCCTAGAATAAAAATTCTATCAATCAAGTGCATTGGCAAAGTCATCATCGAATATTCATCAAATCTAAGCAATTCTTGATCCAATTAAAGGCATGGCAAGCAATTTATGTATCCTAAATGTAATACTTTAAGATGAATGTAACTAAACATGGTAACTACTAATAACAATCCCCCCCAAACTCGAGTGAGGCATTGTCCTCAATGCATGCATAAAAATAACAAAAAATAAAAATAAAAATGCATACGAGGACTTACTCCGAGAGTTCGTCATCGTAGATGATTAGTTTCCTTCTAGTCGGTGTCTTGATTTTCTTGCTTGAACGCGATCGTTGTTTTCTTGTTGCCGGTGGTGGAATCGATCCTCGTACGGGGTTGTCCTCATCGTCCTCTTCATCAATGTCAATGGATTTTCGCTTGGAGGATTCAATTGGTGCGGTCTTTATTGGTTCAATGGAGGACTCGTCCGAATCTGAAAAATTAGAAAATGATTTCGTATGAGTTGATTCGGGCATAGGTGCTTTACCTTTGGCTTTTGCAGTGGTTGTCGGGATGTCTTTAGCTTTGGTTGTCGTGGCATCTTCAGGATTGGTTGCCGTGGCATCATCTTGTGCATGCACGATGTAGGTTGCCGTGGCGACTGCTTCATTGGTTGCTGGGGCAAGGATCTCGGTGGGAAAGATTGGGAACGGCACACGATTGTCCGGGTACTTTTCTAGGATGACTTGGGTGATGGCATTGTTGTGCTCCTTCATGTACCGCATGAATATTAGTTGCCGATCTTCAATTTGCCTTAGGCGGCTTGCCAATGGGTGCAAAAGTGCTTCAAAGTGTCATGGGATTAATGGCCGAGTTGCCCTGGCATTAGGTGCTTGGGCATTAGGGATTGCCACGGCGGCAGGAGTTGCCATGGCAATTGGAGGCCTTGAAGAATCTCCCGATGCCTCTCCCATTAGCTTTCGGATTAGTGCTTGATTCCAACCGGACTTGGGTAGGGCCTTTTCATCGGTGGACTCACTCGGGACATGCATCTCCTTGCAAAGATTAAAAATTAAGCAAGGGAAGAAAAGAGAACCCTTATCTTTTGAGCTGCATACAAAAATTTCATCACAAATAATTTTTCCAATGTTAATGATGCGATTATGCAAAATAGAATGTATGAGCAAAAGACGTGGTATATCAACGGTAGTATTGTGTGTGGAGGGCATTAAAGAAGTTTTAACAAACTTATTCCATAGTTTTGCCTCGGGTTTAAGCCGAAGGCGATTTACCGTGCCCTTGTATTTACCGTTGTTCCAATGAGTTCCCGGTTGAGTGAGTTCTTGAAGCACCTTGTCGAGTTGCTTGGGAGTGATTTGATCAACGAAGGCTTGATGCTCGTCCTTCTCAATGTAAAGTTCGTAAAAGGTGTTGATGCTTTTGAGACTTATAAGTATGGCCTTGTCACGAACAAAAACATAAGGATTATCCGGGTTAGGTGAGTGAGCATAGAATTCTCTTACCCATGAGATGTTACCCGGTTCCGGTTGATGGCAAAAGATTTGCCACTTTTGATGTGCAATCCTCTCGAAGATGAATGGTTCAAGGCCGAAATCTTGATGAGAGTTGGATTATTCAAAACCTTGTTGTTCATGAATCTTCCGGCTTTCAAACTTGGATTGAAATCTTTCTTGAACTACCAGTGTAGCAAACTTCTTGTATCTTGGTTCTTTGGATGAACTTGGATGAACTAAAAGTTTAATCTTGGATGCCATGGATGATCTTGGTTGTGAGTAAAAATAAAGAAAAGAAAAGAAAAGAAACTAAAAAGTTGCAAGATATAAAGTAGGAATAGGTTAAGGGTGAAGGGTTTTATAGAAAAGATAGGTGGGTGGGATTAGGGGAAAATGAAAAAGGGGTTAGGGTTTGGTAGAAGTTATCGACAAGGGGGTTTTGGTTAGGATGAATTGGAGGCTTTATATAAGCCTTAGATTCAGCCCATTAGTTTCCTTGTTGAAGATGTTTTCCTACTTGGTTTAGAATTCCTTCTTTATCTTGAACTTCTTTTCCTACAATTCAAAGACAAATCAAATAATGATTAAAATTAAAGATAAACTAATAAAGAAACTAAATAAAGATGTGTAATAGGATTCTTAAACTTGAATAAAAAAATCTATCCTAAAACTACTAATAATCGGAAAAATAATAAAATAAAAAAAATCGAAAAAAACTAAAATAATTAAATAATCGAAAAATAAAAATAAAAATAAAAATAAAAAAAATAAAAAAATAAAAATATCAAAAGGGAGAGCATGCTCATGCATCTCCTAAGTTGACCACTTCCTTGTTACGTTCCACATGGGCACCATTGTAGTGCTTCAATCTTTGAGCATTAACTTTGAATTCATGGTTGTCAGAGATGGACTTGATTATCACGGCGCTATGGGAGAATGGTTTGACGACTTCAAATGGTCCCGACCATCTTGATTTCAGCTTTCTTAGGAAAAGTTTTAGCCGAGAATTGAATAGGAGAACTAGTTGCCCTGGCGTGAATTGTCGTGGCAATAGTTTCTTGTCGTGCCATCGCTTTGTTTTCTCCTTGTAGATTTGTGCATTGTTATAGGCGAGTGCACGGAATTCTTCTATCTCATTGAGATCCATCAAACGCTTTTGTCCGGCACTTTCCCAATCCATATTCACGGTCTTGATTGCCCAGTACGCCTTGTGCTCGATTTCCACCGGTAGATGACATGTTTTACCATAGACAAGTCAGAAGGGGGACATACCTAAGGGTGTTTTGAATGCAGTGCGATATGCCCAAAGTGCGTCATCTAGTCTTAATGACCAATCCTTCCTTGAGGGATTTACGACTTTCTCGAGTATTCCCTTCAACTCCCGGTTGGAAATTTCTGCTTGCCAATTGGTTTGTGGGTGATATGCCGTGGCGTTGCAACATCTTGGCAATTAGTCTGTTGTCAAAATGCATGCCTCCGTCGCTGATAATTGCTCTCGGCATCCCAAACCGTGTAAATATGTTTTTCTGCAGGAATCGTTGCACGGTCTTGGAATCATTGTTGGGAACTGCAGCTGCCTCTACCCATTTAGACACATAGTCGACGGCAAGTAAGATGTAGAGGTTGCCGAATGAAGATGGGAAAGGTCCCATAAAGTCGATCCCCCATACATCAAACAGTTCCACCTCGATGATGTTCTGCAGTGGCATCTCATGTCGTCTAGAGATATTGCCCGTCCTCTGGCAACGATCACATTGCTTGTGAAAGTCTTGGGCATCTTTGTACAATGTTGGCCAATACAAACTGGATTGCAAGACTTTGGTCGCGGTACGAGTTCCTCCAAAATGTCCTCCATAGGGTGAAGAATGGCATTGCCGGAGTACATTCTGTTGCTCTTCTTCAGGGACACATCAGCGTATAACCTGATCTGCACATTGTTTAAACAAAAGAGGCTCGTCCCAAAAGTAATGCTTAGCATCATGGCGGAACCGCTTCTTCCCTTGGTGAGTAATGCCATAAGGAAAAATACCACAAACAAGGAAGTTAACTATATCCGCGTACCAGGGTATTGCCGAGGCATGTGCTGCCGTGGCGACTGCTCCCAAAATTGCCGAGGCTTGTGCGTCAAAGGCTGTTGCGGCATCGAGAGTTGTCGAGGCATGTGCATCCATGGTTGCCGAGGCGTCGAGGGTTGCCGAGGCGTCTAGGGTTATCGATGCGTCGAGGGTTGCCGAGGCAACTAAAATTTGTTCATCCGGGAATGCATCGCATATCTCTAGATCCACGTCCTCCTCCCTATTGCCTTCTTGTGTGGCATCAACATTTTGATCAGCTTCTTTTCCTGGTCGATTAACTAGCCAATTTGCCTTTTCTTGTTGTTCCTCATTGACTGGTTCTTCATACTCCTCAGGTTCCTCTTGTTCGGCAATGTAGTTGCCGAGGCAACTAAATTCCTCGTCGAAGTTAAACTCTGTCGTGGCATGAAGAAGCTGGCATTCTTCTGGATCATTGGCATGCCTTAGTGTTTAAAACACATTTAGTTTAATTTGCTGGTCATTCACCCTCATTGTGAGTTCTCCTTTTTCAACATCGATCAAGGTCCTCCCTGTTGCTAGGAATGGTCTCCCGAGAATGATAGGTGCATGCTCATCTGCTTCACAATCCAAAACAATAAAGTCAGCGGGAAAAATAAATTTATCAACTTTTACCATTATGTCCTCGATTTTTCCCTCTGGATGCATATAGGATCTGTCGGCTAGCTGCAGTATAACTGTTGTAGGTCTTGCCTTCCCGATTCCTAGTTTCTGGAAAACCGATTTAGGCATCAAGTTTATGCTAGCCCCAAGGTCGCATAATGCTTTCCCGACATAGTTATTTCCAATAGAACAGGGTATTGTGAAACTTTCGGGATCCTTCAACTTAGGTAGCATACGATTGTGCAACATTGACATGCATCCCTCTGTTGCGGCAACTGTTTCGAACTCTCCTAGCCTTGTTCTCTTGGACACAATGTCTTTAAGAAACTTGGCATAGTTTGGCATTTGTTCAATTGCTTCCACCAATGGCAAGTTGATGTGGACTTGCTTTAGGATATCAAGAAACTTCTTGAATTGATACTTTTGCTTTTGTCGCTTCAACCTTTGTGGGAATGGTGGTGGAAGTCGGATATATTCGATCCTTTCATTGGTTTGGAACCTGATTGATGGCATTGACGGGACATCTGGAGTTGCCGAGGCATTATCAACTAGGGTTGCCGAGGCATGCTTATCGCAAGTTGTCGAGGCGTCTTTATCGTCGGTTGCCGAGGCATGCTTATTGCCGGTTGCCGCGGCAATTCCTGGTTCAGCATCTGAGGCTTTGCCGCTAGGTTCAACCTGATCTTTTTGTGGAGTTTTGTTTGACGAGCGGGTTTGAACCTCTCTAAGTTGTTGGCCACTTCTAGTGGTGATCGCCTTACATTGCTCATGGCCAGTTCCTCTTGCGACTTCAGTATCGCTAGGTAAACCTCCTTGTGGTCTAGTATTCAGATTTTGAGCAAACTGTCCGACTTGATTTTCCAATGATTTGATTGCCGCCTCTTGGTTTTGCAATCTCATCTCGATCCTGTTAATAAAAGCATCAGTTCTTTTTATAAAATTATTATTCTCAGCCATATAAGATTCAGTTTTCATCATGAAAGCATTTAGAGAATTTTTTGAAGAACTAGATGTTGTCGGTTGTTGCTGCGGCATCTGTTGCTGTGGCATATTCTGCTGGAATCCCGATGCTTGTGCATTCTGATTGTTCTGGTTTAGAGCATTGTTGGGATTACTCCATGAAAAATTCGGATGCTTCTTCCATGCTGGATTGTATGTATTTGACATCACGTTATTGTTCCGATTGTAATTCCCCACATAGAAGCTGGATTCCAGATTCTGCATACATTCAGAAGAATTATGGTTATCACCACATAACTCACAAAAAGAATCCATTACCTTGACTTCATGTGTGTTGTTTGGTTTTTGCATGTTCTGGACCATCTTGGTTAAATGGCCAATTGTGCCGAAATTGAATCTGATGATCCTAGTTCATGTATTGTGGCTTGGCGTCTAACTCCTCCTCTTCTAGTGGATGGGAATTGATAATCATTCTTGGCCAGCCTGTTTAAGATTTTCATTGCTTCTTCCGGTGACTTATCTAGGAGAATGCCGTTTGCCGAGGCATCTAGCATCATCCTTGTTGGTGTATTCACGGCGTTGTAAAACATTGTTACTTGAGTCCACACCGGGAATCCGTGTAAAAAGCATTTGTGTAGAAGTTCTCTATATCGCTCCCAAGCCTCGTACATGGACTCATCATCTGCCTGCCGAAAATAAGTAATGTCGTTACAAAGCTTATCAGTCAAATTTGTAGGATTAAATCTAGCAAGGAAATCACGACAAAGATCAGTCCAAGATGCTATGGATCCGGCAGGAATGCTATTCAACCATGCTTTCGCCCTATCCCTCAGTGAATAGGGGAATAATCTTAATCGTAGGACATCGGGGGTGACTCCGTGTATCTTGAACGAGTTGCAAATCTCGAGGAAAGATTTCAGATGTTGTCGTGCATCTTCAGTTGCTGAGCCGCCAAATTGACCTGTTGTGTTGATCATATTAAACATTACCGGTTTCAACTCAAAGTGGTCGGCTTCAATTTCAGGTGCGACAACTCCTGGGTTAAGTCCATCAAGATCTTCTTCAAGATAGTCTCGAATAGTTCTATTTCGTGCAAGAATCACTCCTCCTCCTGCTCGAACATCTTGATTCATATTGCCGTCTTGATTTGCCATTGCTTCTCTTATCATTCGTCTAAGTCTTTGTAAGGTTCGTTCGATTTCTGGATCAAAGGGATATTCTGGTGAAGTCGGTCTCGCCCTGGTCATATACCAATGCAAAACCAAAGTTTGTTAGCCCTTTGAATTTTTAAACAAGAAAAATAAAAAGAAAGTGATAGAAAATAAAAACAAAGTCGCTATTGCCAATCCCCGGCAACGGCGCCAAAAACTTGTTGCGCGTAATAAGTGCTACGCAAATGTGCAAGTATACACGTCGCAAGTTATAGTATAAAAAATATCGTCTCCACAGGGATTGGTGCTACTTCAAGAATCTAGTCCCTTGCACTGTAAAAAGTAAAAACACAAGTAAAGAATTATAGAAGTTTTAACTAATAACTAATCTAGAAAGCAATTAAGTAAATGAAAAGATGAGATCGAATGAGAGAGAGATAGGCCAGGTTATCGTGAGTTGAGGTGTGATAGCCGATTGGATTGTCTTGGTAAAAGAGTGCACGGGCAACTCAGTTGCCGTGGAAACTTGCACAACGGGGTGGCCTTGGCAACTAATCGATGGTTGCCTGGGCAACTAGTTGGGCAACTACTTGGGCGTCTAGGCAGCAATCTTCAAGGTTCGGCAGAGCGTTCTTCAATGGTTTCTTCTTATCCCTAAGTCGAAACTCTAGCTACTTGTGCATGCCTTGATAATACATCCTTGCGTGAATCAAGGGTGAACAACAACCAATCTTGCACTCCTCTTAGCCGTTGAAATCCTTAACTTATTCCTAAGCCGGATTAATCTTCACCATCATTAGATTGAATAAAGATCATATTCATTCGTCTCTTGAATCTAACTCTCCCGATATTAGATAAATAGATGAAATCACGAGATCCTCTCCCAATTCACTCGCAAACAATAATAAGAACCAAGAATGAATAAACCTTGAAATAGAAAAGTGCAAACTCTTATTACCTAAACAAAAACCAATAGTTTCTCACAACCACAAAACAAAATAACCATAGCCAAGTAGATTTAGTTCATGGCTAGGTTCCAAAGAAACACAAGATAAACAATCCCTAGCATGAACCCAATCGAACAAGGAAGAAAAGATGAAGCTTGTCGAAAATCCCTTGCCCTAGATGCTTGTCAAAAATTCCCCTTGCTTTCTCCCTTGGACTTGTCGAAATTTCCCCTAATGCTCTCTCTATTCATCTTCTCAAAATCTCCTTGCTATTTATAGGGCTAGGCCAAAGTCCTTCTTTGAGGAGGAGTTTGAGTTGGAATTAAATTATCTTTAAAGAATATAATTCTTTATTATAATTGTATTCCTACTAGAACTTCTCCTATCTTCTTGGAATTTAATTCTTCTTTAATCTCTGCATGGCAATCAAATTCCTTTGGGTTTGGGCTTTGCTCCACGTCATCTTGGGCTTGTATAGTCATTAATTTCGACATCCCTATTGCATTTTCTCTTTGTCGACAATTGCCATGGCAACTGGCTCGGCGTCTCCTTCATATATTGCCCTGGCAACTAGCTCGGCATATCCTTCATGCATTGCCCTGGCAACTAGCTCGGCATTGCTTTGGCAAGTGATCCTGCACATACACACACAAAGCACACCAAAGCAGCATCTTTTCCACAAAAACTACCAAGTTATGTAATCAAGCTCAACGATGGAAGGAAACATGGATTAATGCATGAATAGCTAATTATGCAACTAATATGAGCCTAAGTCTAACAATAGTATGAGTAAAAAGGGTAAGAAAATTAGTACTTTTGAACACTTATCATATGTTAACATAGATTCATGATAAGCAAAAGATTTCTTAGCATTATTGCATTCTAGCCTTTAAAGTGCAGGTGATTTGAGGAAATAATTGATCTTGAAATAAAGGTTTCAAGGAAAATATGCCGAGGTATGCTCAGAAGGAGATTTCAGACACCAAGATATCAGAATGTGCCAAAATAAGACAACTAACTCTGTTATATAAAAACTTTAACTTATCAGGAAAAATAAGAGAATCATGAAAACAAGAAGAATTTCATAGTGAAAAACTAAAAGGGCACCAAAAGGAAAAAGAAAAGGAAAAAAATAAGAAAAAATAATATAAAAAGAAAAGAAAAAAAGATAAGATAAGAAAAAGAAGAAAAAATAGTAAAGAAAATAACCAAAGCAAAAACCCAAAAGGGCGCTTTGAGAAAAGAAATCTAAGGTGAAAAACTAAAAAACCGCTTTAGAACAAGGCTTTCAAAATTAAAAAGGATAACGTCAAGATTATTAAACCTTTACGTGAGATGGGGTACCAACACCATAGAGAGTGAGAAGAAGAAGAAAGTGTGAAGAAAGCCAAGATTGGTCAACAAAAAAGAGAAAACATTCGAGTGATCTTGAGATATTGTTATCCATGCATCATATAGCTTAGGCATCCCTAAGTTAAGAGCATACTGACTCATATCATTTGAGTGTCTCATTTGTTTCTTTAATAGGTACTCAGGAACCAATGAAGAATCAGATCGTTTGCTTTGCAAATGAGAAGGTATATCTCAACAAAGAATCAAGAGTCTGTTGTACTCACCCAAGTATGATATTCCACTTTTGATGCCAAGAGAATCAGAAATTGGGGTATCACCTCAAGATTTTCCATTTCTTCAGCCTTCTGGAAGTATCGAGAATTCTTGGCACTCACACCATCAAAAAATGGGATGTTGTGTTTGAAGACAAAGATTTTACATAGGAAAAACCCACATCTTCAAAATTTGAAGATGAAAGTTCTATATAGGAAGAGCTAGTAGTCCTAAGATTTTAGAGTAAAAGGTTCCATATAGGAGGAACTCACGAATCTAAGCGAAAGGTTTTATATAGGAAGAACTCGTAGCTCAAAAGGATTTTGAAGCAAGGAATTTTATATAGGAGAAACCAATGCTTCAGGATTTCAAGATAAGAAGCTCTATATAGGAAGAACTCTTAGTTTGAAAATCCACCTAGAAGATAGAAGGTTCTATATAGGAATAACCTACATATTTGATAGTCTAAGGAAAATTTCTGTATATGAGGGGCTTATAACTTGAAGAGTTTTTGCCAAGGACAAGAAAAAATTCTATATAGGAAGGATTTGCTGCTCCAACGCTTCAGACGGAGAAATGAAGAGTTGGTTCCATATAAGAGGAACTCATGGTCCTGATTTTTGCAAATAGGAGGTAAGGATAAAAATGAGTGCTTTTGATCTTTGCTTTGTTCTCGTTTCACAAGAACAAGCAAAGAAGGGCAGCCACTCATTTTTGTTCGGCTATGTATAATATTGTTAATTAATAGTATTATTATAGGTGTCTAATATTTACTAAATATATGTATATGTGCCCGTATATGTATGTATAATTATTTATACGTGTATATGTTTGTATGTATGTAAGTGTATATGTATGTATATGTGAATGTATTGTATATGTATACGTATTTTGCATGTGTATGAATATTTATGTGTTTATTATTGTTATTATTATGAACGTGTATATGAATATATTGCATGTATATATATTATGTATGAATCTTGTTATTATTATGTGAATGTACATATATATGTGTGTACGAGTATGTACATATATTGTATGCATATGTGTATGAATGTTATTAATTATTATTATTATTTCATTTATTATTATTATTGTTATTTTCTGGGTTGAGAGTAAAATTAAAAACATATTAGATAAATATAAAACCCATATTAAAAATATAATAGTGAGTCAATATTATTAATTGTTTTAATGTCCATTACAAACCAAAATTAAAATATATAGGCCTGATCAACCCAAAACCCTTATAACCCATCTGATAATTATAACCTAATTAACCCTAATTTTAACTTTTTTTATGCAGCCAAATCTAGACCGTTAGATCTGGATTAAATCCAATGGTCCAGATGCAACCAAGATGCCTTTCCAGCTGGTGCGTGCGAGGCACGCTCGTGACGGTTCAGCTCCCATACGTGCGTGGCGTGTACGCACAGACTGATCAGATACCCAGCGCCACGTGTCTACATCTTCTGCTACTCCAGATGCAATCTCGGTCGTCCAATCCATGCAAGATCTTAGCCGTTGGATCAGATCTGATCCAACAGCCCAGATCTAATCTGGTTGTAAGAAGCTCTTTCCCCCCACCTATTACCGTCGCGTGTCAAAATTGACGGTTTCTCGTTCACCAAGGAGCACCATATCGTCCTTCAACGGCTCCCTCAACCACCAAGCATGCACGAAAAATAAAAAAGAAATGTTAAAACCCAAATCATCTACATTTTTTGCATTTAAAGATTACTTATTCTTATAAACAAGAAATCGGGATATATAGATGTAAATCCCTTTCTATTTGTACAAGCATTTTCAGATCAATATACAAAAAAAAACTTTTTAGTGGTAATACTCTCTTCTTTTCTATTCCATCCATCTCAAACAAAATAAAAAAGGCAAAAATAAACCAGCTTATGGTTAGGGGTTTACCTTCACCGTCGTATCGTTGTCGTTCCCGTCTGATGACAAACCCACTAGATCTCTTCGGGATCAAAAGGGTGAACCGAGTTAAGGATTTGTGTTTTTAGGGACTGATTTTTAAAAAGGGGTATTTGATTTCCAAAAAAGCGGGAAGAATGGTCCAATTTGTTTGAAAAAGAAGAGAGGGTTTTAGGGGGGTTTTGGGAGGTCATTGGCGCCGGAAAACGACGAGTGATGATAGCTTGCGGTAATCAATACGGCCGGACCATGGTGGTTTCTGGGTTAATCCCCAAATGTTCATCCGAACGGATGAATACCTACAGAAATATTTGGGTTTTTGGAGGATAGCCAAAAATGGGAAAAGGTCTTTTTTATCGTTAAGGGTCTTTTATAGTTTTAAAATGGAATAATTGCATTTTAAGGACCTCCTCCCTAAAATAATCACGCTCGCGATCCTTCTGCTTTATTTTATTACTCTGGTACCCTTCCACATGGTAAAATTACACGACTAGTCCTCCCAGGTTTTGAAACATTTTCAATCAAGTCCTTAAATCATTCATTATCCATTTTTGGGAAATTTTCAATTTTTATCCTTGAAGGTTGTTTGTAGTTTTAATTTAGTCCTTTTTTAGTGATTTAATTATTTCTTTTTAGGGTTTAATTAGCTTTTAGTCCTTGTTTCATTTTCTATTTTTCAATTAAATCCTTGTAAATATTCTTGATCATGCATATTTATTGTTTTATTATTTTGTATCTTGTGATTGTAAATATTATTTTGTTCGAAACATGGTTTGTTTATTGATGATGTTGGATATTTAATTTGTTATTAAATATATTTTTATACTATGTTAGATATTAAGTATATATTACCTACATATATCAAAGTATTAATGTATATATATAATATGAATTAGCTATATATACTTATGTATGTACATTATTTTTAAAGTTGTATACATATTAGTATATATATATATATATTGTTACATATATTTATATAATTGTATTTAAAATACTTTAATGAGCTTCTTATATAATATAACTTACATATTATTATATAATCAAAGTTTTTATATTATTACTATAGTCTTTAATAATTATATATATAATGATTATTTAATATAGTAGAGTTTAAATTACTTTCTATATAGTTTGTGTATCATTTGCAATTTTGGGATAAATTATCTTTCATGTATATCTTATGTCTTTGTGTTGTTATTCGATTAATATTTACATCTATTCATGCATATAATTATTGCATATAGTACTAGGCCTTATCGTTCCGGTATTCAAGTAGGAGTGTCATCCCAGCCTTCGGGTGTCATCTCCTTTGGTACCGTGGATATCAAGGCAAAATCTTTTATTGTCATCCATACATGCATTTTAGGTGTAATTCTTAAACTAAATTATTTTTTTTATTTCTCTTAGTAAATACAATACGAATCTTTAGGTACCAATTTTGGATGTAGCGGGGGTGCTAACCCTTCCCCGTGCGTAACCGACTCCTGGACCCAATTTTAGAAAAAAAATATGGTTCTATTTTTTTACGGTGTTCAGTCTACCTTTTTTTAAAAGATATGTGGTGACACCCAATTTTCCTAAAATACATGTTTTTTTACAAAATCTCATTTTTAAATTAGATATTTATTAAAAAAAATTATTTTTGAAAAGAAGTCACTACAGGTATAGGGATCGTTAAATCATATAAGACGAGACTATCCACGTTTGGCCAGGGAGGGGCAGGCTCATTCGTTTGTTGTTGCTAATTACTGTTGGAGTTGTGGATATGGGGATCATTTGAGACGTGATTGTCCGTTATTGGCTAAGAGTATATAGGCACCTGCACTTGATGTTACACCACAGAGAGGTCGTGGGTGTGGTTGAGGTAATTTCCAGCGAAGGGAGGAAGATCAAAGGACTATTGCTCATATAGTGACTGTTCAACCTGAGGCCGTGAGGGGAGGAATAACACTAATGTGATTGCAGGTGCTTTTACCTTGTAGTCTATGTCATTACTTTCTCTAATAGATTCTGGTTTTACACATTCATATATTTTGCATGAGCATGCACATTTGCTTAACATACCGGTAGAAGTGTTAAATGTGGGTATGCAAGTAACTAGCTTTTTTGGAGAGACAATTATTACTAGGAGGTTGAATAGGAGATGTCCTTTGGTAGTTCAAGGTCACGTGTTTGCGGTTGATTTGATGGAGTTGTCGTTTTATGGTGTTGATGTGATCTTGAGGATATATTGGTTAACTGAGCATAGGGATTTGGTCGAATTCGTAACAAGCAAGTTTCGTTGAAACATGACGATGATTACGAAGTGGTGGTTGTGGGTGAGAATGTTAAGTTTTTATCCAATGTGGTTTCGGCTTTAGAAGCGCAAAAGATGTTAGAATTTGGATGTCAAGCATATCTGGCTTATGTAATGAACCCAAATATGAAAGAAGTGCAGACTAAGGATATTTGTACCGTTTGTGATTTTTTTAGGGTGTTTCTAGAGGAGTTGTATGGGTTACCACTAGATAGGGAGGTAGAGTTTTATATATGAGATGTATGCAGATATAGCTCCGATGTCGATTGCACCGTATCGCATGGCATCGAAAGTGTTGAAAGTGTTGAAGACACAACTACAGGATTTGTTGGATCTTGATTTCATCTGACCTAGTGTGTCATCGTAGGGAGCACCAGTGTTATTCGTGAAAAAGAAGGATGACACTATTAGGATGTGCATTGACTATCGGCAACTAAACAAGTTGACAATTAATAATAAGTATCATTTGCCGTGAAATGATGACTTGTTTGATCAATTATGGGGTGTTCAGTGTTTTCTAAGATCGATTTAAGATCTAAATACTATCAGTTAAAGGTTAAGGATAAGGAAGTGTCGAAGACTGCCTTTCGCACATGTTACGGGCATTATGAGTTCTTAGTGATGTCGTTCGGGTTGACGAATGCACCTACAACTTTCATAGACATGATGAATCGGGTGTTCCATGAATTCTTGGATCAATTCGTGCTAGTGTTCATTGGTGATATTCTTGTATATTCTCATATCGAGGAGGATCAAGACCAACACTTGTGAATCGTGTTGCAATTCTTGTTGGATAATTAGCCTTATGCTAAGTTGAGCAAGTGTGGGTTTTGGATTAAAGAAGTGGTCTTTCTTGGTCATGTTGTTTCAACGGAAGGTATCTGTGTGGATCCCTAAAAGATTGAGGCGGTGGTGAATTGGAAGTAGCCTATGTCAGTGACGAAGGTTCATAGTTTCTTAGGGTTGGCAGGTTATTATCATTTCTTTATGGATGAGTTCTCAAACATTGTTGCTCCGTTAACTAAGTTGTTACAAAAGGATGTGTGTTTCTAATGGACAGAAGGTAGGCAACAAGCTTTTGAGAAGTTGAAGAAAGCTTTGACGCAAGCTCCGATCTTGATTTAACCTAAGTGGGGAAAGAGTTTGTGGTTTATAACGATGCATCTTATGTTGGTTTAGGGTGTGTGCTGATACAAGATGAGAAAGTTGTAGATTATGCATCTAGGCAGTTGAAGGTGCATGAGTTCAATTATCGTATGCATGATTTAAAGCTTTTCATGGTAGTGTTTGCATTGAAGATTTGGAGATATTATTTATATGGTGAAAAGTGTATTGTGTACACAGTTCATAAGAGTTCGAAGTATCTGATGTCATAAAAGGAGTTGTATCTTAGGCAACGTAGAGGGTTGGAGTTGCTCAAGGATTATGATTTGGCAGTTGAGTATCACCCGGTCAAGGAGAATGTTCTAGCCGATGCTTTGAGTAGAAAAGCGATTGTTGAGTTGAGGGCTATGTTTGCAAGGTTGAGTGTGTCGAGGGATAGAGGGTTGGCGGCCGAGTTGTAGGTGAAGCCATCTTTGTCAGAGTTGATTAAGGATAAGCATCCTTATGATGAGGTGTTGGTACCGCATGTTAAAGATATCATGGATGGAAATCTGATGGATTTTTCACTTTAATGATGACGGTGTGTTATGTTTCAAAGATCAGATAGTGGTTCCTATTGATCATGAGTTGAGGCATACTATTTTGACCGAGGCTCATGTTAGCCCTTTTTCTATGCATATCGGTAGTACCAAGATATATCAAGGTTTAAAGGAAGAGTACTATTAGGTAGGTTTAAGAAAAGATACGGATGGTTTTATTGCTAGATGTATGGTGTGCCAGCATGTTAAGGCTACGCATCAGTTTCCGTCCAGGTTGTTGCAACCATTGATGATTTTGGAGTAGAAATAGGAGAGGATCACCATGGATTTTATATCGGGTTTACCTTTGCCATCGACTAAAAAGGATTCCATTTGGGTGATTGTTGATCGGTTTATGAAGTGTGCACATTTTCTGCCAGTGCATACAACGTATACCTTGGATAGGTTGGTGGATCTTTATATCATTGAGATTATGAGGTTGCACGGGGTGCCCAAGTCGATTGTTTTCGATAGGGATCCGCAGCTTACATCAAGGTTTTGGGAGTGTTTGCATCGAGCTTTGGCTACTGGCTTGAATTTTAGTACTTTGTATCATTCTTAGACGGATGGCCAGTCTGAGCGTGTGATTAAGACCTTGGAGGATATGTTAAGGTATGGTATCATTGAGCTCTAAGGAACTAGGAAAGACAGTTGCCTTTGGTGGAGTCTGCGTACAATAATAGTTATCAGGCAATTATATAGATGGCACCGTATGAGGCCTTGTATGGTAGAAAGTGTCATACGCCTTTGTGTTGGGCTGAGTATGGGGAAAGTATGTTTCCATGCCTGATGTGTTGAAAGATACGAATGAGAAGGCAAAGCTTATTTGTGATCGCTTGAAAGTGGCCTATGATAGGCAGCAATCTTACGCGGATTTGAAGCGTAGGGAAGTTGAGTACGCAGTTGGTAAAAAGGTTTTCTTGAAGGTTTCACCTTGGAAGAAGGTGTTGCGCTTTGGGCGTAAAGGAAAGTTAAGTCTGAGGTTTATTGGACAGTATGAGGTGTTGGAACGTGTAGGTCTTGTGGCTTACTGGTTGAGTTTGCCTTCTGAGGTGGAGAAGATTCATGACGTGTTTTATGTATCCATGTTGCGGAGGTATCGTTTGGATCCGTCGTATGTGATGCCTGAAGGATGTTGAGTTGTGACCAGATTTATCATATGAGAAGAAACTAGTGAAGATTCTTGACTACAGTAGTAAAGTTCTTCGTGGTAAGACGATTGAGCTTGTTAAGGTGTTGTGGTGACATCGCGGTGTTGAGTAAGCCACATGGGAGAGTAAGTCGGACATAGAGAGATAGTTTCTGCATCTGTCTTTGTCGGGTAAATTTTGAGGACGAAATTTAGTAAGTGGGGGACAGTTGTAACACCTCGGTTATGGGCCTAGGTGTTAGCTAGGTCAGATAGACGGTCCGGTGGACCAGATTAGAGGATTCGAGTCAGTTTTGGGATTAATTTGAACTAAATAATTTTAAAAGGGAGAAAAATATGGTAAAATCTTTATTTATTATATAAAATATTTTGGTGGAATCAATTTTTAAAAATTAGCTTTGGAAAAGTGACATTTTGGATAGGTGACCAAAATGTAAAAATGGAAAATCTAGTTTTCTAGTGGCTAAATTGTAAAGAGTCAAAACTTTGAATATTTAATGAGCTATTTTGCCCAAAGTCTAATATCATACTTTACTCATTAATTGGCTATTTTAAAAGGTTTAAGAAGAGTATAAATAGGCTTGGAGAATTAATTTTATAATTAATTGCCTAAACAAACTTTACGTATCTAACTTTTCTCTAAAAGATTTTGTCTCAACTTCTCTCCATCCAAACACTCTTTCCTTCTTCAAAATTCTCAGGTAACTTCTTCATTTCTTCAATCTTCTGATTTCAAATGGGTTTTAATTGTTTTCTATCAAAACGTTATTGTTTTAATCTTATTTTCTCATGTAAATCAATCCAGGTAAGGGGAAAGTCAACATTAGTGGCAAGCTTCGTTCTTCTCCTCTAATGAATGGTTCTTTACTGAAATTCCCAAGTCATTGATCCTTTATATGTGTTTTCTAATGAGTTTTAATGTTATAATAAGATAAATTGCTTTAATTGAAGTTTAATTGAGAAATTGAAAGATTCTTGTAATGATTATGTTTTGCTCAGTTCTTGATTGGTTTTGATCATAATTTTGATAGTTTATAATGTTGGTAAGTTGGTTTTAACATTAGAATCCCGAAACTAAGTGAATCTTTAATTTCCCAGGTTGCTAGTTATGAGTTTTTGAGGAGTTGTGGATGTTTAATGAATGCTGGAGGTATAAGGATGTTGTAAATGTGTTTTTGGATGTTAATTGATGATAATTGTTGGATTAAACCTTTTAGGTTTTGGCTGGGTTAAGTTTGGAAGGTGTTTGATGTTGTTTTCGGTTGTTGTGGAGGGAAATTGGTTAGAGATTGATGAGGATCAGTGTGAATTTGTCTTGTTGGGTTAATGGATGCATTTAGATGCATTAAATCCTCTGTTGTGTTGTGTTTAAAACAGGGGGAGTTGATCCTCAATCTTGTGGAAGGGTTTTAGAAGCTTTAGAAGAGTATTTTGCATCGGCAAATAAAGCTTTGTGTTGTTGGTGAGTGAGAACGTAGAATTTAGCTTTGAATTGGTTTAAAGGTTGTTATGGGAGTTTAAATTAAGCTTAAAACGCTGGTTTAAACTCAAAACCAAGTATGAAGAGAATTGTCCCTCATTTTAAATTGGCGAAATTGGTTTTATGCACTTGTTTTTGAGTTACATGGTACATACTATTTATGCATGTTTTGAGTATGATTTATACTGATTTCGGTCATGTGTTGACGATGAATGCATTAGGAAAATGGTTCACTGAAGTATGTGTTATACTTGTTAATGTAAGGTTTTATGCATTGGGAAAAGATGGTTTTAAATGATTCGTGTAAAATAGTGAGGTACCTGGTTATTAATGAATTATATTGGCAAGTGATGTGGTTTAAAATGTTATCAGATATAATTGGCCGGCCATAGGATTGATAGTGCACTATAAAAAAGTCACCTCGGGTGTTGAGGAGTTTATGTGTAGTGAATACTCCACCACGAGTACCCTAACGGTTGAGGGATTATACATATATATTGATGGATCATGTTGTATATGTTGGTTTATACATGTTTACTCTTTAAGCCTTGCATATGGGTTGTTATGCATGGGAAATCTTAAATTGAGTGTTGCAAAAGGGATTTTGCTGTTAATCCATGACACATGTTGCATATGGTTTAACATGCATGTTTTGGATATGTTAAGTGCATAGTTTTCTAAGGCAAGATGTTTTGAAACATGTTTTAAATAAGGTTTTCAAAGTGGGTTGAATAACCGGTTTTAAATGCATTAATTGTGGTTTATTTTAGAGCACTCCTCAATAATCCTTGTGTGCTTACGCTATCTTTTTCCACCAATGTAGAGAATTAAGTGTTGGAGGCAACGAACAAGCAAAGGGGGTTTCCAAGGACTTACTCATTTTCAAGTATGGTTTTGCAATAGACTTGTAGTAACAAAGGCAGTGTGGTTAATTGATGTTTGAGAGGGTTGTTTTGCTAAACTCCCTATTTGTGCAAGTTTTAATTGTGGATTGGAATTTGTATACGGCTTAATATGCTTGATTTTGCTTTGGATTTATGTTTTGAATGTTGAGTAGGAAGCATGCCTATAGATGTTGTGGAGATTTGAGTCATGCTTGATGAAGTTGCTTTAAATGCTTGTATAGTTGTGATAAGTATGCCATTGATGATGTATGATGTCAATATAAGGTTTGGTTATGTTTAGAGTAAGCCAAACTGTCATATGTTGGACTTAGATTTCATTACATGCCTTTGCGTACCGGTACGGGTACCTTTGTTTCGGTATGCTGGGTCTGGTCAGGCTTAGAGCTATGAAAATATACAAAGGGTATCGGTACTGTAACGCCTCGATTTTTGGCCTAGCGGTTTTGAGGTTTATTAGACGGTCTGGTGGACCAAGTTAGAGATTCGAGTCATTCGAGTCGGATTCCGGACCGTATATTTTTTGGTAAGATAAAAATGTGGAAAAATAGTAAAAAATCATCTTCTAATATATATTGATTTTTGGTGGAATCAATTTTGGAAAATGGAATTTGGAAATGTGACATTTTGGTTAGTGACCAAAATGCGATTTTTGAAAACTGTTTTAAAGTGACTAAAATGAAAAGGGTCAAATTCTTAGAATCCTTAAGGAGCAAAATTACCAAGTTTTTGCTGGTGGTTTCTCCCTTCAATTAAATCATTTTAAACATGTGTTTTAAAGGTGGTTTAAGAGGGACTAAAATATCTAAGTTAGTTATTTACTTTTAAAGAAAATTTATGTAACTTTTTCCTAAACTTTTTCTCTCAACTTCTTTTCTGCTAAACACTCGGAATTTTATCAAAATCCAAAGGTGAGAGATTCTTTTCACTTAGATTATTGATACTAACATGATTCTTTAACTTTGTTTTACAAAATCTCATTGAAATCTTATGTTTTCTTAGCTTTAAACAAGCAAATTGAGGGAGAAATCACATAATAGGGGTAAGGTCCATGATCTCCTCTGTTAAATGGTTCTTTATTGATATTCCCAAGTATTTGATCCTTGAGTTATGGTTTATAATATGATTTTATGTTTTTAGATAGATTTAATTAGGTAAAATTGATGAAATGATAAAATATTCAAATTGAATCTGATTTCTAGTGTTATGAATTGTTTTTGAAAATATTTTGGATGTTTAATGATGTTGATAAGTCGATTTTATCAATGGAATCCCGAAACTCTTGAATCTCTAATTGTTTAGGTTACTAGATTTTTGTTTTGAGGTGCTATGGTGGCTGTGTTTGCTAAAGGTGTTAGGTTGTTTTGATTCTGTTTCTAGATGTTAATTGATGATAAAAGTGGTGTTAGATTGTTAGGTTGTGGCTGGGTTGTGTTTGGAAATGATTAGTTGAAGTTTTCGGTTGTTGTGGTTGGGTAATTGTGAGGCGAAAGCAAGAATCCATTAGGATCTGTTGTTGCAGTGTTGTAAATGCATAGAGATGCATTAATCCTCCGTTATGTGGTTTAAATAGGGGAGGTTGTTTTGGAAGCGAACGGTGTAGCTTTGGATGCTTCAGACGCTTGATTTCGTGTCGGCAAATCAAGGATTCGCATATCGGTCAGTGAGAACGTGGATTCCAGCTTTGGAATGTTTTAATGTGGTTTATGGGAGTTTAAACTTAGCTTGATACGTTGGTTTAAACTTGGAAGTAAGTAAAAATGAATATTCTCTCTCGGTCGTGCTAGTGTTAAAGGGTTTTATGCACTTGTTTTGATTTATATGTTGCCTACTTTTTAAGCATATTTTAAAGTATTTGACATATTGTTTATAAGCATGAAATGCTGAAGGGTGCACATGGTAAGTGATCCTTGTAAGTATGGTTTATACTTGTGGTTTAAAGCATGGACGTTGCTTTGGAAAAATGGGTTGGTTAATGCTTGTTTTAATAGTGAGGTAACTGTTAAATGGTTAATTATATTGGCAAATGATATGGTTTTAAAATTGTTATCAGATATAGTTGTTCGGTCGTAGGATTGAGTGCACTATAATAAGTTGCCTTGGATGTTGAAGGGTTTAGATCCGTGTACCAAAAACTTCATCCGAGTACCCTAACGGCAGAGGGGTTAAACAGTACCGAAGACTCTCGTTAGTGGATTAAGCGTTTAACCGATGATTGGGGTTGGTGTCCCCGTGGGTTGAAAGTTCTACCCGGTTGGTAATGTACTGCGATTGTTATTGTATAGCTATTCCGGTTGAGATGACTTGAAGTGTTGGTTGAAAACTTGTTGAATCCGTGTATCCGATGAACTCTTTTGTTAATGGACTTGTTTAATGATCACTTGTAAGCCAATATAATTGTTAATGTATCATTGAAAGATCTATGTTGTATGATGTGATTTATACATGTTTACTCTTTAAGCTTTGCATATGGTAGTAATGCATGGGAAGGCTTAAATTGGGGTTGAGCAATGGGACTTGTTGTTGGTTAATGATACATGTTGCATATGGTCAATATGCTGGTTTTAAAGATGTTAAGTGCATGGTTTTAAAGGCGTGATAATTTTTATGGGTTGTTTGAAATAAGTTTCAATGTAATGATGAGAAATGATTTTTAAATGCATTGATGGTGTTTTGTTTGTGAGCGCTCCTCACTAAGCCTTGTGTGCTTACGTTCTTATTGTCCATCAATGCAGAGAATTGAGAGCTTTGGAGGCAGCAAGGAGCAAGGGATCCTAGCAAGATTTGTTTACCAAAGTATGTTTGGGTTAGACTATAAGTAATAAAGGCAATGGCGTACTCGTTTTTGGTTTTGGGAGATGTTTTGATAAACTCCCTTTTTGAGCAAGTTTGTTTGGTTGCTCTAAGGTTGTAAATGGCTTTATGGTTTGTTTTTTATGATGGTTTGAAGTTTCATGTTTTACTTGAATGGTTTCCTAGGTTGCATGCCTATAGATTTACGTTTGATGCAAAATGCCATGAATTGTTATTGAATCTGTGATGCTATGCTGTGAATTATATCCTGAATATGTTGGATGTATGTTAGAAGCATGTTAGGGTGTTTTGGTTAGGCTAAGAGCTTGTTAAACCAGCTAAGTGTGACATTGCAGGCCCAAGCGTACCGATACGCGGGGACCGTATCGGTACAGTTAGGCAAAATTAGGAATGTTGTTTCGATACGGGCTTGTGTGTATCAAAACGGCTAGGCAAAAATAAGCATGGTGTTTCGATACAGGCTTGGGTGTATCGGTACGGATTTTCTTTACTGGAATCTGCTTTTTGGGACAAAACTCGCATGCCGAAACACTACCATACCGTATCAGTACGGTTGTTAAACATGTTCGAACCGCCAGCTACGCGTACTGAAACGGGTTGTAGTATATCGAAATAGTACAGGCTTGTGTAAGGCACCATATCAATACGGTGGCACGCATATCGGTACGGTTGCCAGTTAATGTCATGGAAGTGGTGTTCTGTTTTCTTGCGTTTTTGGTCCCTTAATGTTATAGATGCAATTGAATGAGAGTGAATGTTCGAATTGAGCCAATTTTTGACATGAAAACATGAAACCTACTTAATTAAAGGTTGGTAACTTAAAAATGTACTAAGTCTCTGTAGTTTGATCAAATAGCAATTTGGTCCCTAATTTGCAATTAAGCCAATTGGATGTCAAATCGACGCCCGATTGAGTTGAGTTTTCACCTAATGTCAATATGAACATATAGGTTAATGAATTTGCATTTAGACAAGATAAAATAAAAAATGGCCGCGTTTCGGGTTCTTTCTTTATGGTTTACCTCGGTAAACCTAATGTAACTAGCTCGGTTCGGTCTTGCAACTAGGCCGGGTCGAGAGGGTTACAATTACACCTAGCCAACGTATCGGTATGCTCTTTTGCCACTAGAATTTGGGTTTTGAAAATATTTCTTAAGGGATAGTATGAGGGTGGTACCGTATCGGTACAGGTTTGTCCTATACACCATATCGATACGAGGATGCAAGTATCAGTATGTAGAGCCGTTTTGTTAGTTAAGCCGTAACGATACTGTCATGTCGATATTGGTACACAGTGGTGTTTCTTTATGTTCTTGCCTGTTGAAGCTTGAAATTGTGCATTTTAGTCCCTGAATGTTATGTATGCAATTATATGAGTTCGGATTTTTTTTAAGCTGGTATTTGACATGTGAGCATGAAACCTGATTAATGAAGAATTGGTAACCTGGAATTTGGTTAAGTCCTTGTAATTTGTGGAAATTACATTTTGGTCCCCAAAGCGCATGTTTGAGCAATCGAACTCGTTTGTAATCTGGTCGCATTGTTATCGTATCCGATGTTGCATGTTCACCTTAGGATCTAAATCAATGTATTTAGATAAGATAAAAGAAAAAAATGGACCCAGTTTAGGTTATTAATTCAAGTTTGCTTTGGCAAACCTAATGTAGCCCTTTTAACTCGGTTTTGGCTATACTAGGTTAAGGGGGTTACAACACCAGTCAAATGAATGCCCCCAGCAATAAGAATCTGGATGTTACGTTGGGAATACTAACCACAACAATAATCCCTACTCAAACACCTATAACCCAGGGTGGTGAGAACATCTAAGTTTTGGTTGGGGAGGCAACGTAGGAAATTCAGGAACCAGATAGAATGCCACAGCAAAGTCTTCTGGATTCCAATAAAAAAACTCAAAAGAACCAAGGAATCTCAAAACTCTAATTTTAATTCTTTTGATTCAACTGATAAAAGCTTTTTGGAAACTGCCCGAGTTATAATGCAAGATCAGTCAGCACACCTCAGAAACCATAGTGACATGCTAACAACGCAAGTCGCTATGTTGCAAAACCAACAATCTATCATGCAGAACAACACCGCTTCACTTTGGTCCTTGGACACACAAGTTGGGCAGATTGCCCAAATCTTGAAGATGAGACCTCAAGGCGATTTACCTAGAGATATTGAAGTCACTAAGACCTCTGGTGCAAAGCAATACAATGCCATCAAATTACGTAGAGGTACACAACTAACCAAAGATGACAAGATCGGGGGATGTTCCCTTGTTTATTCCACTCTAAACAAGCCATCCACCAATACTCCAGCACTAAGGGATACAACCCATATGTCTGATACAGTGAAAGACCTTGCTACTTATGGTAAGGATAATAATGTTAAGGATGCTACAACATCCAGTAGACCAAGCGATGAGCCCAGACCACCACCTTCATTTCCACAACGATTGAAGGTTTAGAAACAAGATGCTTAGTTCCAGAAGTTTCTGGAGATGCTTAAACAATTGCGTATTGATGTCCCATTTCTAGATGCCATCGATCAGATATTGATCCGTGCAAAGTTTCTGAAGGAAATCGCGACCAAGAAGAGGATGGTGGGTGAAGTTGAAACTGTTGCTACAACAGGCTGGTGCGTGGCATTGATAAGTGATTTACCACCTAAGATAAAGGATTTTGGCAGCTTCACTATTCTATGTTCCATAGGCTAGAACTACTTTGGATGTGCTTTGTGTGATCTTGATGTGAGTGTCAAGTTGATGCCAAAATTAGTGTTTACGAAGTTAGGCATAGGGAAAGCTAAACCTACATCGGTGATCCTTCAATTGGCCGATCGTTCCCAAATTCGACCCAAGAGCAGGATTAAGGATGTCTTGGTTAAGGTTGATAGATTTGTCTCCCCAACAGATTTTATCATCATCCTCATCATCCTCGATAGACCATTCCTTGCTACTGGGCATATAGTGATCGATTATGAAAATGGTGAATTTACTATGCAGATGAATGGGCAAAAGATCACACTCAATGTTTTCAGCACTTTCATGTATGTGGATGATTATGAAGAATGTCAGCTTGTGCATAGTGAGGAAACCCTAGTCGAAGAAAGCCTTCAAGAAATATGTTGCAGTAGTGTGCTAAATGCTATGGAACAATTTGAAGTCTACGAGGCCATGCAAGAAGCAGAAGAAGAAGGTAAGAGAGAGAATGAACAATCTAATGTCATGCTTACCAAGCTAGGTATGTCTTTTGAACCCTTGGATTTTTCTGAGTTTAAATCTCCCAACCCATTGCTAGAGTATCCGCCTGAACTTTACCTAAAACCCCTTCCTCAAGAATTAAAATATACATATTTAGGGGAGACTAATACGCTACCTATAATCATATCTGCTAGCTTAACACTCAACCAAAAAAATAAATTGTTGCATGTCTTATCTCAACATAAGAAGACTATTGGTTAGACTATTGTTGACTTAAAGGGTATAAGCCCTACTTTGTGTATGCATAAGATTTTGCTTGCAGATGATCACAACAACTCGATTGAACCATAATAGAGACTCAATTCGATCATGAGGATTGTGGTTATGAAGGAGATCATCAAATGGCTCGATGCTGGAATCAACTATCCTATCTCGGGTAGTTCTTGGCTGAGTCTTGTCCAATGTGTACCGAAAAAAGAGGCATGACCGTGATAAAGAACAATGTTGATGAACTTCTCCTAACCAAAACAGTTACTAGATGGAGACTTTGTATTGACTACCAGAAGCTAAACAAAGCCACGAAAAATGACCACTTCCCCTAGCCATTCATCGACTAGATGCTCGACAAGCTTATAGGGAAACCTATTATATTTTCTAGGACGGTTACTCCATATACAATCAGATTGCTATTGTAACCCCCTTGACCCGGTCTAGTCACAAGACTGAGCCAAGCGAGCTATGTTAGGGTTTGTCTTACATTAACACAATCCATTTTTTTCCTTTTATCTTATCTAAATGCATATTTAAGTCCTAAGGTGATCATACTGGTTATGGTTAAGCTACAACTCAATCGAGCGTCAATTTGACATCCAATTGCTCGAATTCACAAATATAGGGACTAAAATGTAATTTCTATTAATTACGAGGACCTCTATTAAATTGAAGTTATCAATCCTTAATTAGTCATACTTTATGCCTTCAGTTAAAATCTCAACTTAAAACAACCACCCAAACTCATTTAATTACATAATTAAGAATCAGGGTCCAAAATGCAAAGGATACAAACATCAGAGAGTATCTTAATTGAAATAATGGCTGGTGTACCGGTAGGGGTGTTTTTCATATCGTAACAGGGTAACGAAAAGGGAGTATCGATACGGTCCTTACGCGTATTGATACAGGCTTGTCTATTTCAAAAACCTGAATTCCAGTAGCCAAAGACCATATCGATATGGTAACCCATGTACCGACACCCAACCTATTTTCCAGCTATGTGTACCGATACGGTTACCAGGCGTATTGATATGTCTAGGCAATTTTGCCCAATTTAAGCTGAGACAGGTCCCTGTGTACCGATCCCTAAGGACCCATACCGATACGAACAAACTTTTAATGACCTCTAGGTCCAACATATGACACTTTGACTAATTCAACATACACAAATCAACTTCTAATCATCATTTAACATTACAAATATCAAATCCTCAGACATAGCAACATGGTAGAAGATTATACTAATCATGGCATACACAAACAAACCCCTATGAGCATGATTTCAACCCAAGCATACATATAATCTCTCAACCCCTCAAAATCAAACATAAAGCGTCATACATGTCCAAAACATCAATCCAAACTTATACAAATAGGGAGTAACCAAAATACATCTACCAAAAACCACTTGGTCACATTGCTTCTTATTACTTATGAAACCATACTTTGAAAAGTAGCAGCTCTTGGATCCTCCCTTGCTCATGCGCTGTCCGAGAAGGCTATTTCTCTGCATTGATGAGAAGAGAGAGCGTAAGCTATAAGGTTAGTGAGGGAATCGCAAAACCACTCATCAATGCATTTAAAATCATTTTAAGTCAAACCAAATGTAAATGTTTCATGGCAAAACATCTCATGCTCCAATAATCTCTTCAAATATGCACATTTAAATCATTTGCAACACATGTATCGTGGATTCAATCTCTACCTCAATTTAAGCTTTATATGCCACAATTCTCTAAAGCAAGCTTAAAGAGCAATCTCATGTATAAATCGCATTATACAAACATAGTCCATTTCTCGTGATACATTATCTCATATATTGGCTTTCAAGTGACTCAAAACTAGCAACATTTTATTTTACAAAACACATCGAATACACAGATTTCCCAAGTGGGACCTACAACCACTTCACATACATCATCGAACCAGAGCAACGGAACAATTACCCACCTCAACGGTTATGATGTATAAATCCACTAGCGGGAGAAAACTAAACAATTACCCACCTTGACTGCTGCGATTCTCATGGTCGAGCAACGGAACAATTACCCACCTCGACACACATAAGGCGACTTATTATAGTGCACTTTAAACCCTATGGTTAGCCAACTATATCCAATAACATTTAAACTCAGCCACTTGCCAATATATTCAATAAAACAACATTACCTCACTGTTTTACATATGCATCAATTCAGTCCAATTTCAAGTACATTAAACCATGCATTTTAGTATTCTCAAAAAATACTTTCATAAACCATATGCCATTCTCAATAATCATGATACATGATCATTAGCAACATCTTTCATTCCTAAAACATGCATAATTTAGTGAGTAATCAAAACCATAGTTATGTGCATGAGATTCTATTTTACAAAACCAAAATTGAGAGAAAGCTCAATCAATACTTACTTCCGAGCTTAGATAAGTGTTTTAAACTTTATTTAAACCCCCACAACTCCTTTCAAACCTTTAATAGCAGTAAAACACTTTTCCACTCACCAACAATCCAATGCTAGCTTGCTGATGCGCGAATCAAGCTTCCGAAGCTTCTGCACCCTCTACAAAAGCTAAAGGATTAATATCCCCTACTTTACCCAATCAAAAATAGAGGATTAAAAAACATAACTGCGTCACAAACTTCGAGCAACCATCAAACACAACTTCACCTCACAAGAAACCATCAAACACCTCTCCAAAACTACCGAAAACATCAGCAAACCTTACCTAAACGAAGCCCATCCAAAACCTAATTATTATAGCACCTTAACAACATCAATTAACATCCAAAAACATCTTACTCGTGTCCTTATATCCCCAGCAACTCTACAACAACAAGATCACACCAAAAACTAACTACAAACAACCTAGAAAACTAACAATTCATATAGTTTCGGGATTTTATTGATTAATCACTTCTTTCAACATTAATATACATCTAAATAGAGATCTAAATCAATTAGATTCAATACCAAAATAGATCCAAACCAGTTTCCAACAATTTTCCAAATAAAACTCAATTTAATCATCAAATCCATGTTAAAATCATAATTCCTTAACATGAATCATTAACAAAGGATCAAGAACTTGGGAATTTCATTAAAGTACCTTTAATTATAGGAGAGAAACGAAAATCACCTCTAGTTCCTAATTTCTCCCTTAATTGGCAAAGCATTGTTGAAATCCAAGTAGATTTTGCAATAGGAATTGAAGAAATCAATTAGAAAACAAAAAGAAAATCAATAGGAATTGATTCTTGAGAATTTTGGAGTGGAAATCTTAGTTTGGTTGCCAAGAAAGTTGAGATAAAAGGTTGGATGAAAAGTAGTTACGTAAGATAGTGATTTTGCAAACTAAAATTCCCCTTAATAAATCCAATTTTATTTAATTATAAAATCATTTAAAAACACTTTAAAAATAGCCTAATTTAAGAGAGAAATCTGATGAAAATATTGGTCAAATAGCTCCTTAAAGATTCTAAGTTTTGACCCTTTTACGATTTAGTTACCAAAAACAGTTTTGAAAGCTTTTCATTTTAGTCACTAGACCAAAAGGTCACAGAATAATATTTAATTACTTCAAATTAAATTTACCAAATTGCTTAAAATATTAATTAAGTAATTTCTAGCATTTTTCCATAATTTATTTTAACCAAATCAATTTTATAAGATTTACTTCCCGAAACTATTCAAATTTCCTAAACTAATTCTTTCGAATCACCTGCCCGATCCGGTCCACATCTAGGCCCAATTTCAGGGCGTTACAACTATAGCACCAGAGGACCAAGAGAAAACAACATTCACATGTCCATACGGTATTTATGCATTTCGCTGAATGCCCTTTGGTCTATGCAATGCTCTAGCAACATTGCAACGTAGCATGATGGCCATCTTCTCGGACATGGTGTGATAAACCTATATTTAATTTTGATTTAACAAGGACTATTTTGTAAAATGAAACAAATTTTTAAAGACTTTTAAATACTCATAAATTGACAAGGATTCGAACTTAAAATAATTTCTAAGTCTAAACATTAAACCCCAAAGTTTTTATATGTGTTTGGTACTCAAAAATAGCGAATTTGGTATTGGAGTACCGATACGCCTAAGGTCGTATCGGTACAGATTTTAGCTACTAGAAAACTATTTTAATCATAATGGCTATAGGGTATTGATACGAGTGTAGACGTATCGGTATGCCCTTCAAACCTGGTAACCAAATTTGCTTATGAGTATCGGTACGGCTTCATGCGTACCGGTACGGGGGTTAAAGATTTTCCAAATTTTCTTATTTAATTTTTGACCATTGCCTTGTTTGTTTATTGGAACCATAACTTTGAAAATCAGTTAACTCGTACCGATACCCATATAGGCACATCGATACGACTTTTTGTGCAAAACTTATTAAGATTCTAGTGAGAAAAATCGGTATTGATACAGTACAGACTGTATTGATACCCCTTATAAATTTACACTCTATATCGATACAACTTCACGTGTATCGATACCATTTTGTTGCAAATGGCTATTTCTTCTTTGGCAGGTACCTATACGATAGTTCGAGTACCAATACCACTAGCCACCAAACAACATTTATTGTTGGAAATGGCAGCCCAATGGTTATAATCAATATCCCAACTACCCAAACGATTAGAAATCAACGAAGGGGTGTAAAATCAAGTCTCCAAAGCTTCAACAATAACAATTTAACAAGTCTAAAGCATTCAAGCACACATCCAACAATCTTTAAGCCTTTATTGTAATATCTTGTAAATCCACTTGAGTGATTTCATTTGTATCCATTTTATTCAAGTGTTGGGGTTTGACTGAGCCTAGAATTGTGCAAACAATTAACTTTGTGAGGGATTTTCAGTTTGATCTATTTGTATTTCTCTTTGTGAGGGTTCTTAAGACTTAGGGGTATAAGTCTTAAGGGACTTGTAAGGTTATCTCCTTAAGCCTCAAAAGGAAAGCAAATATAGTGGATTTGAGAAATCCTTAGTGTTGATAGCTAAGGTAGTGGATGTAAACCTTGTTGAGAAGGTTGAACCATTATAAATCTTGTGTCCCAATCTTTCTTACCTTTCCAATTGCTTCCACCAAAATTTTAAATCGTCAATTCACCCTCTTTTGGCCATCTTGCATTGATTGTTCATCCTAACAATTTATATTAGAGCTACACTCATTGGAAGGCTTCACATCCTCTAGAGTAGATCCAAAGGTGTTCAATCAATCATCAATCCAAGTCATAGACTCTACTTTCGGGAATCACTTTGCAGAGTCTCAATCTATCATCAAACCGCCTTATTTCAATGGGGATAACTATCCTTATTGGAAAAATAAGATGAGGCTCTTCATCAAGTCCAATGACTACCTCCTTTGGGATGCAATGAAAGATAGACCATCCATTCCAATGAAGGAATAAGGCAACCGGTGCATTCCTAGGACAAGGCAAGAGTATATCGATGAAGATCAGAGGAAGATACAAATAAACGACAAAGCCATGCATATTCTCTTTTGTGCTCTTAAACCGGACGAGTACGCTAAGATGTCTTCTTGCACAAGTGCTAAGAAGATATGGGACAAGCTAGAAGTTACATACGAGGGCACCAACAAAGTGAAGGAGACCAAGATTGGACTCTCCAATCTAAGCTATGAGAACTTTAAAATATAACTGAATAAAGACATCACAAATATGTTTGATCGATTCTCTATCATTGTTAACATGCATAAAGGCTTTAGAGAAATCATTTCGAAAGACAAAATTATTCGAAAGCTTATCTACTCCTTTCCCGAGTCATCAGACTCAAAGAAAAATGCCATCATCGAAGCTAAAGATCTCAAGACATTGTAGCTTGATGCTCTTATGAGGTCTCTTCTCACTCATGAGATTTTGAAGAAAGAAAAAGAAAAAGAGAAGAAAAAGGAAGAGAAGAAGATAAAGAAGAAGGAAGTAGAGAAGAAGAAGATGAGAATTGCTCTCAAAGGTTCACAAAAAGATAGCGTTTCAAGTAAAGAAGAAGATGAATAAATGGCTATGTTTGCCAAGAGATTCACAAGGTTCTTGAAATCCAACCGGGGAAAAAAGTTCCAAAGGAGAGAGGGTTTCAAGAACAAGTCTAAGGAGGAAGAGAAAGACCAAATCATATGCTATGAGTGCAAGAAGCTGAGACACATCAAGTTCGATTGTCCCCAACTAAAGAAGAAGAGTTTCGGGAAGAAGAAGAAGCTCAAGGCACATGTTGCTACTTGGAGTGATGAGGACTCATCCAATGAGGAGGAGCAAGAAGTAGCAAATCTTTGTCTAATGGCATTAGAAGAGGATCCTAAGGTAACCTCAAACTCATCTAACTTTGATTTTACTTTTGATGAGCTTCGAAAAGCTTATGATGAGTTGCAAGAGGTTTATGGTGAGTTGGTGGAAAAGTATAAGGGATCACTTTTGAATAACAAGAAAACAATTTTTGATTTGAAAAACCAAAATGATTCCTTATCTAAAACCAACTTGAAACTTGAAAGGAAGGTTATGGATTTGTAAACAAAGCAAAATGATTTTAAAAAAATTAAGATTTGCATAAGCTACTTTCCGAAGTTCATAATGATCACCAAAAAGAAGTTGGTGATCTCAAAGCTTCTTTGAACAAGGTTGGGAACTCTAGTTTTGAAAAAGGAAGCAATTCAAAACCCAACCATGTGAGAAGAAACTTTGGTGGCTACAAACATAGAGGCTTCTAAAGGCCCTTTAATGGTAAGAGAATTAAGAGTGTTTAGGATTCTAAGGAACTAGTTGCTTCTAACAATATTGATGCTATTGCTTCTTGGATTCCCAAGGGAACCAAGTTGTTGGGAGCTAATACTCATGGACCCAAAAGAATTTATGTACCAAAAATGAAGACTTGATTCTATGTTTACAGAGGGAGCATTGCTACAAGGCTAAAACTTCAAGTGCAAACTCATGGTTCCTTAATAATGGATGCTGAAGACACATGACCGGAGACGAGTTGATTCTTGGAGCTAAAACCAAAGAGTGAAGGAGTAGTGACTTTTGGTGATAACTCCAAAGGCCACATTGAAGGAATTGGTTCTATTGGTAATCGTTCTTCCATATTCATTGACAATGTTCTTTATGTCAACGGTCTTAAACATAATCTTTTAAGCATAAGCCAATTATGTGATAGGTTTCAATGTCTTTTTTTATTTAAATTGATGCAAAATTATTGACATTGAATCCAACAAAATTTTCCTTATTGGTCATCACATAGGAAATATTTACATGGTGCATTTAGATGACATTCATATTTCAAATGCATGCTTTATTGCAAAAGATGAGCATGATTCATGGTTATGGCATAGAAAACTAGGACATGCAAGCATGAGTGTTTTGGAAAAATTGATTTCAAATGATCTAGTAAGAGGTTTGCCAAAAATCAAGTTTTCTCTTGACAAAATTTGTGATGTATGTGCAAAAGGCTAACACAAAAGAGTTTATTTCAAATCCATTAATGATGTTTCTACTAGTAGAATTTTACAATTGATCCATATAGATCTTTTTAGTCCTATTAGAACTATGAGCTTAGGTGGAAAACAATATGCATTTGTTTTAGTTGATGATTACTCTAGATTTACTTGGGTTCTATTTTTAAGTACCAAGGATGAGTCTTTAGAAAATTCATCATATTTTCAAAAGCAAACCAATATGATGTTTGTTACTCTATTTCTCATGTTAGGAGTGACCATAGAACCGAATTTCAAAATCTTGGTTTTGAAGAGTTTTGTAACTCAAATGGGATTAGCCATAATTTTTTGGCTCGTCGCACACCTCAACAAAATAGGGTTGTTAAGAGGGAAAATAGAACTTTAGAATAAATGGCTAGAACAATGCTTTGTGAAAACAATTTGCCTAAGTATTTTTGGACGGAAGCTACAAATACGACATGCTATATTGTCAACCAAGGATTGATTAGGCCAATCTTGAAGAAAACACCTTCTGAGCTTTTCAAAAATAAAATCCTAGCATTAGCTATTTTCATCCTTTTGGATGTAAATGATTTGTTTTAAAAAATGGAAAAGACAATTTAGGCAAATTTGATGCAAAAAGTGATAAAGCTATTCTTCTAGGTTATTCTTTAAACTCTAAAGCTTATCGAGTATTTAACAAAAGAACTTTAGTGGTTGAAGAGTCAATTCATATTGTTTTCGATGATAACCTCCTTTTGAGTAAGGATACTTGTGATGATGATGTCAGAATTTCGGAAGCCAATGATGATGAAGGACAATTATCAAAGGTAGAAGAAATTCCACCTAAGGAAGAACCACAAGATCCACCTCTAGAAGCCTTGAATGACGTGTCTCTAGAGGAAAGAGATGTCACCTACCCAAGGGAGTTCAACTATGTCAAAGGTGGTAAGATTTTGGGTGATCCATCCAAAAGGGTAACCACTAGATCCTCTTTTAGAAATACTTGTAACTTTGTCGCATTTATCTCATGCATAGAGCCTAAAAATATCGAAGAAGCATTAAATGATGACTATTGGATATTGGCTATGCAAAAAAGAGTTAACTCAATTTGAAAGGAGTAAAGTTTGGACATTAGATGATAGGCCTAGTAATAAATCTACTATAGGCACTAAATGGGTTTTTAGAAACAAACTAGATGAGAGTGGTAATATAGTGAGAAACAAGTCTAGACTTGTTGCTCAAGGTTGCACTCAAGAAGAAAGAATTGATTTTGATGAAACCTATGCACCCGTAGCTAGAATGGAAGCTATTAGGATGTTGCTTGCATTTGCATGTTATCATGAATTCAAGCTTTTCAAATAGATGTTAAAAGCGCTTTTCTAAATGGTTTTATAAATAAAGAAGTGTATGTAGAACAACCATCTGATTTTAAAGATCCAAAATATCCAAACCATGTTTTTAAACTTTCAAAAGCTTTATATGGTTTGAAACAAGCTCCTAGAGCTTGGTATGAAAGATTGTCAAATCTTTTATTTAAAAAAGTTTTTGACAAAGGGAAGGTTGATACTGCACTTTTTATAAAAAGAAAAGCAAGGACATTTTAGTAGTTCAAATTTATGTTGATGATATTATATTTGGTTCTACTAATGAGTCTCTTTGCCAAGATTTTGCTAAGCTAATGCAATGTGAATTTGAAACGAGCATGATGGGAGAGCTCTCATTCTTTTTAGGACTCCAAATAAAACAAAGGAAGGATGACATCTTCATCAATCAAGCAAAATACATCAAAGATATGCTCAAGAAGTTTAGCTTGGAGAATGTGAAGCCCCAAGCTACTCCAATAAGATCATCTACAAAGCTTGACTAAGATAAATGAGGTAAATGTGTTGATCTTAAGCTTTATAGATCTATGATAGGATCTTTGCTTTATCTTACCGCAAGTAGATCGAATATCATGTTTCGTGTTTACTTATGTGCTAGATTTCAATCTAGTTCTAGAGAATCACATCTATAAGTCGTTAAGAAAATCTTTAGATACCTTAGAGACACACCTTGTTTAGGTCTTTGGTATCCTAGAGACTCATCCTTTAGTTTACATACTTATTCGGACGTGAACATGCTCATATCATGGTTTTCTAAGAAGCCAAATAGCGTAGCACTATCTACCATCGAGGTGAAAGATATTCTAGCCGGTAATTGTTGTGCTCAAGTCCTTTGGATAAAGAAACAACTCTTAGATTATAGAATTGATGTAGGCACTATCCCTTTAAAGTGTGACAATACTAGTACTATTTGTATCACTAAAAATCCCACCCAACATTCTAGAAACTAGCACATAGAGATAAGACATCATTTCATTAGAGATCCTGTCTTGAAAAATGATGTTGTTCTAGAATATGTAGACACCTTGAACCAATTAGCGAATATCTTTACCAAACCTTTATACAAATAGCATTTTTGGACTCTTAGGAAAGAGTTAGGGCTTACTAGTCTTTCTTGAACCTTAGAGCCTTGCTTTGTGCTTAAATCTTGCTTGAATATGGTTGATTTACATGTTTAGGAGATTTTGCTTCTATATGCATACATTCATGTTGTTAAGGGGAGTATGTATCTATTTTTGCACATTTATGATGATCTCATATCATAAGCATACATATCGATTCGATTAAAATTGAATTTTTGGGTCCTTTGTAGCCAAATTTGTCAAAATTTGTCAAGGGGTATCGATACGGGGTATATCGTATCAATACGAGTATTAGGGGAAGCATTTCCTATACCAGTACGGGACAAGGATCGGTACAGGTAAACTCACATTGGTATGCATCTTTTGTGTATCGGTACACGTGTCCGCTGAAGCCTTAAATAAGTGACTATTTTATTGACCAAAATGTAAACTTTGAAAACTATTTTAGTGACTGTTTTGCAAAAGGGTCAAAACTTTGAATCTTTAAGGAGCTAATTGCCCGAAAGTCTAGTAAGTGTTTTGGAAAATATAAATAGGTTGGGGAGAATTAATTTGATAATTAATTCTTTAAAACAAAAGTTATATAACTAACTTTCTCCCAAAATCTCTCCAGCCAAACGCTATTCTCTTCTTCTAAATCTTCAGGTAAATCTTTATTTTCTTAAATCTTTTGATTCCAAATGGATTCTCAATGGTTTCCAAACAAAACCTTATTGTTTTAACTTTGTTTTCACATGTAAATTCATCCAATTAAGGGAGAAAGCATCCATTAGAGGTAATGTTCGTTCTTCTCCTCTAATGAAAGGTTTTTTACTGAAATTCCCAAGTTATTGATCCTTTACAATTGTTTTCTAATGTGTTTTGATAGTTTAACTATGTAAAATTGATTTAATGATGGTTTAATGGTAAAATTGATAGATTTTCAAATTGGATCTATTTTGTTGGGTTCTTGATCAGATTAGATCATGATTTTGATATTTAATAATGTTAATAGCTTGGTTTTAACATTGTAATCTTGAAACTAGTTGAATATCTAATGTTAAAGATTGATAGTTAAGGGTTTTTGTGATGTTAATGGAGGTTAACCATTGCTGGAAGTAAAAGATGTTGTAAAGGGGTTTTTAGATGTTAATTGATGAAGTTTGATGTATTGAATCGTTATTTTGTGACTGAGTTAAGATTGGAAGGTGTTTGAGGTTGATTTCGATAAGTTTTAGATGGTTTTTGAGTGGGCAACTTGTGAGTTACGGGTAATTTCTTTGAGGCAGTGGTTTGGATGCATTTTTATGCATGTTTCCTCTGGTTTTGTGTGGCCAAAACAGGGGATAATCAAGGCAAAATAGCTTGAGGTGGATTGTTTTGCATTGGCGATCAAGGCGAGGTGTAATCGGTGAGTGGAAATGGTTTAAAAAGTCTTTCAAAGGTTTGAAAGTGGTTTTGGGAGTTTAGGTTAAGTTTGAAACACTTATCTAAGCTCGAAAGTAAGTTTCCCTCTTTTTCTCTTTAATATCGGTTCGGATATGAGCATGTGTAATTCATGTTTTGGTCGTAAACATGGTTTGTTTTACTTACTGTAAATGCATGATTTTGAGTACATATGCAGTGGTTTAAAAGTATATGGAATGCTAGTGAGCATTGCTTTTCATTCCGGTTGGGAATGCGGTATTGCTTTGGCAATGTGGCTTGCATATGTGGTGATTTTGTATAATGCATCGTAAAACAGTGAGCAAATGGTTTTGTAAATGATATATTGGCTATGTGACATGATGGGAAAACATTTGGATATAGTTGGCATGCTATAGGATAAAGTGCACTATAATATGTTTAAAATCGATCGTGGTTAGAGGTCCTTAAGGCATAGTAATCAGCTACTCAAACTATGATGTTATCACTTGGGTTGAGCTGTCGTTTCCCCTTGTTGATGTTAATCTTGCGGTCGGCAAGGTTGTCATATCATGCGGTCGGCATGGTATGGGTTTTGATGGCGATCGGTCATTATGGGAGATTCGTGTATCCGATATGTAAGGTTAATTGTTGGTTAACCAATGATTAGCGGTCGGCTGATCAAGGATAGTTGTCGACTATCCAGGGTCAATATAATTGCCAATATATGAAAGTTCTTGTGTTGAACCTACTTTATAATGCTTTGGGATTTAAGCATGAGTTGATTTAATGCTTTGGGATTTAAGCATGGTAATATGATTTAATGCTTTAGGATTTAAGCATGTGATTTGTAAATGATTTTGCATATGGTCGATATGCATGTTTGGATTTGGAATCAATGAAAATGCTTCGGTCGTTAAGCATGGGATTTATATATGATGTTGCATAAGGATCGTTATGCATGTTTCGGTCGGAAACAGTGAAAATGCTTTGGTCGTTAAGCATGTTTTGAAAACAAGTGGTTTGGTTTTCAAATGGTTTTAAATGCATCATTGTTTTTATGAGCATCCTCACTAAGCAAGTTTGCTTACGTTCTCTTTTTCCTAATGATACAGAGCATTAGAGTTTGGAGCAGCATTGGCAAGGCAAAAAGGCGATCCAAGACCTATACTATCTTTGAGTATGAGACTTAGTTTTACCTTAGGTTAATAAGGCAATGTGTTCGCCATATTTTGAGGGATTTGTAATTCTGTTTTTCCTCTATTTTTTTAGCATGATTAATGTTGTGTTTTGGAGTTGAATGATGTTGATAAGCATGTTGTTGATCTTTTCATATGGTTGATGCTAGGTGGTTGCCTAGGTATGCATCTAGTTAGCCTTGGTTGATTTCCATTTTTGTGACTCTAACTGTAATACCCCTAAAACCGAATCAACTATATTCATTAAATTTTGTATTTGAAATGGTCCTTTGAGATATAGTAAATTTGCATAACTTTATTTGGTGGCTATTAGACATTCTAAGTTAAATTAAAGTGGGAAATTAATTTTATATATTATGACTTAAAAATTTTAAAGTGTGATTCGTATGTGACTACAATTAATTGAAATTGTCTCTTAGAATACTCAAATTATGAATCTAAGACTAAATTGAGAATCTTAGCAAGCTAAGAACTATATAATAAGAACTCAATGGTAAATAATGTAAACCTTAGATTTTGCATGTAATGGTAATATCAATAGAAGGACTAAGACACTTGTCTTGAAAAGTTGACACTTGTGTGAGGGGATTAAGGTGGAACCGACATTTGGTGTGAAGGAAAGGAAATCAAAATTGTATCTCCTTCCTCCCATAGGCATAACTGAATGCCATAGTTGTGAGAGAGTGAAAAGCTGACAATGATTCATTGTTTGGAAAACTTCATCTTGGTCAAATTAAGCCATTATTCGAATAGTTAATAGAGAGGGTAAGGAAATCCTTTTCCATTCTTGTAATTAAGAACCATGTTAAATCGCTTGATTGTATATATGCTTGTACATGAAAAATCTTGGCAGATTTGTATGCATAAGAACCATGTTAAATTGCTTGATTGTATATATGTTTGTACATGAAAAATCTGGGGAGATTTGTATTCGTAAGAACCATGTTAAATTGCTTGATTGTATATATGTTTGTACATGAAAAATCTGGGCAGATTGTATGCATAAGAACCATGTTAAATTGCTTGATTGTATATATGTTTGTACATGAAAAATCTGGGCAGGTTTGTGTGCATTAGAACCATGTTAAAATGCTTGATTTCATAAATGCTTATACATATAAAGTTGAGCTGTTTTGAATACATTGAAATTATGTTGGATTTTTTTGAGTACATGGAAAGTATGTTGGTCTATATTGAGTTTATAAGTGCATATCTAAGTGTTTTGGGGACTGTTTTGAATGTATAAAAAGATGTGTGGACTATTTGGAATAGTTTAAAAACCGGAGAATTGCTTCATGAATGAAATAAGGACTGTTTTGCACACATATTTATATATTAGCGAACTGTTTTGTGATTGTATATGTGAATACATGTATGATATGGGGCTGTTTTTGTTTGATATAAATGTTGTGATGGTTGTGTTGTGAATTAGGCATGTTACTGTCTTAAAAATGGTTAGCTTGTCACGAATTACATTGAAAGTTTTAGTTCTTGTTTACGTGTTTCATGAAAATCCTTGCAATAACATCTTCAATTCTGATTTTCTTCTAAACCAGGTTGAGGGTGTTACACTAACATGTTGGATTTGAGGCTATTGAAGTGTTAGTATGTGTCATATGCTGAAAAATGCCAAATGAATGTTTTCGCATAATTGGAAATGTGGTGTTAGGAAACATGCCTATAGTTTATCTTTAAAGCATCTTTTCCATGAGTTGAGGATGGTTATGTGATTTTATGGTTAGGATCTATCCTTGGTGATGTTGTATGAATGTTAGAAGCATGATTAAGTGGTTTGGAGTCTAGTAATATAAGTTAAACCAACAAAAGTGGATATTTCAGGTTCGGGCGTATCAGAACGCGTCCCCTAGTACCGGTACGGCTAGGCCATTTTAGGCTTAGAGTTTCGATATGCGGGGTAGTGTTTCGATATGGGTAAACCATTTTAGGATTAACGTTTCGATGCGTGGGGTAGTGTTTCAGTACGGGTAAGAGCAAATTGCCAAGGTGTACCGGTATGCATGGCTGTATTGGTACGGTTTTGAACTACTGGAATTTGAGTTTTATAAATTAGCCAAGACGTACTGAAACACCTGTACGTGTACCGATACGGGCTGCAGTTAATTCAGTTATTTGGATGTTTGGAAGCTTTCTGATTTATTCATTTTGGTCTCTGTTTGTTGCCAATGCAATTGCTTGAGTTTGTATGGTCGGATTGAGCTGAGAATTGACATGCAAGCAGGTAATCTGACTAATTGAGGATTGGTAACCCTAATTTCAGTAATGGTCCTTTAATTTACTAGTTTTACATTTTAGTCCCTAAAACATATCATGCGCAATTGGTTGCCTTTTCGTGGTCCGTTTCCTTTGTAACTTCATCCACTGCAAGCATGATCACATAGGATTAATAATATGCATCTAAACAAGATAAAAGAAAAAAATGGACCGGTTTTCATAATCTTTCTCCGGTTTGCTTCGGCAAACCTAATGTAGCTCGCTTGGTTCGGTCGGGCGTCTAAGCTGGGTCGAGGGGATTACATTTTGAGTTTTTGCAACTTGTTTTTATTTGACTTCCTATGACATTAGTATGCTTTGGTTTATGTTTTTAAGTTTAAGTTGGATTTTAATATTGCTTTGAATTATGCTTTGAATTTTATAATATCTATGTTGTTTATTTATCTTTAGAGTTATTGTGCTTTATAACTTCTTTAATTGCATGTTGCGTGTTTTGAGTGCTACGCAAATGTGCAAGCGAACACGTCGCAGGTAATAAAATGATGAATATAGAGTATTGTCTCCACAGGGACTGGTTTGAAGGACTTGGACTCTTAACTTCTTGCGCTGAAATAAAAGAATAGCTGTAATGATAGATGGTGACAGAAAAATAAAACAAGTAACTAAAGATTGTAAAGGAAATGAAGTAATCAATGAGAGATTTGGTTGGATTATTAGGATTGAGAGTATGCCGAATGAGTTGCTTTGGCAAGTTGAATGCCGAAGGCAAGTGAAATGCTGAGGCAAGTAGTTTGCTGGAAGTATGACTCTAATTGACCAGTGAAATGCAATTGCAAGTGGTTGAGTCGGAGTAGGAATCTTCTTAGCAAATGGTTGTCTTGACAAGTTAATTGTTATGGCAAGTGCGATGTCGTGGCAGGCCAGTTGTGTCTCCAATGCTCGACAAAGTGTTATTCACAGCCTTCACGTTATTTCTAACTTGAAGGGCTGATGCTTGCGCAAATCCTGGTGATACGTCTGTCACACGTTACTTTACCAAGAATGAACATCGTCTTTCCTTAAACTCTTGTTAGCCGCTTGAAATTCTCCCCGTCGCCAAGATCCTTGACTTTGTCACTTTTTGAAAACTTGGTTCAAGAGGGAATTGGTTTCCTTCAGCTCTTGCAATGTTAGGAAACTCAGATTCAATTTAGTCCGTCGATCTCCATCAACTCTCGTAATGTTTGTAAATCAACTTGGTTAAGGAACCTCCAATGGCTATCACTTCATTAGAATGATTCCTTCTCACGAATCCTTTATTGATCTTGCTCTCCCTTGTGCTGTCACCGATTTAGGGATTTGTGTTTCAACAAATAATTCTCACTCAAGTGTTCATCTCTAAACTACTAAATTTGCAAGAACAAGAATTGAATCAACATTATGCATTTAACTTTAAACCAAAATCAAATCATCCATACAAAATCCTTTCAAAACCTAATAACCCAAACCATCTAAGTTTAGTTCATGGTCGGGTGAAAAGAAAATACAAATAAATATTTCCCCAATATGAAGGGTGATATGCGATTAGAGAAATTAAAGAATAGATGAGATGAGATCCTCAATCTGATCACTCCCACGATCAACTTTCCCTTGATCTCTCCCTCTTCATCCGATTCCCCTAATTTTCCTCTCTTTTTTTTATGTTTCTCCTGATATTTTTGCAAGTTGACGTGGCGTACTGATACAGTACATTATGTACCGGTACACGTGGTTGCTTCGTATCGGTACAACTTTGTTCGTATCGGTACGGGTGGCAGTTTTTATAGGCAATGTCATGGATTCCAGTTTTATTTTCTTGCGTTTTAGTCCCTAAATATTGCAAATGTAATTGTATGCACATGGTTGATCATTTTGACCTGAAATTTGAGATATGGGCATGTAAATGGACTAATTGAGGATTGGTAACCTTAATTCCAATTTTGATCCTATAATTTAAAGTATTTATGTTTTAGTCCTCAAAATGAATATGAAGCAATTGGCCGCCTATCTGTGATTCGTTTCTTTCGGAAATTCACCCGCTGTAAGTATGAACATGTAAGACTAATAATTTGCATCTAGACAGGATAAAAGAAAAAAAGTGGACCGACTTTTCGTAACCTTTCTCCGGTTTGCTTTGACAAACCTAATGTAGCTCACTCATTTCGGTCGGGCATTTAGGCCGAGTCGAGGGGGTTACAAGATATTTCCACAATCAATTTATTAATCATAGTCTACAACACTTTATAAGATAACAACATAAAAGTTAAGGGAGAAGTACACAAATTGTCACTAAACTATTCCTAAAAATACAAAATGGTCACTAAACTTTAAAAAATTACATAATGATCATTAAACTTTAGTTTTTTATTTCAAATGATCATTGGGCCATTAACTTGGAGACGTGACAGTTACAAAAATTTGTATAATAACATATTTAATTCTCAATATTTACACATCCAATTAATTTAGACATCAATGATGAGGGTTAAATTAGGAATAAATTGATTAAATATGTCAATATGGAGGATTAAATGTTATATTATTCAAATTTCTGTAACTGTTATGTCACCCAATTAATGAATGACAATTAACGGTTTAGTGATCATTTTGTAACAAAAACTAAAGTTTAATGTCTATTATGTAACATTTGAAAATTTAATGACCATTTTGTATTTTAGAGATAGTTTAGTGACTATTTGTATATTTTACCCAAAAGTTAAAACAGTAATTTTACCTTCAAAAATATTTTTAAATGTAAATACTTCTTAAGGACACGTTTTTTCTCTCCAAAAATAATATGTCAAACATTATTTCTAACTCAATTTTTTTGGATCAAAAAAATCTTTTAAAAGCAGCGCTAAACCTTTAAGCCGGTGATATACGAAGGGCGTAGTTAAGTACTTTAAGCTGGGACCAACGGTTGGGATTAATTTGATAGTTTAGAAAGAGCAGATCTGAAGTAGCTAAGCTTTTTAACCATTATTATTATTTTTTTGAACATATAACCATTAGGGTTGAGGAAGACGAAAGACCCAAGCCTTATTCTGCTCCCCCCTCCCCCCAACACACACCAATTTTAAACGTTTTACTGTTTTGTATTTGCAGCTTCTAATTTCTCATCATGTCTTGGTGCACAATTGAATCCGATCCCGGTATTGCCTTTTCTGGTTCTCTCTCTTACGTTTTTTTGGCTGAAGATTTATTTTTTTATTTGTTTTGAGTTACTCTTAATGATAAGTTGCACTGTTTTCTTATTCATTTAATTTTTCAATGGGTTTCTTTTTTTCTTTTTTCTATTTTATGTGTTCCGTCAAGGTTTTCTATTTCATTTTTTTGGTACATTTGATGAGGTTTTAAGAGGGGAGAATCTTAAGGGTTAGGCGTACACGTATTTGGATGGTGAACTTGTCGGTTTTATTTTTTCTTTAAATTTTTGTGTATAATATCTTCATTGAGCTAGATATATTTGGGGAAAGTTGAATAAGTGAATGGGAAATGTTATTTCCTTGTCTGAAAATTGTAGCTGAAGGAATTCATACGCTTATTCTTGGGGAAAGTGGGTACTTATCCTAGAGGAAAGATTTCTTCAAGTTTTTCTTATTTTGTTTCCGGTTATAGTTTCATTTTTTTGGAATGAGGGGGAGGGTTTTCTGTAGTTTAGATATTTCTTTATAATTCGTCAAAGCATGGGGGATGTTATAGGTTTCATGGAAATCTATACTTGAGAAGGTTACATGTTTTGAGTAATTTCTTCTATTAAATGGTGTTATTCAATTGTGAGTGGGTGGTGGGTTGCAGGGGGTCTTAGATTTAATTTATATGGTCAATGATGACAAATCAAGGGACAGGAAGTTGAAAGAGAATGCAAGGAATATGATTTTGAGTAATATTGAAGAAACCATTGTATAAGGGCCATTGCAGGGAGATTTGGGTAAATAGTTTGTTAGGATTGCTATTAATGTCTTGCCTAATCTCCCTCAGGGGCAAACTGCCTGCAGATAACAAGCATAAGCTCCATTGGCATCTGGTTTTTTTCTCATGGTGTTGAATGATTGGACTGTCGTGTACCGTTCTATACTGTAGATGCTTATGACCTTCAAAGTACAATATAGTACATGCACGTCATGACTGGAGGAATTCAAAATTATAATAAATAAAGAATATTGATGTTTAGTTCATGATAGTGCTAGAGCCACTCTTTGCTTTTTTTCAAATGCTCCTTACTGGTTGACAATGATTAGAGATTAAACTTACATTTTTCCTAGGGCTATCATCAGTCCTATGGTGCCCATATAACCTTTACAAAGGCTAGTTCAGATTAGATTGTTAGATAGTTTTTCTTTTTTCAAAAAAAGAAATTTGTTTTCACTACTTGTATGGCGCTTTCATCATTGAGTTGTGTTGTACTATTGATCTGGTATGTGACTTGTTATGAATATATGTTAGTTGAGATTGAACATGTTAACATCTTGCTGCACCAGATAATTAATCGCCTTAGAGTGCCCTTATCATACTTTCATAATGATATGTATTGAGATTTGCTTAACAATATCGTTTTCTGCCATGTCTTTCAGGTGTTTTTACAGAACTTATACAGCAGATGCAAGTTAAAGGCGTACAAGTAATACTTTTCTTTTGTCATACGTGGTTCCTTATGTTTGTCCTGTAGTATTGCTTATGATATCTTCTGTTATTTTAGATACATATATACTGATACTGTCAAAGTTTTTTTTAATGAAAAACGAATGTATCAGATTCTAGGTTAAGTACCTTCTCTGTGTTCTGCACTTAGCTATTTAAACCATGCCATTGTCATTGTTGTGGAAGGCATGCTATTGGAAGGTATGTTGATGGTTTTATGCATACATTTGTAGTAGAAGTATGTCCTGCATGGGTGATGAAGAGCATTAGGGTTCATGTAACATTGCCCCATAAACTTTCATTTGTGTCAAGCTGCTCTTTGTTCTGTAGAACTCAGTTTACTGTTGGAAGAGATGAGAAGTAGGAGGGAATGAAAACTCAAATCAGCAAATTAGTTCTTGTATAACTCTTAATAGCTCAACATTTTATGTGAAATCAACTCTACAAGTTCTAGCAACACTGAAATATAAATAGGCTCCCATTATTGTTAACTTTTCTTGTCCCAATGGATTAGGATTCTTGAAATCTATAAACTTTGGAATATACTAAAGTAAAATTAGCTCTATTTAAAACCTTCACAATTTCACTAACCGTGAAACAAGACTCGACGTACCATATAACCAATGCCCATTCCAGCAAACAGAACCAAATTCTTTGATGATAAGATGATATTAATTGTATTTTAATATCTTAGTAGCCACCAGGGGTTTATTCTTTGGATCAAAAGGACTTCTTTGACAATACAGAAGCCATGATTTTAGCCTTTGATTTCCAAAAGGGTTGAATCTGTCTAACATGGCATTGATGAATCATTAGCATACCTTAAAGCTGTGATATGAACTTGTTTAATTAGACCCCACTTAATTGGATCAGGTTATGTTGGTGTTGAATAATATTGTAGCCGGTGCCATCCCTATCCCGTCTGTCCTATTTTTTTGTCCTTTGCCCTTGTGTTAAACCCTGTGCACAGCTATTGAATTATATCCTCAAGCGTCTTGGTGGGTGCATAGGTGCATATTCTTTTTTATGTCCGATTTAATTGTATGTGTAATATGCTATTATGGTTTGTGTTTCATTGCATGCTTTATTCTGTCATGATGAATTATGACTTACCAGGTAGAGGAGTTGTATTCATTGGATCTCGATTCTCTGAACAATCTCAGGTCAGTTCTTCGTTGGTACTGGCCATTTCTCATTTCAACATTTGAATTTCTTCCTTCGTAATTGCACTTTCCGTAATAGGCCTGTGTATGGGTTGATTTTCCTTTTCAAATGGCGCCCGGGGGAGAAGGATGAACGTCTTGTAATCAAGGACCCAAACCCTAATTTGTTCTTTGCTAGCCAGGTTGGTTTCAATCTAATTCACTAATATCCAGAGTCCAATATATTTGCTTAACTCTTCTGAACTTATATTTTTCTACATTTATGTAGGTCATCAATAATGCTTGTGCTACACAAGCTATACTGTCTATTCTCATGAACTGCCCTGATGATATTGACATTGGCCCAGAACTATCAAAGTTGAAAGAATTCACTAATAACTTTCCACCAGAACTCAAAGGTCTTGCTATAAATAACAGTGAAGCCATACGTACTGCCCATAATAGTTTTGCAAGGCCCGGGCCTTTTGTTCCAGATGAGCTGAAGGCTGCCGGGAAAGATGATGATGTCTACCATTTCATAAGCTACATACCAGTTGATGGAGTACTCTATGAACTCGATGGACTGAAGGAGGGACCCATTAGCCTTGGTCAGTGCCCTGCTGGGCCAGGTGACATGGAATGGTTGAAGTTGGTACAACCAGTAATCCAAGAACGAATAGAGAGATATTCCCAAAGTGAAATCAGATTCAATCTCATGGCAGTTATCAAGAACAGGAAAGAGATGCACACTGCTGATCTTAAGGAGCTCCAAAAGAAGAGGGAACGCATCTTGCAGCAGCTGGTTACCATACAGTCTGAAAGACCTACAGACAAAGCCAGTTTTGAAGCACTAAACAAACAACTTTCAGAAGTGAATTCAGGGATTGAGGGTGCCTCTGAGAAAATTTTGATTGAGGAGGAGAAATTCAAGAAGTGGAGAACCGAAAATATTCGTAGGAAACACAACTACATACCCTTCTTGTTCAACTTCCTTAAAATTCTTGCTGAAAAGAAGCAATTGAAACCGCTTATCGAGAAAGCCAAGCAGAAGAATAGAAGCTCTCAGTGAAAATGTTTCTTCTTGTAGCTTTTTCTTTTCTTTTTTATTTAATTTTCTTGGTTGACTGGATGCTTAGTCCAAACTTGAGGTTTAAGTGCAAATCCAAAGAAAAGGAGTTACGATCATTTTAACTCTGCTGTTCCCAGATGACTTCTTGGATTTGACTTGGTCTTTTCTTCCAGTCCCATATTTATTGATGATAATACTCTGCTACTTATATAAGCAACTTCTATGTTCCTCATTTTCATGTATTTGAAATGTCCTTGGAAGTTCATATCATTATATCCATGTTATAATGTGAATGAGTACTTTTCTTGAGATTTAAGAGTCGAAGTTGCATGGGACATTTTGGGTGATGGAACATGGTACTTGGGCTCCGTTCGGTGTTGCTTCTCCACCTAATTTTTGGAGAAGTTCACCAAAGAGCCTAGCTTTTGTCCCTCGTCACCCAACTTTGGTGTCGATTTTGTTTAGAGAAGTTGGAACCTTCTCCCCAAACGCTGCTTCTCAACGGAACCCAGGATTTTACAAGTTCCACTGAACGGAACTTTAGTAATGAATTGGGTTTATGAACCACACAGGTTAGCTAAAGCGAAGGGACCCTTTTTAAATTCATTTTCTTTTGATCTCAAATAAAGCCATCATGTCTCGTCGTCGCTCCTACGACTTTTTTTTTATAACCAAAAGCACCTAAAATAAACCTCTTATTCATCTATTTATTTCGTTAGTTTATTTTGTAGTAACCCAAATTATAATTTTCAAAATATGTTCCTTTCTTTTAATAAATTAAAAATTCTATTTTTAAATTCTAAAATTATGTTCCTTTCATTTGGTAATCTAAAGGAAATTATGCCTGGGCATAGGTGTAAATTCCTTTGACTAAATTATAATTTTCAAAACATTCTTTTAAATATGATAAGAGATCACAAATTTTAAATTAAATTCAAATTCTTAATTTCCATCATTAAGAAACCAAATAATCGGCCATGTACCAATTTTGGGCATTGTGGGGGTGTTCACCATTCCCCACACATAACTGACTCCCGAACCTATTTTTCTGGTTTCGCAAACTAAAACTCGTTGTTTTAATAAAATGACAAAATAGGTTTTATTAAAATAACCGAGTTTTCAGATGATCCAATCTCACCTAAATTAAAAACGATTGGTGGCGACTCTATCAAAAATATTTTTCGTAAAAATGCATCAAGCACCACCGCAGGGCGGGACTATTTGTTATAGGTTTGGGACTACATTTTTTTAGAGGGGACTACCTTTTTTGAAAGTTTTGTCTTAATTGAGTGGAAACTTTTTGTCTTAATTGAGTGGAAATAAATTCGATTTAATTTATTTTGTGATCCTTTTTTTTATTTCTCAATTTTTTACACAAAATTCTTAAAATATGTTTTTTGATTTTTCATATCACGAGCTCTGCACCGAGCTCCGTCCATTTTAAGTGTGAGTGAGAAGCTACGCCTTCGTGAGGTATCGCCTCTGTGCAGGATAATGGATTACTTCTGGGATACATCTGTACCTTTGTCTTCGTGAGATATTTATCTCCGCACAGACCTAAGGAAATGTATCCTCCCGAATCGATGTCCTAACGACAGTTCGGGTACCGTTAATTTAGAACCTAAACTGCATGTAGTGAACCATAGCAGCGTACCTTGTCTAGAGCCATACTAAACCTCTGCCTGTTTAGAGAGTCACCCTATTAGTGCATAATAGAGATAGATGGTTTTTTTATTTCTTTCAATTATGCTCTTTAGTTTCAACATTATTTATTATTCCGCAATATTTTGATATGAATATTTATGTAAAACAAGTATGCAGGAGAAAATCATGTTCGGGTAGGACCCACCTTTTTTCAACATATGCGGGTATAAAGAATGATTGGGTAGGATTTCTCTTATTCAAGTAAAGCGTGTCTACTTATAGGTTCTATACCTTTTTAATTTTTTGCAATAAATTACCAATTATTTAATCCGTACTAACTTGTTTTATTCTGTTTTGCATTGCATTAACATCTCATCTTGCGTACATTTATATCACATCATATTGCATAATCATTTCTTGGTCGAGCTTCTAATCCTGAGAGAACTGCGATCGCAGTGATTTTGGGGCATCCAATCTGGCTGAGTCAGCATTGGTTTTTCACTCGAAGCAAGGCTAAAAAATGGATGGTCGTTTGGAAAATGTTGAAAAAGCGTGCGAAGATATAAAGAATGACATGGAGCAGAACCTAGAAAAGATGCAACAAGCAACTCGCGACCACATCTCACAATCATAGGAGGGTCTACTGGCCAAGATAGCTACGATGTTGGCAGGAAAAGATCCTAAAAGGGGAAAAGGATTGGCCGTTGACCTCAGTGCTCTACAAAAGTCAGAAAATCCTTTTAATAAGACACATCTGAAAGTGTCATCTTCGGTTAAAAAAAACAAGGTCCTCGGGTCGGATCTTCGTCGCATAAAAGAATTAATAATCCTAGTGAGTATACTGTCCATGATCCTAATGAGGTGGCTAAAGTGAAGATCGAACTACCTAAGCAATTTGAAGATTGGTGCTAGCGACTTGAGGAAAAGTTTAAAATTATACAAAGGCCGGATGCATTATGCGAGATTGATGCAAGAAAATTGAGTCTGGTCCCTAATCTGGTGTTACCTTCAAAGTTTAAAATGCCAGAGTTTGAAAAGTTCGATGGAACAAGCTCTCCATCTGCACACCTTACCATGTTCTACCAAAAGATGACGGGGCATGTTGACAATGACAAGCTTTTAATTCATTGTTTTCAAGACAGTTTAAAAGGGTATGTTGCCTGGTGGTACAATCAGCTTAGCTAGGAGGAGATACAATCATGGAAGGATCTGGCTCAAGCCTTTATAGAGCGGTACAAACATATAATAGACATTGACCCAGACCGTTTAATATTGCAAAACATGAAGAAAAGGCCCAACGAGAGCTTTAGGCAGTATGTACAAAGGTGGAGGGATGTTGCAGCATAAGTACATCCGCCTCTACTTGAAAGAGAGATAACGCCTACTTTTGTTAAAACCCTAAAAGATCCATTCCTAAAGTAAATGTTGGGAAATGCAACCAAGAACTTCGAAAACCTTGGGATATCCGGTGAACTCATAGAAGAAGCCATTAGACAAAAGAAGATCATAGATTCCAGTAGTGCGATCATCGGAAGAGAAAGTGGATCAGAGGTTCTTATGGTGGGGTTTTATCCATCCAATCGACCTTGGTCCTCGCACCAATCAAACTGTTCGTACTCACGTTAACCTACGACATTTTAAAAAGTTGTCCATCCAATCTCGATAACATATACATAGTTACTTTCGATGCTTGTTGAGAAAAACTTGTTAGCCCCAGTTCAGTCTAAACCAAAAGAGCCTCCTTATCCGGAAGGCTATGATGTTAATGATGTGTGTGATTATCATCTAGGAATCACGAGCCACACTACCAATAATTGTAGAGCCATGAGAAACAAGGTGCAAAATCTGATTGAAAATGATACCTTAAAATTCAACAATGGGTCCCTAAGACGAACTAACAATGAGATAGTGTTAGATATGTCTGATCTGTAGACAACTTTTTAGGACGTCTTTGTCGTTTAAATCTCTTTTTGAGTAATGCCAGGAACAAACCTTTTGCCTAGGCCCGAAGGCAAGAGGGAATTTTTTGTAAGTGCGTATATGCATTTGTTTTTAATGAATGATGCATTTCTAAAAAAATTCTTAAAATTTAACTTATTCACATGTCATGATTTTTCCATATATATATATACATATATGGCTATAAGGGGCCCCTATTTTTGAAAAAATATATCTTAGAAAAATAATATTTTTTGCTCATTCATATAAGCATCTTGCATGGTTGAGAAACAAAAGATTTCTTCCATTACTCTTTATAGAGATTTAAAGTACAGGGACTTAAGGCAGGTGTCTACTCAGATCAAAAGTTTGAAGCCTTCAAAGTATCCAATAAAAATGATAGTCGAGCCCAAGATTAAGCGGGGCATCAAAACATACTTGAGAAGATTTGGCCAATGATAAATTCAATCTCCCTCGAGAAGAATAGAAGAAATGAAATAAAGATCATTCAGCTCAAAATTTTGAATTCAGAATGAGAACAATGAAATTCGGGGGCAAACTTTTGTTGGGGCAGATTTGGAACAGGAATAGATCAGAAGATCAAGCTGGGCCAGAAGAAAAAGACTTCCGCAAGTATCACATGTATCTTCATTCATCCTGAGGGCATACATGAAAGAATATGCATCGCTGCATCATCAAGCATGTTCATACGTCATGACATCTAGCATTGATAACTTGAAGATTTCGACAAGGATTTCATGCATCCTTGCATCATCACAAAAACATACACATACATGTCATTTACATAAATACGTACCAGAAACTAACTTTGTACTTGTTACTCAAAGTAATTTTTTGAAATCAAGTCATTCCATAAGGACATTTTCTCAAAAACATGAGTTTCTTAACTCCATCCTTCCATAAGGACATTTTTCTCAAAAATAGGAGTTTCTTAATTCCTTCATTCCATAAGGACATTTTCTCAAAAATAGGAGTTTCTTAATTTTGTCCTTCCATAAAGACATTTTCCTCAAAAAAAGAAGTTTCTTAACTCCGTCCTTCTATAAGGACATTTCCTCAAAAATAGTAGTTTCTTAACTCCATCCTTCTATAAGGACATTTTCCTCAAAAATAGGAGTTTCTTAATTTCGTCCTTCCATAAGGACATTTTAATGCCTTAATTCTATCCTTCTATAAGGATATTTTTCTCAAAACATGAATTTCTTAATTCAATCCTTTCACAATGATGTTTTTTCTGAAAACAAAATTTCTTAGTCAAATATTTCTCAAAAGATATCTTCTTAAATCAATCATATCTTTTCTTAAAGGTATTCGATCCTTTCTTAAAGGACCAAAAATTTATAGGTTTGATATCTTTAAACAGGAAAGAGCAAATAGTTTTCAATAAATTTCAGCATCCTAGACATGAAGAAATGGGGAAAATATTGTACGGTGCCTTCAATCACGAAGAAACTGACAAACATTAACAAGATCCAACATCCTTGACACAAAAGAGTGAATCAACCAAATAAAATTTTCAGATCAAACCTTTCAGTTTACAGTCTTAAAATGAAGCAGTTAATTTGTGGCTCACTTTTACCAGACACTCTTTTAACTTTTGCAGGTCTTATCCCACCCGTAACATGGTGTAGCGGATCAACAAACTATCTTCGAAACTTGCCTCTTCGTCGGTGTTGCAACTGGGTTAAACATCTATCTTCCGGTCCTGCCTCTTCGTTAGTGTTGTAGATGGGCCAAACCTATGGACTTCCGATCTTGCCTCTTCGTCGATGTTATAGATGGATCAACCCTACTGACTTCAGACCTTACCTCTTCATCGTTGTTGTAGTTGAGCCAAACCTTACTGACTTTCGGTGTTGTAGCTAGACCAAATCTATCAAGATCTCACTCATCTGTTGATGGCGTAGCAGATCTATTTTTTGACTGATCTCGTTTCTTCGATGATGGTGCAGTTGGACCGAATCCTTCTTTGCGGGTATCACTTCGTCATCAGAACTGTAGGTAGGTTAAAAATGAAAAAATAAAAAATTCAAAAAAATAAAAATAGTCAGAAAAAGCAAAAAAATACAAAAGAGAGTGGTCATCACCATGATATGACAAATTTGTCCATCTATCAAAATATGAGGACCTAGGGCAGGTGTATACCTTGCTAGTAAAACTTCACAGGAGAATACTTTCCACGAAAGTTAAAGACAAGAAAATGGTTAAACCCAAGTTATAGTGGGGTAAAGATGTTCGAAGCAAGAATACAAGTTAGATTTGACAATTGATGAAGTTGATATCCAAAAAAAAATTGACCAAAGAAGAATCTAGAAGTCTTCGTTTGAGAATAAAATGTGTCCAAAGAAGACTCATGATACCATCGAGAGAACAAGCCGCCAGAGAAAGTGGAATCTGAAAAGGAGATGAACTAAAGATCCTCGGGCCGTCACCTTCAAGAGTGATGCTAGGACCTTTAGGGCATCACCCTCGAGAGTGATGTTAAAACCATTGGGCATTTAAAAATGTAATATTTAGAAAGAAAATTAACTTTTCAACCAACTTCTTATCTCATCTCACTCGTAACATGGTGTAGCGGGATCAATGCCAAATTTTTTCTTAGATCATCCTATCAACAAACTTACGAATAACATGGTGTAGTGGATCAAACAAACGTAGCAGATCAAACTTCTTCAGATGTCGTCTCTCCGTCAGTGGTGTTGTAATATTCCAATTTTTGGCTAGTGACCAAAATGTAAATTTTAAACGTTTGATCATAAATCAAAGTTTCTTAGATTTTCATGCAATGTCATCATTTCCATGTCTTAAAATGGTAAGATTTATTTTGGGCCCTTGGATTTAGATAAATTTTCCATGTTAAATCCTAGCTATTGGATCAATGGATAAGATTGGAATTTAAGTATGTTTCAAGGGCAAAATTGGTAAACTACTAACTCAAGAATTAATCTAGGTCATTGGATGAAGGATGAGGACATGTGGCACATTGGATTTGAGGGCAAAATAGTCATTTCACTATTTGGAGGATATTTTCAATATTTATGGAAATAAAAGATGCCAAATGGCATAAATAAAAAAATGAAGAAATATCTTCATCTTTCTTCATGCTTCACATCAAGAAGAAGAGAACAAGAAGGAAAGCAAGGTATGTTTAGGGTTTTGTATTTTTAATCCCTAAATACTAGGATTTAGGGTTAGCTTATGAAATATGAAGTTGTTCTTCATGAAATTCTCTTTCAATTGGTATAAGAATTTTATGGAATTTTTGAAGGATACTCTTGAATTTTGAAGAGAGATAATTTAGGGTTTATGGATCCAAATGAATTAGGATTGAATTATGGAAGATTATGTAATGTTCTATTATTTCCATGCTTGATTGAAGTTGAAATTGATGTATTCTTGATGGAATACCATTTGGTTAATTAGGGTTTAATTTTGGGTTTAAGAATTCAAGTTGAATTTGGAGTTTTCATGAAAGGAAAAATGTTGGAATAACATAATTGAAGGTTAATTTGAGGTGTTGGAATGGTTAAAGGATGCTAAAGATGTGATTTATAAAATCTGCCCAGAATTTTTGTCATTGGCAGTAAGTTCGAAAATTCACCATAAATTCTAAAAAATGATTAGAAAGTGGTCCTTATATCATTGTATTCCTGGTTCAGTCTAGTTTCTTTTAAAACAAACGGTGACTGATTTCGATTTGTATATCAAAAGATATTAATTTTTAAGTGATGAAAGGTCAGAAAATAGAATACCAGTCTGCTATGAAATTCAGCACTGGAATTTGACTTTAAAAATTCGTCATAAATCGTACGATTTGAATTTGGGATATTAGTTTATATGGTTGAATAGCTTATCGAATCTAGTTTCTTTCAAAACAAACGGAATCAAATTCCGAATTGTAGATTATTTTATATAAATATTTCTTTGAAGGTAGCGCAGACTAACATATTATAAATTAAGTACCTTATTGGTGTTATTAATTTTTGCATGTAAGGGATGAATGTGAAGCATTCAAGTAAACCCGAGAAATAAAAAATTCAATAGATAAGGCAAAGGATCAAGCTTGGGGTTCTCTTAATTTATTCAATCAATTTATTTTGGGATAAGAAGTGTTAAGGTGAGTGCAATTGCATACATATCATGACGCATTGATGTTTTATACATCATTGGGATGGCTTGAGATGAGCCTACCCAAATTTTTCTGTCATTATATTTATGTCATGGAGCATATGATTGACATATTTTAAATATGTCAAAAGTTGAACATAAATGCATGAATCACTAGTTATATATGATGTTATATTATGAATGTTATTTCGAGTATGAATTACCGATGTTAAATTATGTTGATATACATTGCCATGCATGAAATAAATATGGAATATATGCCCAAGTATGTCATTAAGGGACAGGGTATAGTTAGCATGCCATAGAGTCCAGCAGCACGCTGCATACTCGGTTTAGCACTATAGTGTATATAAAGAACACTTAGTGCATATGGTGGGCACGACCTTATGTATATTATGGTGGGCACCACCTTATGTGTATTAGCACTTCGGTGCATATTTGACTCGCGTACCCAGGGTCCTCATAGGTTTATATTTGGGCTATGGTTTATTGGTTAAAAAAATAAATAGGTGAATAAGCTTATGAGCTTTTGAAATAAATGGCAAGTATATTGGTAAGAAATTTATATCCAAGTTATATTATGTTAATATATGATTACCATGATGGTAATACATGCATTTATGCATATATGGCATATTATGACAAATACACAAGCATGAAAGTCTTATGACATTGGCATATAGTAAATCATTACTAATGCAATGTGAAAGTTGATGCATTGGCATATATCATGTTATATAAACGTCGTCATGAAGTCGAGTAAGTTTAAATTATTGTTATTAACTTCGTTTATTACCTCACTAAGTTTGTACTTAGCGTGTGTTGATTGTGCAAACGTAGGTGGTTCGAATCATTAGACGAAGCAAAGAGTTGTATCAAGTTTAGAAATTTTCATCAAGCTGCCACAATAATGACATCCTACTTGAGGTTTTTAATTTATTTTAGTGACATGTATAAATGGGATTAATTTGTTTATTTTAGTTCCACGTATGATATTTTTTGAACAATCATATTAATTTTTTTAAAGTAAAGGAGCTCTAATTTTGTGTATTAGTCTATATAAATATTTTCAAAGGTTTTACATTTATGGAATTTTTGAATAAAAATCATGTTATTGTTCTGTGACATCTCTGACTCATATTTGGTAATCAAATACGAGAATGAGGTGTTACAGGTGTAGCAGATCAAACTCTTTCTCGATCTAGCCTCTCCGTCAGTGGTGTAGCAGATCAAACTTCTTCAGATCTTGCCTCTCTGTCAATGGTGTAGCAGATCAAACTTCTTCCAGATCTCGCCTCTTCGTCAACGGTGTAGCAGATCAAACTTCTTCCATATCTAGTCTCTTCGTCAGTGTTGTAGCAGATCAAACTATCAGATCATGCCTCTTCATCAGAGTTGTAGCTTGGTCGAAATTGAACTCTCAAATCTTGCCTCTTCGTCAGTGTCGTAGCGGATCAAACTCTTAGATCATGCCTCTTCGTTAGAGTTGTAGCTTGATCAGAATCAAACTCCCCGATCATGCCTCTTCATCAGACGTGTAGCTTGATCAAAACTTTCTCCAGATCCTACCTCTTTGTCAGTGATGTAGTGGATCAACCTTTTTTAAATTCTGCCCCCCCCCGTCAGTGGTGGAGCAGATCACCCAAATTTACAGATTCTACTTCTCCAAGATTGGGCGGAGTGGATGAACTATCTTTAATTTCACAATTAAAAAATTGTTATAAAGAAAAAAAGAAAAGAGAAAAATAAGGAGAGAAAAAAAAGATAAAGAAAAATTCTGTCGATCCTGCTTATTCGTCAGTGTTGCAGCTGGATTAAATATCAGAACCTTCATCATTCGACCTTGCCTCTTCGTCGGTGTTGCAGCTAGGTCAAATTTTCTCCAAGTATTGCATGGTTGTTAGAGTCGTAGCAAGCTGAACTCATTTTGTCCCCCAACAGATCACCATAGTTCGAAGATGTTATCGCCCCAATGGATCACCCTATTTTGAAGATTTTGCCTACAAGAGCGGCTGAGTAAATCGAGTGAAGTGGAGGAAGACGAGCTATGCCGAGAAGGAAGAAGCCCAACTAGACTAAACAAAATGGGTTCCTTTTTGTCTTTGCTTCATTGTCGTTATACAACAATGAGCAAAGAGGGGCAGCTGTTGTAACCCATTTTAGCCCGGGCCTATGAGCCTACACATATTATATTACAGACCCAAATAATAATAAACAATAACCTACCAGGCCCATAACCTAAACTAAACCCTAGCTACCCTAACCCTAATATACTCATCCAAGCCGCCGCCGCCTCCATCAACTTCAGCCGCCGCCACCGCTCGACACCAAGTCATCTGTCGCCGCTATCAACCTCGTCGCCATCAACAGCCACTGCCAAAACCCTAAACTAACCCTAACTAATCCCTAAACCAATTACTAATTAAAACCTAAGATGAAACTAAACAAAAAACCCTAAATACCCTAACCCTTATTTTCTGTCGCCTAACACACCGCCCTGCTTTGCGGCCACTACCACAACCCTTAATTATCCACGTCACAATATACGTGGCTTGCTCAAAACCTCTCCCCTCCCTTATAAATTGGGATTCCTACAACCAAAATATAGAGATGGGAGAAAAAAGTTAGAGATTGAAAATCAAACCAAAAAATACCCAAGGAAAAATAGATCGAACAAGGTAAAAAAATATAAAAACCTTTCGGTTTTCCCATATATAAGAGATTAGGAGGGGATTTAAGAAAAACCAAACTTAGATCCAGCTTTAGAAACTGAAACTGAAACCGAAACTGAACCAGACCGACATTTTGCACGAACTCCGACCACCATTCGCTGCGGTTCTTCGTTGTCGATGAACGGCGGCACACGGCGGATGAACAACCGACCGTCTGGGCATGGCAGAGATAGGAAGAGAGAGTTTGAGAAAGCATTTGGTGTTTTTTGAGATATCAGATGCCAAATGAATTTTTTGAGCAATTTTTTTGTATTTATATGCTCCTCAAAACGACATCGTTTCATCTTGTAACCCGCGCGACGACCTGACCCGGATAGAGGATCCACGCGTTTTTAAATGATATGGGGAAATTGCACTTTCAGTCCTTCCGCCTTTGTATCCTTTTATTTCTCCATTTCATTTCTTTCTTTATTTCATTTTCAGTCACTATTTTTTATTTTTTGATATTATTATTGTTACTAGTTATTATTATTCTTATTATTAATGTTATTATTACTAATATTATTATTTACTTATGACTAGCTTAATAAATTTATTATATATTCATACGTGTATATATATGTTCCATGTTCATTCATTTAATCGAATTTTAATTTAAAACTTTTTGTTAAAGATTCATGAGAAAAATGTACCCCAAAATTAAAGGGGTGCTGCTTTCCGTTAATCTCTATCGCAAAATACCATTTTTAATTCTAAATTATAATTTTCAAAACAGGTTATTTTCATTCGAGAATCTAACGGAAATTATGCCCCGGGTATAGGGGTGTAAATTCCTTTCATACACAAACTTTCATTCGAGAATCTAACAGAATCCAAGTTTCTTTTTTGCTTTGTAGAAGGGATCGAGAAAGATTGTAACCCTCTAGACTCGACATAGTCACTAGACCCGAATCATGGAGATCACATTGGTTGGTCGAAGTAAACCTAAACTCACTAACTCGAATTAGGTCTTTTTTTATTTTATCTTATCTAGATGCATTGTTACATCCTATGATGTACATATAAGCAACGGTTCAATTTACATTTAAAACTGACACCAAATAAACACTCAATTTCAAATAAGAGCATTTTGGGGCTAAAATATAAATCTGAATAATTACATGGATTTAACCAAATTTCAGGTTATCAATATTTAATTAATCATATTTCATACTAACATGTTAATTTTTGGCTCAAACGAATCATTCAAACTCATCCAATTGACATATAAACATTCAGGGGCCATTTTATAAAGAATCTAAACTATAGCATAATCCTAACGGTCAAAAACTACCTTGCGTGCCGGTACACGAAATCCCGTATCGATACGATGTGAAGCGTACCAATACTCAAAGCTCTGTGTTGATATGATGTATTCCAAAAACAAAATGCTAGTGTCAATACTGTCTGTACCGGTACCCAATCATAGCTCGTACAGGTACGACTTGTATCGTACAGGTACGACTTGTATCGTACCGATACTCATGCTTAAAACCATGCCCTCGGGCCATTATCAGACCCTGTGTACCAGTACGGTGAACAATGTACTGATACGGACAAACATGTAATGCCCCATTTAACCGATTTTCAACTCCAAACTACTTCAAGCAAGCTCCAATTAATTTAACATGCTTCCTAAACAAATTCCACATATAAAGCATACTTCAAGCCACATGTAAGCCTAAAATCATGTATTTTCATCAACCATCACTCAATCTAGAGGCATGCTTCCTAATAATATAAAGTTATATTCATTGTACACCAAAAAGGTCTAGTCACTAAGATAACTTTTAAGCTATTATCTTAGTACTAAATGATCCTTAATCAACTTAGTAAAATTTGGGGTATTACAATTCTCCCCCCTTAAGAAAATTCGTCCTTGAATTTTTAACACGTACCTAGTTCAAAAAGGTGAGGAAACTGCTTTCTCACATCTCTTTTTTTCCCAAGTCGTTTTTCTCAATTTTATGATTTCGCCAAAGAACTTTAACAAGCTAAATTGACTTATTTCCTTAATATGCAACTCAACATACTTATCCCTAGGGTAATATGTTCGAACAGGGATAAAGTATGCTAACTTAGTCAATCTATCAACAATCACCCAGATTGAATCCTTCTTATTCGATGTCAAAGATAGTTCTAATATAAAATCCATCATCACTCGTTCTCATTTCCATTGAGAAATTAAAATCAGTCATGACAATTTAGAAGGTGCCTGGAGTTCTGCTTTTACTTGTTGACATGTCAGATATTTAGAAACAAACTCAGTTATAACTTTTTTCATGCTTGGACATCAAGATTGATTCTTTAAATCTTGATACATCTGGTTTCTACCTGGATGTACAATCAAAGGACTATAGCGTACTTCAAAGATAAGTTGTTTCTTTAATTCTTCGTCGTTTGAAAAAAAATAGGTTTTTCCTCGATAATACAAACATCCATCAGAACAATTTCAAAGTCTTCGGTTTCACCTTCTTCAACTTATTCGATCAAAAATTTGATTCCATGACACTTCCCAGAAGGTCACCCATCCTTGAATTTCTCTAGCCTGAACACGCTTAACAATCTTGTTCGATCCAAATTCAATACCTTCTAATGCATTTTAATTTCTAAATCCGATATCAAAATTCTTATTTCGATCAGATTTATCCTTATACTGACTATCCACCTTCTTGCCTCAGGATCAAGTTCTTTTTAGTTAACAGATACTTTGAACTTCTTTAATCTATGTAAATATAGCATCACTCACCATATAAATAATGACGATATATCTTTAAAGCAAATACAACTATTGCCAGCTCCAAATCATGAGTAGAATAATTTCCTTTCATACATCTTAAGTTGTCTCGAAGCATAAGCCACTACTTTTCCTTCTTACTTAAGTACACTTCCCAAACCTTTATGAGAAGCATCGTTATAAACTACATAATATTTGTCCGATTCTGGTTGTACTAATACTGGGGCTTTATTAATATCTTCTTTAATGTCTCAAAATTTTATTGTCACTTATCTGTCCAACTGAATGACATACCTTTCCTCAATAGCTTGGTCAGTGGGGAGGCAATCATCGAGAAATTCTTTACAAATTTTGACAATAACCAACAAGTCCCAAGAAACTTCGAACCTCGGAAACATTCTACAGAGGTTTCTATTCAACTATAGTTGGTACTTTCTTGGGATTTACTCTTATCTCTTCTGCCAAAACCACATGACTAAGAAAAGCAACTTCCGGCAACCAAGATTTATACTTTAACAACTTAGCGTATAGCTTCTTTTCTCGAAGAGTCTGAAGAACAATGCGAAGATATACATCATGTTATTCCTTTGTCTTCGAATTGAATATCTTTTCCTTTCATGTCTTAATAAGAGTTATGCCGATCATTAATCTTTTTAATATTATATTGTATAATCTTTACTTTTTCTTCCATTTCTTGTAATAAATCTAACTTAATTAATTTATGATCTTCAAATCGAACTAATTTAATAATGATTTACCCTTTTGACCTTAGAGAGCCTCGTAAGGTGTCGTCTGTATACTTTCTTGATAACTATTACTATAAGCAATTTCTACTAACGGTATATATCTTTTCCATGATTTTAAACTCAATTATACAAGCTCATAACGTATCATCAAGAAATCTTTTACAGACCTTCGATCATAACTAATAAGTCTTAAGAAACTGAGAACCTTTGTAATATTTTTAGAATCAGCTCACATCCCTATAGCTGAAGTAATATGACCTAAGAAAGCCACTTTTAATACTCAAACTCGCATCTAGTTTTTCTGGTTCAGGTTAACTGATAATCCTGATAGAAAATATATCATTATATTTTTCTTATTTTCTTTTTATAAATAATCACTACATGGTCATAAAGAACTATCTTCCTTCTTTACGAATAATTCTGGAGCTTCTCACAATAGTACATTGGATAACTATAACTCCAGTCTAAAAATTCTTACAGCTGAGCTTTCAGCTCTTTTAACTCCTAGAAAATTTTCCAGGTCACTTCTATTATAAGTACTACTTTGTGGCATTAATCCACCCAAATACAAACATATTCCCTTAGGAATAATATTACTTCTTCTGACTTTTCAATATTCATATCTTTCAGACCTTCCAAAATCTTAAAGTAAACCTCGGATCTCTATTAGATACTATCAAGGCTGGTACTCCATGTAGTAGATATATTCCCTTATAATTTATGTTGTTATAAACATAAGTGCATGTATAGATGTTAAAGACTAACATCTTGTAATTACTGCATCAGCTCCTTACAATGCATGTAACTCAACTAAAACTTAAGTTGATTACGATAACTATTTTACTTCATTGTATTCGCTGTGAGTCCTTTCTTGACCTCTAAGATTCGTCGATTGACGAAATCAAGTAGCGTCTTTCTTTTCTTATTATAATCTTATCTCAACTATTACTAATGAGGAGCAGCTTCAAGTCATACAATCAACACATCAGTAATATGACATTCTATGGGCATGTATTTACTGGCAACTTATAACAAACTCGATTTAGCATCTAGAATCGACTAAACCTGTAGCTCTGATACCACTTAATGTAATACCCTCAACGTATATTCCATGATTAAATACACATTGAAAATGTTACTAAATTATTTAGCTGATTTCCTGACTTGTAAGTTTTTTAAACATCTGACATAAAACTAGCTTATAAATTAATCAACAAATAAATTGATACATGCCCACTAAAGAATATCATAAATTTATAATGTCTTACTGATGTTTGGTAGATTGCAGCTTGATTAACATGCTTGACTCCTCTTCTGGTAAGTTTCCAATAACCTACGTGTGAAACAGCACACGCTAAGTATTCACTTAGTGAGGCAACTATAAAATGGAGTAAAGCATTTCAATGTATAGAAATAACATAAAATAAACTTATTAAAGTCATTCCCTTGTCATTTAATAGTGTTATACATTTCCGGCAAAATGGCAAGCGAATCCCAATTACAGTTTATATCATAACATCAAACCTTTATTTTATTAATCAAATATATGTTAAGCATATTAACTTAACTGTATAATTGCATTTCAAATCTTCCCTCTATCATATAATAGTGCAATACAGTTTCTGCAAAATTGCAAGCGTGTCCCAATTGAAGTTGATAATATTTTATCATGCATAGAACTACCTTACAAGTATAGTTTATTTAACCAATGTAATATTCAAATCATAGGATTCGATCTGTTTTACCAGTCTTGTGTACATTAAGATTTTAGCTTAACTACCTGTATAATTGCATTTCAAGTATTATAACCCAAAGTATAAATCATGTGATGCCATGGTACACGAGTCATCACGACACTGTAGTGTCTACGATACCGTAGCGTCTGCATCGCCGTAGCGACTGAGATGAGTACGTACTCGAGGACCCTCTTTGCTCCTCATATAATCAAGGACGCTCTTTGGTCCTTATACTCGCACATTTTGTGCTATGTAACACCGTAGTGTTTGAACCGACTCCGTAGAGTATATCTCGACCTCGAAGAGTCTATCTCGCACCGTAGTGCTATGATGCAACTGCTAGGACTCTATGAATATCCAAATATACCAAAGATTCTCATGTGAACCTATGGTATACGAGTCATCTCGACACCGTAGTGCCTGCAACGCCGTAGCGTCTAATGGTGAGTACGCACTCGAGGACGCCCTTTGCTCCTCATTATAGTATATTTTTGTGCTAGTCGATAACGAAGTGTCTAAACATCACCGAAGTGACTACAACGCCGTAGCGTCTGTTATCAACACCGAAATGTCTGGATCGCACCATAGTGCTGGATTGCAGCTACTATGACTCTTATGGATATCCAATTATACCAAAGACTCTCACACTAGTACTTGGTCATAACAATATAATATTTTCATATTCAATATCTAATCATTCAATACTATTATCCATAGTTCGATAATGGGCAATTCATATCCAAATATCTAAAATCTAATTTATCTTAGATAAATCATTATGCCATATCAATGTATCACATATGCCACTTAATACTTCATTTCATTTGCATGACTTTGATCAACATACATTTTCATTAATATCAAGGTCGGTTCATTGCAAGTCGTCCTATTTATCAATGTTGCATAAATATATATATAATGCAATCACTCATATCACATATATAATAAATAAGTAAAAATTAAAAATGCACTCACCTGGGCCATTTATTAGCATGCCTCACTAAATTCTACTCGATCCTTTCCTTCATAGTACCTCGAATCTTTTTTTTATTCGGATTTGACTTCATTAACCACATGAATATAAACAAACAATTGTTAAATTCACTTCTAATAATATTTCAATCAAGCTATCTAATCATTTAACATAAAAATTTCAATAATTTTCTTTCCTTTCTTATACTGTCCAAAAATTCATTTTGGTCCTTAATGACCAATTTGAACTTCCAATAATTCTTCTGAGCTTGTTAGCAAACGTTTAGATGCAAAATGTATCAAATTCTATTTTCTGGCAACTTGTCCTACCCTCAGAGTTTTCTTCTAAAGATCAAAATACACATTGGATCTTAATATCCTTTATACTGCAAGAACTAGATTCGATAAGAATTCTAACGATATAAGCCACATAAATTAATAAAATCTACAAAAATTATGAAAATTCTTCAAACTCCTGTCACAAAGTTGTCCTGACATAAGCCGCTCTGTAAATTTTCTGACCTTCATTCGATTAAAAATTCATATCTTTTAACTCGAAACTCAAAATCGGTTTTCGTTTGCTGGAAACGAAACTAGATGAACAAATCTTTACATCGGTATAAAATTCATCATCTAAACATTTTTGTAGAATTTATGGTAAATTTTTGAAGTCACTGCCAAAAATTCAATCTAGGAATATTTTTTTTATATCCTTCTTCTATCATATAGTAAAATTTCATAATTTTCCAGTTCGATCTATATACCCGAATTCCACTTAAACTTTGACTGCGATTTCCCAACAATCGAAATATCAGTTCAAACTAGAATTCCATATTTGATCCACACCCTTAGGTGATCTATCTATTCACGAAATGAAAACCCCTAACTTTTAGGAAATTACAACTTTAGTCCTTTAACTTTTCATTTTTAGTCTTATACCATACAAGTTTTGACAGCTTAACATTTTGGTCACTAAATTTCAAACTTCAATTCCTATTCCAATTTTCCTCAAATTTTGACCAAACTTTGCAAGTACCCTAATTAACTTTCCCTCTATCATCTGATGATTTTAAATCTCAAAAAATCCTTTTCCATAACCCATAATCGATGAAATCCTAACTTTTGCATTTTTGTCATTTTAGTCACTAAGATAACTTTTAAGCTATTATCTTAGTACTAAATGATCCTTAATCAACTTAGTAAAATTTGCGGTATTACATGTAGCATAGTAAGAAACACAAGTTTATAGCATAGGAAGAGACACACCTTTAGCGGGTAGAAGCCCTAACATTGAAAAGGACGAGTGTCAAGCTCGAGTCCAACTACAAGCATAACCGAATCAGAACATACAAGGTAAGAATCCTACATTTATAACTCTTACTAAAACTAAGCCACCAACTAAAAATATAATACTAATCCGAAAGCATACTTACGTACGAACCTCGAAGGACGTACATAGTCGGTCTGAACAAATAGAGGTAACTCGTCAGCCTCGAAAATGTATTCACCTCTTCTATCTAACTTATTCGGAGATGATGACCAGAGAGAATCGAAAAAAAGGTCCCTTGCTAGCTGATAATGTGAGGACACGGTGCTAGAAAGAGCCACTCTACAGGGTTCTCTCTGTTTGTCCTTGAATCACCTACGCTTAGCAACTTTCAGCTACAACAAACAAAGAAATCACACACTCTGAGTGGAGCAGATCACTGTTACACGCGCACACGGCACATAAGTAAATCATGTGACATCCTTGGTGGAAATGCCATCGTTGAATGAAGGGCTGCTAGCGGCCGTCAACTCTTCACGCCGTGAAGTTACGCCGAACGGATCGGCACCATGAATCAAAGCTTTCGCTAGATTATGAATAACATATATTTGTTGCAAGCAATTTCAACTAGTTTGATGAGGCTAAAAACACGAGGGTCTGTTGGAGACTGCAACTCTGACATAGAAACTTTGCAAAGGAATTTCACAAATGCCACTATTGCTTCACTGTTTAACCTTTGGCTATGTGCAAAGACATGGTTCAACTCGAAATTTCCTATCTGGTCTAATAAATTCAAGTTTGCAATGAAGTGGTTAATCTGCTCTAAAGTTACCAGTCCAGAACTATTGACTCCGACAGTGGTGCTATCATTTGAGCCCCCTTGGACGACTGCCATTACAGCTGGATTCTGGAGAGTTTCTTTTTTTTCATCAGAGATTGGAGACCAACAGATTTTGCCATCTTTTCATTTGTTTCAGTGTTAGACACAGATAAAAAGGATGCATCAGTCGCTACACCTTCTCCCAACAGCTGCAAAAGCTCAATTCTGGACAGGCATGCCAATATATGCTCCCAGGCTTCCTGAATATGGTTACCATCTTCAATGGCTATAGATATTAATGCCTTGATGCCATTGATGAAGACCGAAGAAGGATTTAATTCGTTGAGGGGAAAAAGAAAGAGTGGCTGCCAATTTAGAAAAAAAAACAAAACTAATAGTTGCTAGGGTTGCTATAACGAGGTATAAAAAACTCTAGGTAAGGGTAAATTATGGAACAAGGGTCCCTAAAGCAACAAGATTTTCAAATTGGCCACTGAAGGTTTAGATATTATCAATTAAACCACCAATTTCAATTAAGGTTCCTAAAATAAATTCCTAAAAATTAAGGTTTCCAATTTAGGGATTTATTTAAATTAGGGTTTTAAATTTGGGGGAAATTTTGGGGTGTTACAACTCTCCCTCCCATAAAAGAAATTTCATCCTCAAAATTTTCAGGCTTAACAACAGATCTCGAAAACTAACTGACACATACTTATACTGTCACATTCTGAATTCATAATCCATCAAAAACAAAGATACGAACTGAATACGTCAAAATGTACATGTTATGTCCTCAAATGCATTCTCATAACCATCACGAGATCTTGTCGCATACACTAAACATGGTCGCATACTTACTACCAGCAATACCAGAAACGACTGACCTAATCTACCCTCGACCTCCATGAGGTGCCTGAATTGATACTTGTGACTGATCCTAGGAACCACATCTAAATTCGCTCCTTTCTTCCATTTGTACTCTCCATTATATCTCTTATTACAGAAATTACATACAAAAATAGGGCGAGGAACTTTTAAACTACCCATGCTACTCGTCAAGACTGTCGATGTTGTAGGTCCTACACTCTAATAACTCTAATAAACAAACTCATACGAGTTGACAAAACTTGGCTGAACAAATATGTCTGATTGGTTCCCAACTTAACTAATATTCTGAAGTTCCTTATCTTTCATAAGCGCATTTACCTTCTCAATAGACTTAGCTCGCCGAACCAGATTGTTGAACACCTTATACTAATGCGTAGAACATCTTTCAGAATCGATAGGTGCAGCCCGTTCAAAAACCAATCACATATATACTTCTCAGTGGTAACCAACACAAGAACATATTTGATCAGCCTCAAAACTAGCGCATAGTCATTAACTGTCATATTGTTCTGTTTCAAATTCATAAAATCATCGCCGCGCTTTGCTAGACACTCAGCTTCCACATGTCGATACTAAAATGCATGTCAAAAATACTCCCATGTGATCTAACTAATGGGAAAATATCTAACACCGACTCCCACCAATTTTGTGCTTCACCTTCTAGCAGTGTACCAATTTTACCCTCAAACAATTTCATCCAACAAACAACCGTTGTATTTTCTTCAGCCAATACTACATTAGCTGGATGTGTACCAATTTTACCCTCAAACAATTTCATCTAAGGAGCTATAAATTCTGTAGATTTAGGTTTCCTCAAACCCTCTGACTGACGAAGATAACGCAGCAACTCACAGTTCACCATGAAACTGTCTAACTAAACTGTCTCAATGTTCTCAACATCTTAAGAGTTATCACTCTGAGTCTGATGGCCTTCTAACGGTTCATTCTCGTTATCCAATATCTCATTCAGATTTTTTGTTTGTCAACAGGTGAATGATCATAACCAGAAGTGGTGGTATGGCCTCGGCCACGACCATGTTTAATCACAAGGCTAGACATCCTACGCGGTGGCATAAAAGACTATTTACAAAAGGTAATAACCTAGAGCCAGAATCGGTAATGGAGTCTCAGGTTTAAAATACGTACAAAGTAATTTCATTAAAAATCAACTAAAATCATAGTGAGTTTTTCTAGAAATTCCCACTTACCCAAAATATTTCAGATGCATGCAAAAGTCGAAAAAATTTTGAAAACAACTTTTGTGAGCCTCATAGTCTGAAGGTTGAACTTAGCTCTAATACCACTAAATGTAACCCCCTAAATTCAACATAATTTCTTAAGTTGATCTTGGAGGTCAAGCTAGAAAACTTGTCCCTCAAGAAACGCATTTTAGGTTTACTTACTTAATAAACAAAATTATTATTAAATAATAATAATTATCGTAAAATATCTCAGTTAATGATGAATCACAAACCTTAAAACCTATCATAAATATTCAATATAAACATCTGAATTAAATCCAAAAATGCATGTTGAAACAAAATCCCAATTAAAATGTCCCAAATGTTCGGATTACAAAATACTCCAAAACATGTTAAAACATTAATCTAAAGTAATTGGAAAGAGTTCATACTGAATAATAAAATATCTGAGTAAACTTCGAGATGCTCCAAGTACCGAGTCACCTAAGAGTCTGAATATATCTGAAAGAGAAATTAAGGGGGTGTAAGTTAAAGAGCTTAGTGTGTCTCTAAAGTGCAAACAAACACAAAACAAAACATTACTAAATTTTCTGATAAAGTCTTTTTGAAAACACATTAAATTACAATAAATCTGATCATAGTGAAATGATGGCTGATGCACATGAAATCTCAGTACTCAAACTCTGATACACCGACCCAAGAGTAAGGTTCCCCAGAACCTACTCTCTCCATCATCACCATCCGAAGTGGAACTCAGCCCGAAGGGTGGAACCACTGATCCGAAAAAGAATTCAGCCCGAAGGGTGAAACCGCTAAACTTCCCCGAACACATCTCAATCCATATACCCCCAATGTTATGATGCTGATGTTAAAATCTAAATCTCATCCGAAACTTGAATTGTTAAAATTTCAAGTTGTATAAATCTATAAATCTGATGTTTCACAATTTTCGTAAATATGATATTTCACAATTTTGTAAATCTTATTTTTAGTTAAAACATAGTCCGATATGTTATGCATGATAATCGAAAACTTTCACAACACAAGATATAAAAATTTCATTTCACACAAGGGTGTAGCATAGTAAAAACCACAAGTTTATAGCACAGGAAGAGACACACCTCTAGCGAGTAGAAGCTCTAACATTGAAAAGGACAAGTGCCAGCTCAAGTCCAACTCCAAGCATAACCCGAATCAGAACATACAAGGTAAGAATCCTACATTTACAACTCTTACTAAAACTAAGCCACCAACTAAAAACATAATACTAATCCGAAAGCATACTTATGTACGAACCTCGAAGGACGTATATAGTCGGTCTGAACAACTAGAGGTAACTCGTCGATCTCGGAAACGTAATCACCTCTTCTAACTAACTTATTCGGAGATGATGACCGAAGAGAACCAGAAAAAAACGTCCCTTGCTAGCCGATAATGTGAGTACACGGTGCTAGAAAAAGCCACTCCACAGGGTTCTCTCTATCTGTCCTTGAAGCACCTACACTTAGCAACAACAAACAAAGAAATCACACACTCTTGGTGGAGCAGATCACTGTTACACGCGCACACAGCACATAAGTAAATCATGTGACGTCCTTCGGCCACTAGGCCAAGTGGTGGAGTTCGAAAAGATGGGGAAGCTAGTTGTATTAACTTTAAGAAAAACAGATTAAAGTTCAATTAGAAATTTCCGAAGTTGACTTTTTTTTCTTTACCTTCTACTAATATTAGTGTTTTGTAAGAATTACAAATGATAATTCTAATACTTTAGAACACAAATCCTAAATAATTTGTATTAACACCATAATAACTTACGGACTCATCAGATACAAATAGGGTTATGATCTTCCTGAAATATGAAAAGTAATCTATGCGGTTTATGAGCTTTAAAAGAATAATAAAAACATTGAAATTCGATAAATACCTCTTATGATTAGCTTGTTCGGAGACAAAAAATGGTCGATGTGGATGTCCTTGGTGGAAACGCCGTCATTGAACGAAGGGCTGTTAGCGGCCGTCGACTCTTCACGCCGTGAAGTTACGCCGAACGAATCGGCACCGTGAATCAAAGCTTTCGCTAGATTATGAATAACATATATTTGCTGCAAGCAATTTCAACTAGTTTGATGAGGCTAAAAACACGAGGGTCTGTTGGAGACTGCAACTCTGACATAGAAACTTTGCAAAGGGCTTCCACTAATGCCACTATTGCTTCACTGTTTAACCTTTGGCTATGTGCAAAGACACGGTTCAACTCGAAATTTCCTATCTGGTCCAATAAATTCAAGTTTGCAATGAAGTGGTTAATCTGCTCTAAAGTTACCAGTCCTGAACTACTGGCTCCGACAGTGGTGCTATCATATGAACCCCCTCGGACGACTGCCATTACAGCTGGGTTCTGGAGAGTTTCTTTTTTTTCATCAGAGATTGGAGACCAACAGATTTTGCCATCTTTTCATTTGTTTCAGTGTTAGACACATATAAAAAGGATGCATCAGTCGCTGCACCTTTTCCCAACAGTTGCAAAAGCTCAATTCTAGACAGGCATGCCAATATATGCTCCCAGGCTTCCTGAATATGGTTACCATCTTCAATGGCTATAGATATTATTGCCTTGATGCCATTGATGATGACTGGAGAAGGATTTAATTCGTTGAGGGGGAAAAGAAACAGTGGCTGCCAATTTAGAAAAAAATAAAACTAATAGCTGCTAGGGTTGCTATAACGAGGTATAAAAAAAACTCTAGGTAAGGGTAAATTACGGAACAAGGGTCCCTAAAGCAACACGATTTTCAAATTGGCCACTGAAGGTTTAGATCTTATCAATTAAACCACCAATTTCAATTAAGGTTCCTGAAATAAATTCCTAAAAATTAGGATTTCCAATTTAGGGATTTATTTAAATTTGAGGGAAATTTTGGGGTGTTACACAACTTACAACCATAAGTTTGTGAGATTGATTAGAAAAAGATTCTGATTATGCAATTAGACTATTCGTCTTGCAAAAGCTAGTGGGTTTATATTTTAGGCTATATCAGTTGAAATAACTGATACAAAGCCTATTGATTATGAAAATACGGTTTAGCAAGATTTTAATTGGATGCCTCCTATTTAATAGCTAAAGTATGAGAATAAAACATTTATTATCTATATGGTATTTCACATATAGCAGCACTTATACGCATCAAGCCAACGAGTTATAATAAACTCTTCATTATGATTGGTTTTTTGTCAGAAGCCATATATTTCCCATTTTATAATTTTTTAATGTGCGATATACAGTTGAATTGCTCCACCACAACGCACAAAATGGGTAAATAGAAAGGGTTGAGAATATAAATTGAGTATGAGCCTCCTTTTATGTTTAAATTATTAAACATTAATTGGAGAATCATTTATGAGATGATTTTTTTGAATATCATGAGGGAGAATTATCAGCCATTATCTAAATCCTTGTATATGAACTAGTAGTTCATAAGATAATTCATGTTATTACATGTCAACTGCCAGACATGTTTATTGACCTAATGAGAGTAATTTAGTCTCATATACCAGTTGAAAATGCTCTAAAATTGAATTACTTGTTAGAGCGAATGGATGTAAATCATGCTTGAAGCATGATAGTTGAAATTGGTTCCATTCAAAATTATCGTAAATGAAAAGTAGTATAAAATGGGTCATATATTGGAGGCGAGTGCTCTTGAAGAGAATCAAGACATAACAAATATATAAAACTCTAGAAGATTTTCAGGTACCTGAAATAAAGATTGAAAAGAGATCTCAACAAGTTATGTTAAAACGAGAAAATAATGGTACCAGAAAAGAAAAGTTGTCGACAACAACTTTTACATAGAATACTTCTATAGAAGTAAAGAAAGAAAACGAGAATCTTGTATAGAAATCTATAGATATTGAAATGATTGGCCAATGTAGAAAGACTCTTTAAACTTCCAAAAGTGAAGTTTTTGGACCAGAATCCCAAACACCTAAAGGTGTAATGCAAGTGGGGTACAAATAAATAGTCGTGAGATATAACACGACTTGAATTATGAAGAATTTCTAATTACTTCATGGTGGATGCAATTAATTTGGCAGTTATGAAATACTTTATATGCGTATAATTATTTTGTGTATCCTTGTTTATCCTTGAAGGATTTAAAATGCTAGAAGCACTTGGAAATTTTCAAGGATATTTATTTAAACATGTCCCGTTGAATATTTATATTTTGGTGCATTTGGTACAATCGTCTTAGTGAGTACTTATTGATGAAATATTATAAGAATAGTCATATTTCCTTATGCATTTTACAAAGGAGTTTGGATCAAGATCCATTATGATAGTTTGAATATCATTAGAACTCTTGAAGAGCTTCAAATTGGAAAATCATGAAGATCTTTCAAAGCATTTGATTATTTAATGAAAGTATTTGAGAAAAAGAATCTTAATATCAAGTTTGTCTCGACATAAAGATCGAGCACTTAAATATTTGTTTTTGTCTATGAACGGGCATATTACTCCAAAGTTTCATCCCTTACGATCTTCAGAAAAAATAGTATTCAAAATTGAATTATGAAGATTCAAAGATCTTATGTGATGTTTTCAAGAGGGGGAGTAAATACGAGTTGAACTCTTTTTCCCTTAAACGAGGCTTTGTCCCAATGGGTTTTCCTAGTAAGGTTTTTAATGAGGCAACATGTTATGTGTATCAAAGATGTGTGTACTTTTTTTCCTTCACTAAAGAAATTTTTTCTCACTGGTTTTTATCTTAGTAAGGTTTTAACGAGGCATATTATCTTCATAGACATGCAAGGGGAGAATGTTATGAATATTTATCTATGTAGATGTTTATCATGATAAGAGATTTATCTAGGAGATTTGATTTACTTTATCAGTCTGAATATTATCTTCATTAATTAGAGTTTCATGTATTATGTACTTCTTATGCCTAGACCTTGCAAACTTGACCCGAAAACCAAAAATCGAACTGAATTACCTGAACCGAGACCCAATATGGATCCGAACAAGATGACCCAAACGTGACCCGAAACCTGAAATGAACCGAACCAAAACCAAAACCGATCCGAATTCTAGAAGAACCGATATTGACCCGTAACCGACTTGACCCGAACTGATTTGACCCGAACCGATTTTCACTCGAATCAATTTTCACCTGAACTGAAAGTAACCCGAAATTAATTTGCTCAAAACTGATCTAAACCGAACATCAACCCGATTTTAACCCGAAATAATATATGTTTTATTATCTTTTGTATTATAATAGTACTAATTAATCACTACATTTGATAAAAAGTAGGAGGGAAAAGTAGGAGGGAAAGTAAAATCCTACTATACATATTCTAGTCAATTGCAAAGAAATGAGGGAAGTATGAGGGGCCGAGAAAGTAGGAGGGAAAAGTAAAATCCTAATATGCATATTCTAGTCAAATTGGATAATATATATACACATATACTCGAGTCAAATTTTTAGGTAATATTTCAAAATGCTCATTATATGTGCAATTATGGTCTAAGGTTTGATTCCATGCCCATAAAATTATCTCTCTTTTTTACATGTATTTTGAAAATATAAAAAAAATTATCATACTAAAAACCAGCATCGAATATGAAAATAAAAAATATAGTTATAGGATTAGATCGGATTCGTTAGGTTCAGGTAGGGATGTAAAAAGCTGACCGACTTGCAAAATTGATTGAAACCGACTTGCGTCAAAACTACTTGTGACCTAAGGTGGTTGTGATCCGAAATCGATTTGAGTCTGAACTGGTGTTGACCTGAACCCGAGTTGGACCTAGAAATTTTTAATCTGAACCTGACCTGCACCCGACCTGAGAACGACCTGAACCCGAATTCAACCTAATAATGTGATAACTAAACCCGACCTACATCTGTCCTAATATGAATCCGAACCCAATATTAACCTGGTAAATAACTGATATTACCCGACTTGTTATCAACCTGACCTATTATGAACCTGGTATATAATTGACTCAACTTGTAAATGATCTGACTTGTTATTAAACTAATCTGATATTTATCTAACTTGGTATTTATCTGACTTGTAATAACTAATAAGTTACAATTGTTGAATTTATTATATTATAGTGTGACAAAATACATCTTCACAATTTAAGGTACATGATTAATTATGATCATTAAATTAATATGTTTACATTTTATATTTATAAATTATAGTATATAAAAATATTTAAAAGTTTTATTAAATCTTTAAAAGCTGCCAACATGATTCCTTAAGGTTTATGGTTTAATATTAATAGTTTATGGTTTAGTTTAGTGTTATTGGTTTATGAGATTAATTTTGTTTCCTTAAGGTTTGTGGTTTAGTGTTTAGTTTAAGGTAATTGGTTTATGTGATTAATTTGGATTCCTTAAGGTTCAGGGTTTAGTATCAATGGTTTATGGCTTAGCTCATGGTTATTGGTTTATGAGATTAATTTCGATTCTTTAAGGTTTATGGTTTTGTGTTTAGTATTAACTATTTATGGTTTAGTTTAGGGATTAATTCCAATTCAACTAGCCAAATTATGCATTTGAATTGATTAATGATGCTCATATTTTTTTTATCTTGTATGGATTCGAATCCCGATATAAAAATGTAATACCTCTTATTTAATAAAAAAATATTTAAATCAAAGCTTTATTTGTACAATTGAACTAAATTAAAGTTTCAACTTTTATGTGTACAATTACATGTTTACATCCAAATCAAAATTTTGTGTAATTATTTTAAATCAAAATTAATAATAATAATAATGTTCGAATTGAATTAACTTATTAAACTTAGGATCTAATTGAGTTAAATTAAAACCTATAAACATAAATTACAGACATAATTAAAAGAATTCTAAAACTAAATGTGGAATTTCAATTAAATTAATTTAAACTTAGACTTAATTGAATTAAATTAAAATCTAAAGGTGAAAATTTAGGACTTAAATGAAAAAATCTAAAGTCAGAAGGGCTAAAAAATAATTTCCCCTAACCCAAAAATCACTCGGTTCTTCCTCCCCTTCCTTTCATTTCAATTAAAAAAAAGGGGAAAACATAATAATTAGTTTAAAAAAAGAGGGAAACGGACAAGAGCCACCCTTTCATTTCAATAAAAAAAGGAAGGGAAAATATAGTGATTGATTAAAAAAGATAGGGAAACGGATAGAATTATGGAGGGAAAAAAGCCTCCTATTTGTACACGTTTAAAATTTATTTGTACACGTTTAAAAAAAGCCTCTCCGCCCTTTCATTTGACGCCCAATTTTGTTGCTTGGTGATTAATTACTCTTTAGCTCCTCACTCATTTAAAATTTTTCATTTTAGTCCTAACATTCACTTTTAAATTTTAGTTTAATTCAATTTAGTCACAATTATATATATTTTAAATTGTACATATTTCGGCATCCTAAGGGATGTTTTGGTCATATTAACCCCAAAAAAATTATTTTTATCCAAAATTTACCCACAATTACCAGACCGAAGTCTATTTGTACACGTAAGACCCGACTTGAACTTCAACTGAAACCAATATTCTCGAAATGAATTTTATCCGTCAACGGCGTGACCCGACTTGAATGTGGCCTGACTTGAGTCCATCCGAACCTGAATTAACCCGTTAATTAACTGATTCGGACTCGAACTGTTTTGGTCTGAATTGAAACTTACCCGACCTGAAATTAACCCGACCCGAACCCAAACTCAATCTGATTTGAAATCAACTTGACAATAACCCGAATTTGAGTCGACTTGGACCCGACCTGATCCAAGTCAGACCATTAAATTGACCTAACATAACCCGTATCCGATTTGACCTAACCTAAAACCTGAACGGTTACCTGATTTCACATTCCTAGGTTCAAGTTAAATGATTAATACCAATGATGGTTGGTTTTTGAAACATTGAATGATTGGAACTAAACCTAAATGATAATATTAACAAATAAAAAGACATGTTTTTACAAGAATATATAATTAATTCTTTATATAATATACACGATTAGATTCACACCCAAGTCCAACTCAAAACCAAATTGGCGAAAAATTTAAAGATTAACTCGATCCGAACCAACCCAATATCGACCCGACTCGAAAACGTCCGATCCGATATTGACCCGACCCAAAAACAACTGATCCAATATTGACCCAAATCATCATAGAACCGAACTAAAATCTGAGCCAGACCTGATCCGATCCGAAACTAAACCGAATACATACAAACCCGAAACGAACGGAACCGAAACAGAACCGAACGACCCATTTGCCACCTCTACTTATGCCTATAAATAGCTGATTTGATGAAGACAATGTACACACTTCAATATTGAGAATAATACAAATCTCCATCTTTCTCTCATCTTTTGTTCATATTCTTGTTCTTCTTTATTTTATTCACAACAATTATATATTATTTTTACTTTGTAAATATTTACCTATGATTCTTTATTAGTGACTTATATTTAGTTTCCATATATATTATTATTAGTATTTTAGACTTTATAGTATATGTATATATTTGTTATGAATGTTTATTTATGGTGGATATACATGTACTAAATGAGACTTTAACGTACTTTATTGTTATGGTTTAATACCCACTGGAATTAGGCTTTCCCTCTTATGTTTATAAATATAGATTTTGGAGAAAGCATTGTACACAACTCCAAATTAAGAATATAATACAAGTTTGTCTCTTTGTCTCTCATCTCTCTTGTTCTTATTCTTCTTTTATTTTATTTACAACATGTTATCAGCACGATCTAGCTCAATTACTATGGTTATTGTTGGTGATTCTTGAAAAGAATTTTAATTCGATATTGGTGACTACATCTACTATATACTAAACTTAGTTTGGAATGTCTGGTATATTTTACTTATTTATATATATCGATAAGCGATTGACTAATTGTTCTTAAATTAAGGTCGGTGCATTTCGATCAATAGTTTCGTTGTTGATTTATTCAAATATTTTTTTGTTAATTTAATCAAGTATATGATCCAATTTGATACAGTGCTTTGTTCTTTACATATTTTGTTTCGTGGATTCTTAGTGAAATTGGAAATTTTGGTCAAAGGTTGCAAAGGGTTTGTGTAGGAGAAAACTTGAGCCTTACATGGTATGTTTTTAACCATATTGATGAGAGTTCTTTTAACACATATATCGGTGAAAGTTGAAGATGCTACACCTCAATAATTTCAAATTGATATTATTTTCGATAAAAGAAGCAAAGAATTTGTTTATTGATTAAAGTTGGTGTTTTTAACCATATTTTAAGTTTTGCATGATATGTTTAAATGGATTGGAAAATCTGTCATGGCTTGACTAAAGATAAAATCTAAAGAGGCACGTTTCTCCAATTTATGTTTATTCGATTAGATTTGTTTTGTTTTCTCAAGTGAATGGAATCATGATTAATTTAATAGTATGACTGTTATAAGTATATATTTGCTCAAGAGCAATGATTCTTAATCGTCGAAAAACTCACTATAGACTTCTCCCAAGTTCATATTATAAAAATTGAAGTTATTGGATTTGTTTCATTCCCTAAAGTGAATACAAACATGATATCGATTAGTGAATATAACTCATATATGATTCAAATTACTTCACAATTGAAGTTATGTGGTCAGAGTACCACTACTGACGATATGTTAATAAAAAATTCATTTTCACGTAAATAATGTTGTCCTGCATACACAATATCATGAAAAAAGTTATTTTATGAAATATTCTAAGTTAATATCTTGTCTTCTTGTGGTTGAGCAAAATAAGGAGTTACTAATGAAAAATCATGAATCTCGTCATATTGGCTCTGCTCTATTCACTTAAGTGAATGTGACATTTTATAGCAGTTATGGTCGCGATTAAGGCAATGAACATAGACATGAACAAGATGATTATTTTAAGAATGCTTATATCCACTAGAAGTGAAATTATAATGATGGAAAGAGTGATAAAGATCATATTACGAATGTGAAACTTTATGTTATCGATGCGATGGTACAAACCATTGGTCTCGTTCTTGTTGTACGTCGAAGCATCTTGTGGCTTTTTATCAGCAATCATTGAAAAATTAATCTTTTTATTTATTTTTTTATTTCAATTTACTTTACATCATAATTGTTATGTTTTATTTTTTATTTTAAATATTTTGTGACATTTATTTATTTTCTTTAACATGATTACTTATCAAATATAATATATGATGACAATTTATACTTAGCAGAAGCATAAGAAATATTTTTCCCATTTAAATGCAAGGGGAAAATGTGAGTACTATATCTCAAAGTAATAAGAAAATATTGATGCTTCAGAAGAGAAATAAGTTCTTGAGAGAAAGAACATTTTGAAATGTGCATAATTGTGAATTATAATATTTGCAGCTAATGGTAATAATATCTTCACTGCTAGAAGTGGAAATTTTAAGCAAGAGAGCAATAAAAGTTCTCAAATAATCCTTCGGGTATTATAGATAACATATGTTATCAATTGGCATATAAGTCAATGTTGATACAAGTTATGGTAGCGGAAAAATCAGTTGAAAACTCTAGAAGAGCTATATATTGCTACCAAAAGAATAATTTTCTTTAAAAGCTCTGAAAGAGCTAAATATATTCCTATTCAAAGGAACAATTTTTGGTGGACAATGTATTATCAAGTTTCAAAGAAACTTGTATTTCAAAATTATTACTAGACAAGTATGAGTGAGATTGAATCACATGTTATGGTAAACCAGAAGTTTACAAATTTAGAAATATATATATATATACACATACATAGTTGGCAGGATCGGTTAGACCATTATGATCAATAATGATGTTGAAATTATTGAGATTTACATGCACATTTATTAAAAGAATCTGAAGTTCTTGTGGTGCTTGTTCTCAAAGGAATTGATTAAGTTCCATTACTAAAAGAACACGAAGTTTTTGTGTTGCTTGTTCTCAAAAGAATTGATTAAGATCTTACTTACCAAAAGAACCTGAAGTTCTTGTACTAAAGTTGAGACTACACGAAGTTTACATGATTTTAGTAGATGCATCTACATATGTATTGTCAACTTATAACTTGAAGTTTGTGAGATTGATTAGAAAAGGATTCAGATTATGCAATTAAGGCTATTCTTCTTGCTAAAACTAGTGGGTTTATATTTTAGTCTTGTAACATCCCTTTCCCGTATTCGTTACCAAATACAAGTCAGTTATGTTACTAACTAAGATTAAACCCTTTTATTTTGTTACTTAGAAAACTGGCAGCCTACACTGCCTTTACTTAAAAATTTATAAAAAATTTTACAGTCATCGAAAGTTCATTCCGAAATTTTCTAATTAAACTAGAATCATTAAGCTTCCTAACCATATAAATTATTAACCTAAACTCATTACATAAAAATTCAAATAAATCTTTGAATTCACGTCACAGCCCCAAAAATACTGAAATTCTGCTACCCTGTTTTCTGACCTTCCATCGAATAAAAATTCATAACTTTTTACATACAACTCGAAATTAATCACCGTTAATTTTGTAATAAACTAGACAGAATTTATATTTCATACATATACGATCCACTTTCTAAATCAAATTTTGGAATTTATGCTGATTTTTCAAACTCACTGCTTTTGCATACACTTCTGGACAGATTTTTAATCTTTCTACCTTAAGACCCACATTTAATAAAAACTTAGTCCATTATCATTTATAGACATAATAGGACTTACTAGGTTCATCATCCATATTATAACAACTATTAACCAACCATATTTGGTAATAAGTTATTACAAACCCCACTAATTATACATGCCATCTAGTATACTTCCAAAAGAAAGGATGGATGTCATTAACATTACTATGAATATGGAGATATACCTCCCAAAATGAGATAGTGATGCTCAGCTACTCCTCCCTCAAAGCTCCTTTAAAACCTACGCATGAAATTCATCATACGCTAAGCATATACTTAGTGAGGCAACAACATTTAATTTACATGCAACTTAACATAGTTGTCAATATAAATAATAACAATGCACATGATCACTTATCATTTTATGCTTGCTAGCATATATGATAAGATGTAGATGTAACAGTATATTACATGGTAATAACTTTGATTCTTACCATTACCATTGCCATATTTATCATCGAGCTTTCAAGCTTTTATCCTATTTTTCAATTCATTTAGCCCAAGTATTGATTTAAGGAAATCTATGTACACGAGTCATCCCCCCTATACTTACTTGAGTATAGTGTATTATTTGCATCGTAGTGCTTAGCACCCTAAGTGCTTCCGTATACTCAAACCTTGCATGAGTATACCCTTATTGAGTATTAATAAAATTGCACCGTAGTGCTTAACACCCTAAGTGTGTCCGTATACCAAAACCTTGCATGAGTATACCCTCAATGAGTATTTATGAATATTGCACCGAAGTGCTTAGAATATTTATACAGCTGTTTATGACTATGGATATCCAACTATACTTTTAATTTCCTATCTCATACATTGGGCTTTATATCAATCATAATATCATACATGGCAACAAATATACATATTGAATATTTCATATCCAAAATAACATTCCAAGAATAATCAGTGATCCATGCATGTGTTTCAACCTTTGACATATTTATAATATGTCAAATATATGATAAATGACATAAAGATCATGCTATACATGCATTGCACTCACCTGAACACTTTCAAAAGTAAAATTTATACTAGCCTCACTAATCTTGGTTGCACTTTTTATCTTCTTTCTTCACTCGTTTGATCTCGAACTTGCTTGTTATCTGTATACATTAAATACATAACACAAACCACCTTAAGTATACCTCCAACCCTTATTAATACATGTACATACCAAGTTGGAAAATTTAACATTTTCAACCAAGTACTTCTTTGTAATATTAATACTTCCTAACTTTAATCTCATCTCAAAAGGCACATTGCAACCAAGAGTTTGATAATTTTCCTTTAAACCCTAAATTCTCTCTCTTAGGGTTTATAGTCTAAAATTTGGAAACTTCCACATTTCTCCATTTTCAAATATTTTAACACTAAAATGATCCTTGAATCATAGCAAACATTATAACCATGCTTCTTGAATATTTTCAAATTTCTCACTTATTTCTCCAAATTTGAAAAATCCACAAAATAGTCCTAAAATGATGTTTTCTTCAATCCAATCACATAATTCAACTTAGAAAACATCATTCTAATCATTTCCATCATCAAATAAATTTTCACAAAATTTCCCCTAATTTTCTTCATATTGCCGAAATGGTTCCTATAGGTTTCCAAGAAGTTTTCATCATTTCAAGCATCTAAACAACACTACAACACCATTTCCAACTTGATTGAGCCTTAAAACATGAGATCTTAACATGCTCTTCAACCACCCTAATCATCAAACTAAACTTAGAGACATGGAAACTAAACAAAACTTATACCAAAAGATAGAGAATTCAATGGAGATCACTTTCTTATTTCATGTCTCTAACCAAAAATCAAACAAATCAAGCCAAAAATTGAATTGAAAAACTTATTACCTAGTCCCCTTGAGGTTCGACACTTGAGAGAAAAGATGAACAAAATTTTCAATTTTTTTTCTTTCTTTGATTAATGTCAAATGGAAATTAAATCTTTAATTTAAAATAAAAATCTTTCTTTATAGTAAAATGACCATTTCACCCTTGGTTAAAATAATTAAAAAGTACTTAATAGAATTGAATCTAAACTAATTAAAAACGATTCAAAACTTCAATGCTATCCTCATCGGGTCTTCCTAAGACTTCCTTCAAATTTTTATGAAAATCCGAGCTCATACGATTACCCGAATTGCACTTAAACTTTAATCGTAATTTCCCAATAATAGAAACATCAGATCAAACCAAAGTTTTTATATTCGATCCACACCCTTAGATGATCTATTTATTTATGGAATAAAAATAATTATTGGGAAATTACCATGTTAGTCCTTAAACTTTTCTCAACTTTTCACTTTGATCACTAAACTTTAAAATTTACGTTTTAGTCACTGAACTAAAACCACTAACTTTTGATTCTTTACGTTTTGGTCTCTAATCCAATAATGGGATATTACAAGGCTATATCATTTGAAATAACTATTACAAAGCCTATTGATTATGAACAAAACAGTTTAGCATAATTTTGATTGGATGTCTCCTTTTAATAACTAAACTATGAGAACAAAATATATATTACCTATATGATATTTCACATATAGCAACATTTATATGCATCAAGCCAATGAGTTATAATAAACTCCCCATTATAATTGGTTTTAGGTTAGAAGTCATATGTTTCCCAAATTACAATTTTAGAATGTGTGATATATAGTTGAATTGCTCCACCACAACGCACAAAATAGGTATATAAAAAGGGTTGAGAATATATATTGAGTACAAGTCTCTTTTTATGTTTAAATTCTTAAACATTAATTAGAGAATCATTTGTGACATAATTTTTCTCAACATCAAGGGAAGATAATAATCAGATGGATGAAGAAAAATGAATTATCATTCTTTAGTTCCTCTTATATGAGCTGGAAGTTCATAAGATAATTCATGTTATTATATGTCAGCTGCCAGACATATTTATTGACCTAATAAGAGTAATCAAGTCTCATATACCATTTGAAAATGCTCTAAATTTGAATTGAAAACCCAAAAGGATTACATGTTAGAGCGAATGGATGTAAATCATGCCTAAAGCATGATTGTTGAAATTGGTTCTAATGATCAAAATTCTCATAAATGGAAAGTAGTATGGTCATATAATGGAGGCGGGTGCTTCTAAAAAGACTCAAGAAATAACTAATTATAAAACTCTAGAAGAGTTTCAAGTGCCTGAAATAAAGATTGAAATGTTGAAAAGATCTCGATGAGTTATGTCACTACGAGAAAATAATGGAACCAAAATAGAAGAGTTGTCGACAACGATTTTACAAACAATGTTTCTATAGAAGTGAAGAAACAAAATGGGGATCATGTATAAAAATCTATCTAGAAGTATGGATGCTGAATTGGCCAATGTAGAAAGATGTTTTGAACTTCCCAAAGTGAAGTTTGTAGACCAGCAGTCCTAACACATAAAGGTGTAATGCAAGTGGGGTACAAATAAATAGTTGTGAGATTTAACACGACCTGAATTATGAAGAATTTTTAAATTATTTCGTGGTGGATGCAATTACTTTATTAGTTTGGCAGTGTTGAAATACTTAATATGCGTCTGATTATTTTGTGGATCCCTATATAAGAAAAGTTATCCTCTAAGGATTTAGGCTGCCATAAGCAATTAATTCAAATTCTCGGGAACTTTATTCAATAAAATTGAACATGTCTCTTTATGGATTAAAACAATCTTGACGCATATGATATAATCGCCTCAGTGAATACTTACTAGCGGGAGGCTATAAGAATGATTCAATTTCCCTGGGTATTTTTTGAAGAGGTTTAGCATTGGATTTGTTATTATTGAAGTGTATGTTAATAATTGGAACTCTTGAAGAGATCTCCTTGACAATGGAATATTTAAAGAAAGAATTTGATTTTATCTTGGATTACATATTGATCGCCTAAAGGAAGGAATCTTTGCGCATCAATCAGCATACACAGAAAAATGTTAAAAAGATTTTACATGCATAATGCACATCCGTTGAGCACCTCTATGGTTGTTAGCTCGCTTGATGTAAATAAAGATTCATTCCGCCCTTGAGAAAAGGATAAGGATATTCTTGGTCTAGAAGCACAATATCTTAATTAATCTAGAAGCACCAGATCTTAGTCGGTCCAGAAGTACTATCTAAGTGCTAAGAGACCATTACCTTTAGATCTTCAAACTCGGTGCCTCTTCAAATCATGTAGAAATAATTGTTATGCATGAGGCAAAGCAGAAAATTGTGTTTGGCTAAACATATCCAGAAGATATGTGAATTGCTTTCACAAGATAAGATGCAAGTTAACTTGTGTTGAGATAATGAAAATTTTATATCTCAGTCGAAAGGTGGATACATCAAATGTGACAAAACGAAACATATTTCTCCAAAGTTTCGTCCCTTGTGGTCTTCATAAGATTAATATTTTAACGAATCCCTTCAAGAAGCCTTTTGGATGATCTATTCATCGGTGTATGTTTTACTTCAACATTTGAAGATGTATTCAAGATTGAATGATGAAGATTCAAAGATCTTATGTGATGTTTTCATGAGGGAGAGTAAATACATGTTGCATTCATTTTCCCTTAACTGGGGTTTTGTCCCAATGGGTTTTCATGGTAAGGTTTTTTTTAATGAGGCAACATGTTATGTGTATCAAAGATGTGTGCACTCTTTTTCTTCACTAAGAATTTTTTTCCCACAAGGTTTTTATCTTTGTAAGGTTTTAACGAGATATATTATCTTCATAAATATCCAAGGGGAGTCTTATTGTAACTACTCAAATTTTGGGTTAGCGAATTAGGTCTCAGACCCGGGTGTTGGGCCCTTATGTTGAGAGTCTAAATTAAATGTAGGTCATGTGGCAAAGGAAAAGAAGATGATGATGGGCTTTATTAATTTATTTTTTTATCCAAATTGGAAAATGGGGTTTTTGAAATTTAAAATGGTTGTGGGTGATGAAAAAGAGGAAGGGGGATAAGATATTTTGGAGATAGAGAAAGAAATGGTGAATGAGAGAAAGAGTAAGGAGCAAGACCTTTAGACCTCGATTTCCCATCGTCAGAGCAGCCGTGGGTTACATCGCCGCTACCATCGTCTCCAGACAGTCGAGACAAGTCGACTAATGGTCACCCCGTAGCCTCTACCGCCACTCGCCGAGGTGGAGCTCGTGAAGTTTCAGAAGTTGCAAACCACCACGATTCGTTATTTTCTGCCACAAACTATCGACGTCATTGTGCTCGGGAGGTGCCAAACTGTCAGACTGGAGCTCACCGGCGACTTGCGATCAGAGGCCACCGCACGCGCCACAGGCACCGCCGCCTACACGTGGGCGTGCGGTAGCTGCAGAGGTGGGAGCATGTAGACTTGCATGTGTCGCGCCACACCAGATTCGGCTCTCGTAAGTTCACCATCCTCCCCATGCATCTGCGCACACAGGATCTCGTTCCTAGGGTGCACCATAGCTCCCGTGCACCTGCGTCGCACTAGATCGACCAACACCCTTGATCACCTTTGACCAGCGTTGAACGGCCATTAACTTTTTTGAGGGACCCTATTCGAGGGTTTCTTGACATTTTAAGTCCATTGGCGTAGTCTGTTTTGCCAAATTCGAACCCGGTAAGCTGTTTTTATGAGTTTGACCTTATGAATTGAATAAGGGATGCATGAAATTAATGTATTTTCGTATTCATATATTTTTTTATGATTGTCCGGTCTCGAATATCGGATTAAGGGGAGCGGTTGGGAAGCTCGAGTAAGGGTTTATCGCTTTGGCTTAAGGTTAGTACACCTCGAACTCCAAAATACTTCATGAGCATCATAAGTGTATTTGCCTTGCTTGCTAGTGTTTGCAAAATAGGTAGAGGAAAATAAGCATGTGTTAAGACCGGTATTATGAGAATTATATGTATTGAGATGCCTGATGAGTTTGATAATATTCGAGACTATTATGAACTTTAAAGATCGTGTAAGGCCTTTTGAACATTTGTATAATTATATGATTGGTTGGTTTACATGTTGTGCTGCTTGAGATATGAATTAGCACGTTCGAATGGAAATTATACTAAATGAAATGATAAATGGTAATATTCGAATAAATGATTATGAAGCCCGTAATTAATATTAATTGAACGAATGCATTGGTAAACAAACTCTAATGACTTTCATAAGGTTTGAGGATTAAATAAACGTTGTAATATCGTAATTCGAGAATATTGTATGAACTTGTAAATAGGACATCGGTACGAGCTTTGGCCGTACTGGTATGCGATTAAGGGTTGTATCAATACGGGTCGACCCATACATATACTTGTGGAAATTAAAGATTTTCAGTGAACAATTTCAATATCAGTACGCGTGTGAATTCTGATACTCGATGGTACCATGTTGATACTCGTTAGGAACACTACCCCTTGAATTCTCTAATAAAGAAATATTGTCTTGAGAAAGTTAAAACCCAAAACATGTCATTCCCTTTGAGCACTAATATATATAGTATACATGTGAGTTAGGAACACTACCTATAATGTTCACCAATCTCTCGTACATGGACTTGTACATGAAACAGTTTGAACCCAAAACATGTCATTCCCCGACTTCTTTATTAAAAAACCCGTACTCCATAAAAGTAAAATAAAAATAAATAAAATTTTGATAAACCAAGTTCACCTAAAATAATCTAAAGCTCAATTACCACTGGAACGTGAAACATCCGAACTTGATATATGGAGACACAGTATTGAGCTGCGTGGACAAGTTCCAGACACTTCTATATCCATATCTTCGTCAGTACTCCCTCAAAAAAATTTCAAACATCTAAATTTATCACTTACCGTAAACCTCCTTTTCCGTATTTCCTCTTCTGTCTCTACTTGTAAAGACTATTAAAAGAGGGGAATAAAAAGACATTTTCACAGCGTTCCAACAAGAACACCACCAGTTCGAGGATTTCAAACTGGATATTTTTTTTCTTTGCAAGTTTTCGTATTCCGTTGCTGTTCATTATGCAAATTTAAGGACTGCAAAGGTTCTTGAGATCTTCTTCCTTGGCATACCAGTTTGGTATTATCTTTGTCAAATGGGGATAAAGATCCTTGTACGAATTTCGTATAGTCCCTTCTGCAACTCCCGTGGCAAGTGAAATATCTGCACTCCACATTATTTTCCATCAAAAGTGTGTTTTTCCCATAGAATGATGGTAGCAACTAAAAGAATTTGAACACACTTTCTTATAATTTTTAAAGGAAAAATATGCACCCATGTCGCATAATTCTATATTAGAACCTAAACTGCATTTATCAAGAAGAAATGTAGGCGCACAAAAGTAGTTTCCAAAACATATTTATCATTACTTAACAAGAAAGATGGTAAACACCAAACCTCTGAGAGGCTTCTTATCATCTGAAAGCTGTGTTATAGTATAAATGACTGCTGCTGCAATTGATATAGGGCTTCGCCTGCAAAATCCCCAAAAATTGTTAGCAAATACCTATACAAAGTTATAAACCATAAATGAATTAAAGACATATACATTGATACGTTAAAGATGATAGAAGTCTCGATACACCGATCCCGATTCTCAAGTAACAGGTTTTATAAGAAAATCCGCAAGAGCTAAAAACGCAGAAATCCCAAAGTCACAGTTAGTAACTTCATCTTCCTTCCATCTAAAACCTAGACCAAAAACCAAAGATGGGGAAAAACAAGAAAAAATAAGAGGCGAGGCAGAGGAACAGTGGGATGGGTGTGTTGAAGAAAGATAGAGAGGGTGAAGAAGCTTGGAGAAAACCCAGAGCAAACTTTCGGATTTCAACCATATCTTTGAAAAAGTTCTCAGAAGAAACCATTTATACCATGTTTGCAGGTTTTCGGAAAGAATGGCCACCTCTTTTTTTTTAATTATTTTTAGCTCCATAGCTTACAAGAAAAAAAGAAAGAAGAGCATTCAATCATTCCACGAATGCACTTTATGACATGATAAAGAAAGTTTATTTTTACAGCAAACAAGCAAGATGTTACTATCATACTGAAACACACTTTGCAAGAGACAAACAGCAGCAAAGCAACATGATTCATGTGATAAGTCAATGGAATAATATCAGGAAGGCTAATCAAATTAATTTTCTTTCACAATCATCAAACTGTCTAATACATGCAAAAGCTAAATGACCAACATAAAGTAACAATTTAGTTGGGGAGCTAACTATTCAGCATGAACATGGAAATGAAATACAAAACTGTAATGAACTTGGAGCATGACTTTTAAAAAATTACTACCACCAAGATCCTTAGTAACATCCCTATCCCAAAAGGAAGACCTTCAAAATCCACATATTGTATCATGTTCGGATATTTTCACTTGTAATAATCTTGTTTACTGTATTACATATATGTATGTAAATTTAAAAATGTTAATAATACATGTTATATATAAAAAGAATAATACAAGTTATATAGATCTTGACACATTCATGCGATTCTTTTTTGTCGTGTTTTAGTTATTCTCATGTCATTCTTGTAGTGTAATCATGTTATATCCAAAGTTGCTAGGCCTCTAAAAGGTCTATCTTCTAATTTGGCAGTACCTCATAATCCACCTCAATTATAATTGTCTTTAAAAACTAAATTGCAATTACTGCAAGATGTCAACCACAATTCTCATTTAGTTCATGATCAGCTTCTTTCTCTTTCTGTCAATATTTTATTTACATTATAATTCTTTCTTAATCATGTTACTTGATCGAATATGTTACCAATAATTTTTACCTCTTACTCTAGTGTGTGCTTCCGGAGCACGCATGCAAGATGGAAGTTTGAGCTTGATGAAAATGGCTAAAATATCTTCCGCTTTATATGATAATCAAATAATAAGTTAATTTATGTATCTCCCACTTCCTAATTTACAAATTCTGTGAACTGGAGAGGTCCATGGATAATAATCTAAGCCAAATAGGACACTGAACCAAAATTTGCTTGAAGGGTAAAAGGCATAGAAAGAGATTTCAATTTAGTTTAAGAGATTCATGATGAAACTAGTATAATAACTACCTTATATCAAATTCCTCCGACTTCTGAACTGCTTCTTGAGCAGCTTTAACAGCTTGATTATTCATACCAAGATTGGAACAAAAACGCCTCTGATAGTAAAAGAAATTAATGTTAGTGAAAACCATAAAGGGTGTATAAATGAACAATACAATGTTCAAGAATGGAACTGCAGCAACAACAAAATTGTTAACTGAAAGCACCGTTACAGATCTGTTTTCTCTCTTTAATGAAAATAGGGAACTCACCATGAAGTCGCCAGCATGTATGGTTCCCATCTCCACAGACTGACCAGTCTCCAATCCCAAAGTTTTCACTATGTATTCTTTTGCTCGGCCAATTTCTTTCTTTGTAGCTCCATTGGCAACAGAGCAAATTTCTATTTGAAATCCACAGGTTCAGGGAAGCTCATACACATTAGGAAAGATAAATCACGAAGCATCCATATGTTAAAAGAATCTTAGGCTGTACCCTTGACAGTGCGTGGCTTGTCCTCTTGTCGGCAAGCAATGTATAGGCAAGCAGCCAACAACGCATCCTGATTTCTTCCTCTACTAGATTTCTGGTCTTCCACCTTCTTAAATATCTCATTCGCTCGATCCTTCAGTCAATGCCGAAAGCACCATAAATCACATCACATGCATATAAAAATTGAAAAAAAAAAGCATAATAAAGAATCAAACGGTCATCAAGCTAACATTTTAAGTGTAATGAAAAAACAAGATGCTCCTTCTATGAATCGGAAAACTCGAGAAGTAACTCAGACAAATACTTACAAATTATTTTCATTCAGAAGCATAAACATGCAAAAACAAAATGTATGGTGATTATTTAAAGACAATTATTGAAATTTATACAAGGGCTTCAGTTGACAAATGAAGAAAAAAATATAACTGAAGGTGCAGCCAATTTAAAAAAAAATGAAGGGACCTTCAAAAATAAAAAAGAAAAGGTTTTATGTGTAGGGGAAAATTAAATTTACAATTCAAAACTTCTAATAAGAATTAATTCTGGTACAGTACGTTATTAGCAGATTATTTTCCTTTTCTTAAAACCTTCACATGCAACAACCATTAAAAAATCAAAAAGTTAAACCATATATGAATAATATTTACGAAAGAAAAAACATACCTTGATCGTTGCAACAAGACCCAACCTGAAACATAAACTTATCCAAATAAGTGACATTTTGTAGTAAATTATTATCTTACGAGCATAGAACTTTACTTTCATAGAGAAAGGGAAGAGAGTCAATAAACATGCAAAAACTTTACACTTAAAGAAAACAGAAGAGTGCCTTCTAAGAAACAACGGAGTTTCTTAGTAATCAGATAGATCAGAAAACAATGCCTTCTGAGAAATGCAGTTTTAATATTTTGATCGAATTGAGCTAGATTCAACAGAGTCCAGAACACCATATTCATCTAATTGATATAATTAGATACCAATCATTCTGCTTAAGAAAAATTAAAATTCTAAAGTAACACTTTCCAATCGATTCTAATTTCCTAGCACCGGTCCTAAAAACTTTTTCAACAATTTTCTCCATTACAATCAAATACACATGCTAACAATAATTGCAATGATATCACCGAGAAATATCCTTTTCCCCCCACTGCCAAACAACATCGTGAGACAAATTAAAATCCCTCAAACAACCGCATTTCCATTCATTTCTCGCCCGAAACAATGGTGATCTTAAACTCACCTAATTTATTCAACTCAATCAAACAAAACCGTGACAATCCTCCCCCCACCCCCACGATCAATAAGATCCATAACCACAATATCCATTTTCCCCATTAGTTTCCGACAATTTCTGACCATCCAAATATACTCCACAATGCCAAACAAAACCGGATTCCAAGAAATCAATCCAGAAATCAACAAAAAATAGAATACCTATCAGACATGGTAGCAATAGTCTTAAAAGCGAGAATCAACCCGCGATCCGAATTCGACCCACGATTCTGCCACCGACCCAATGAAGAAGAGAGGAACTCTCCAGAAGTACCATTAGGCTTAGCGATAACGGTGGATAAACCGCCATCGGCCAAAAGTGGGTTGGTGGGACCACCGACACGGACGGGATCGTTATCGCCCGACTCGTTGGCGAATGTTCTCCACTCCGATGTTTCATCGATTGAGTGTGACTCTAACACCAACCCGCACTCAGAACACACCGTGTCGCCCGCCGAGTGGTCAAAGACCACCTCCGTGTGCTTCTTGCAGTCCGAGCAAAACGCGTCCCCCATTTCTGTACAGCTAATAGTTTTTCTTTCTTTATTTTTTTCCCTTTTCGCTCTTAAATTCTCTTCTTTTTTCTCAAAATATTGAAGCAGAAAAAGATAGTTAGGTTAAAATCATCTTTGTTATTTTATTTCATTTGTAGGATTCTATTTTCTGTTTGGTTTGTTATTTTTCTTTTGTCTTTTCGTTACATTATACATGTCAAAGATTAAAATTGGATCACTTAATTTTTAAACATTACGAACGAGTTATTCAATTAACCGATTGTTATAAATAAATCATTGGATTTTTAGATATTAAACGAATTTATAACGTAGAATATTTTATTCATTAAAATATATTAAATTTCAAAGAGATACATAAAATTGTTGTAACGTCAATACTATGTCAAGACGGACAAACCCGAATACCAGAAGTCGCATTGAATCACCGAGGTGGCTCGTAACTCTATTAGGCTCAAATCACGCGATCAATATTATCTCGAACAAATAAACATCAACAAAATTATGAAAATCATATTCAAGTGGCCACACAACCTAACACATATGAATCTACGATCGAGCAATGTCATAAAACATACAAGGGAAAAATTATAATTTTGCACAAACATACGAAATCAACATGTCAAAAACATAAATCAAACAACATATTCATTTCCTCATAGCTGAATTATGCCACATGCAAAATCTCATCCTAATACTAAAATGAATACATGTGATATCTCATAACAACTTATTCGAGCATGATCATGCGCTTCAAGTCCCACTATATGAAGTGGCCTAAGATATTGCTCCCATTATGTGGGAGGGACAAATCCTATGTTGATCAATCATATCCTGCTACATAGATTGTTACATGTCCAACATTAGTCTTTATAATATAACCAATTACGGTACATGTTTGACTATATCAAAATATACACCCCACGATGTCTGGATAATGATGACCTCAAGTCTAAAGATCACACATGCATTTATCACTATGAGCGATGTTGTGACTATCACATAATGATCCAAAGGACACACTCACAACGAGTCAGTCTATTATGTCATTCTCTAACACATACTCATATACATCTACATGCCAATGACAACATTTTGTCATCAATCAAATTATAAATTAGTGTTTATGCATTATTGTTGTCCAAGCCAACAATAATACTTGATTAAAGACTCTTTAAGAATAATCATTTTATTTTTAGAACTATTAATAAACTAAAATATTAATGAAACGACTTATATTTATAACTAAGGTAAAGTACGTTATTATAATCATCTCATGATTGGTATTTGGAGATACTCTAGCACTAACAAGTTTCATGTACTATTCTAGTGGAGTGATTTCATCTCCTCTTGCATATCCAAAATCCACTTGCTTAAGTCTTCACTATTAACTGTCTCATAATATGTTGATGGTTCTTGGCTTACATCTATATTATCTACCATGTCTAATGCATAAGCAACTACATCAACTTCAACATATCTTTATAGATGTTTGATTTCTCCTGTAGGTCTAATCTTTGCGATAGAATGTTGTAGCGGAGGAGTCTGTGGACGAAAAGTCTGTCTCTACGGAGATGAGTTATTCTGTGAAGATGCTTTTTTGTTGTGGTATGTGGAATTTTCTCTTCCTTAGATCATGTACCAATTCATTTGCTTCAATTGTGTGCTTGGTTTTTGTTGATCTTGATTGGTGAAATCCATAAGAGGTGATACTCGTAACATAATAGTCTCATTAAAGATAACATCTTTATTACTGACGACTTTTCTGGTTTCTAGACGCCAAAGCTTGTACCATTTTACACCAATTTTGAACCCCAAAAAAGCACATTTTATAAATCTTGACTCCAATTTCTCATTACTGACAAGAGCATATGCGAAACAACAAAAAATATTTAAAATAAAATAATCTGGAAGACTTTCGGATCATACCTTATGTGGAGTCTTCTTCTCAATTGCTACTAATGGAGACATTTTAATCAATAAACTAGTTGTGGAGCCAACTTCAACCCAAAAAAGACTGGTAAATTTACATTAGACAACATGCAATAGACTATCTCCATGATTATCCTATTCATCTGTTCCACAACTCCGTTTTGTTGTGGAGTGCTCCAAATTGTTAAATCTCTCACTATGCTATGCTTTCTATACTTTTCATCAAATTAATTAGAACAAAATTCTAAACAATTATTTGTGTAGAGAAATTTTATGTGTCTTCATGTTTGTTTCTCAATCATGGTATTCTAGTTTTTGAATGTAACACCCTATCTTAACATGGTCCAATCAGAGGATCCAAAGTGCCATATTAGGCCACCGAAGTGGCTGACCAATTTTTTTTTATAAAAACCTTTACTTTAGCCAAGCATTTAAAACTTGATTATAAAGTTACAATAATAAAAATAAGTAGTATTTAAATTCTTTTACTGACCAAAGCTCTTTACGATAAATCATCATATATAAAAAATATAAGTATAGAGTTATAGACCCAAAATAGAGTAAGATCCTATAAATACATAGCCCAAGACTAAAAGCTAAGGTATTGTACTTTGTTTAAAGCGGTGATGAGAATCCTTGTCAATGAGCTCCTCGAATGCAAGCAAGTCCTACAAACCTGCTAATGAAAACAATCAGAACACTGAACTTTAAAAGCTTAGTGGGGCATTTCTGCTCTACTATACTTCATGCATTTTATAAACATAAGAATGAAATGTAGCAATTAGCAGTAAGGCATGAGTATAACAGGTTATCTATGATTGTACATCTAGACTACACATGCTAATTACCATAGATCAATATAATAAGATCATCAAGATCATGCTTAATCAACACAATCAATTGCATAATAATATATATATCATATGTGATCACAAAGCATCAGACGTACCATGAACATACCTAGAATCCCATAACACCAAGTACCTCACAACAATATTTAGAATCATATAGTCATCAAATACAACACCCCACAATCATACACGGAATCACATATTTGTTAGGTATAATGGATGTTACTCGGGATCACATAGTCATTAGGTATACATCAATTCATGAGTGTTGCATCACAATCAACTGGGTATTTGGATCCCACACAAACAATTACATAGTCAAGCAATTTACTCAAGACATACAATCATCATATACCTCAACCTCACTAAGGTTATTAGCCATCACTACACAGTTCAATACCACACTCTGATTATCTATCATTTAGTACATTATAATAGGGTAGTTAATTGTTTCCTATCAATTAAGCCTTATTAGAAACATGTGCATCATTACTGGATTCATTACCATTTGTCTAATCATTATGCTTTATGAGTATCAATACTCATCTATGAGTATCAGTACTCTCATACGAGTACTTATACCAAATATTCACTTTGTGTTTCCATTACACGATCAATATCGATACTACCCATTGAGTATAAGTATTGATACGAGTATTGATACCAGATTATGCTTCTATGTTTTAATTAGCTATTAAATACTGATACTAGCCTATGAGTATCAGCATTGGATGAATAGTATCGATACTGCTTGAAGGAGGTATCAATACTCACACATGAATTCACTTAATTTTTGGCCTATGTTCTTACAATATTGGTATTGGATGATCTAGTACCGGTACTGAAACTCATAATTTGCATTTTTGGCTATGATTTCAATCCTAACTCATCTCTAAACGTACACATTTAAGCCCTAATGATTACTAAAGTCTACTAAGGCATTTATGAGCATATTATGATCATCTAAAAGCATGTTCATCATCAAATTCTCATTTTAGATCATCCAAAAAGTTTAGCAACCAAAACACCCAACATGCATAATGCTAAAATGCAAATCCCTTACATTTATGACATACAAGAAGCACTTCAAAGTTGGAAATGTACTACATTAAGAAAAAAACTCCAAAATGCAATCTTTGATCAACACTCCCTCAAGCTTTTTCCTTCCTTTTGGTGTGTGAAGCTTCCTCCACCTCTTTCACTAATCAATAAGTGTAAAAACGGATTATGTAATACCCAACACCTAGCCTAGAAGGAATAGACTCGAGTGACATATGTCACATTGATCATCGAAGTGATCATAATTCGAACAGATAAAAATACGAAAAATTTAAAACTTATGAAACAATTAAGCAAGTCTAGATGCACAATACAATCCTAGATCATTTATTCAAGCAACGTGTCAAATATCATTCAAAACGAACATACGAGTCATGCTCGATTGCATTAAAACATAACTTTAGGGATTAAAATGTAAAAATAGTAAAATTCATTGCATAAACAAAATTTAGACATATATACGTTCAATTCATTCAAAAACATACTTGCATATCAAATTTTAGCCAAGATTAAGCATGGGAAATTCTCCAATTGAACAAGGATTATACCGGTACACAGGGACCCGTACCGGTACTCGAGTTTTATCCAAAATTCTAGTAGCCAAAAACTGTACCAATTCTGACATACCATATCGATATGTGTTGAAAAAATAATGCTATAGCAAAACTTACGTGCAAGTATACACGGTCAGCAAGTAATAAAGTGATAAGTTTCAAGTATCATCTCCACAAGGATTTGTTTAAGCCACTTTTCTTAAGTTATTGCAAATGTTCTTAAAGAATTAATTAATAGTGATGGATGAAGATGAATTATAATAAATAACTAAAATTAAACTAGAGTAAGAAAAAGCTAAGTGAATTCAAATAACAAGAGAAGAAACCGTGTTAATTGAGGAGGCCGAGTTATTGGGCGTTATGATGTTGTTGTTAACTGAATTGTCGTGGCAATTAATCATATTTTCAATGTTCGATAGAATTTTCTCCGATGCCTTATAGTTATCCCTAATAGAAGAACTGATGAACAACATACCTTGGTAATACATCCCTGCCTTAACCTTGGGTGATCTTCATCGATTTGGTGAACTCCTTTTAGTAGTTGAAACTCTCTCCTTATCCCTAAGGCAAATTAACTTCCACTAACAATGGTTGAATAGAAACCCGTACCCAATTTAATTTTGTGAACCTAGCTTTCCCGAGCCTAAGTAAATGAATTCACATCAAGCATTTATCCCTAAACTACTTGAATTGCAATGAAAAATAGTAAAATTGGATAAACATCAAAATAGATTAAAAACCAAATATAATCATTCATTCACAAGCATCAATAACCCAAGCCAATTTAATTAGTTCATGACTCGGTTTAGAAGAATTAACATAATATTAGACCCAAACATTGAATTAATTAAAGAGAAGAAATGATAAAATGGAGTGATCAGATTGGATCTCATCTTTGTGCCGTGTTCTATCTCCTCATGTTGATCTATTTCATCTCGTCCACCCCTTGCTTGGATATGCAATCATTCTTTCATAGAAGAGGAGAGCTCAATATGAATTTCAAAAGGATTGGTTTATCCTATTTATCTTTGGATGAGGATATAAGCCTTATCTCCTTATCTTTCGATGAGGAGATAATTCAAAAGCCTTATCTCCTTATCCCTTGGTTGAGGAGAAAACTCAAAAAGGAACTTAAAATGTTTGTTTTATCCCCTCATCTTTATCTGCAGCAACTTCCCAATTCAAATATGGGTGTAACCGAATCAGCTAGGTTGAAGTTTGACTGGGTTGACCTTATCCCAACTTGCCGTGACAACTCCTGGCAAGTGGTCTAGCAATTATCTGGCAAAAGTAAATAAAAAACAACATTTCCCTATAAAATCAGAAAAACACAAAATAAGGCCCATAAAACGAAAAACTACGAATTTATGCAAGAACATGTAAATATGCAACTAAAATGAGCTTAAGTCTAAACAATAATCGACATAAAGAGGTAAAAAAATTACTTTTTTCCACGGATCACACCCCAAACTCGAACTATTGTTTGTCCTCATTCAATGCATGTACTAACAACTTACCATGGAAATCACTAACTAGGCATGCTTCAGAACCCAAATTCCATCCTACGAACCGTGGCAATCTCAAAATTGATCACCCATCATCGACTCTTAGAAAGTAAGGAGTGTTTCCCTAAAATTAATCACAATTCTTGTGCATGTGTGTGCTCATAGTTGTGATCAATTCAATAAATAAGATCATAGAAAGCTTCAGTTTATTTCAACACAAATAACAATTATACTGCTGAGGCAATTTATTTAGCATACCATAGCTATTTCTAGGGCTCCCGCTCATTACAACTAGTTTCCTAGGCTTGAAGATAAGATGGAGCAAACAATGAACCCCCTAGCCTATTGGGTAGAGTCATCATGTGAAGACTTTCATTTATTCATGCCCACTTAACTATCTTTCCTACTCAGTGGGTGCCAAGAGTACTGGATTAACATAACAGTGGAGTGTCCTAGAGCTTATGGCAATTTTATTAAACTAGAGCCAAATGAGCACCTCTAGCAAATTTTTCATCTTTTTATTTTTTTCATTTTCTCTCTCTTTTTAAATGCTCACCAGGTTTCTTAAAATTGAACAGTTACAACAGTGTATATAAACAAGGCACCACAGCTAATCTCAAGTTGACTCCACAAAAATCCTTAAGTCTAAAAGTTCTTAACCAAAGATGTCGTGGCAAGTACTCATTATAGGACATCACAATAGGTCATTAGTAATTGTAACAAGTAGTCACAATGACAAAAAAATGCAAACCTATAATGACTAAAAGATTAACTACGAGACATAATGTAACCCCCTAAACCCAGCTTAAAAGAAACAATCGAATTTAAGAAGTCACTATTGAAAACTTTCCCCTCAAGTAACAGATTTTAGGTTCAAATATTTATTAAACAAAACTATAAAAAATAATAATAAATATCGTAAAAAATCACAATTATTTATGAAACTTAAATGTCAAAACATATTTTGATTATTTAATAAAACATCTAAATTAAAATCCAAAAATGCACGCAGAAACATTATCTCAAAATATAATGTCCAAAAGTCTGATTACATAAATGTCCCAAAACATAGAATAATAATCTGAAAGTCTAAATAAAATAGTTCATATTGATGATAAATTACTTGAGTAAAATTTGAGATGCTCCAAGTATCGAGTCATTTAAAGAGTCTAAGATATCTGAAAGAAGAACTATATGGTGTAAAGTAAAGAGCTTAGTGTGTCTCTAAAGTGCAAACAACCATAAAATCAAAATAGTATTCTTATTTTTTGATAAAATCTTTTTTGAAAGCACAGTAAATCTGAATCATGATGATATGATGACCGATACACAACTCAATACCCAATTATCTAATTCATACAGAGTAGAGTTTGCCCTCCCTAGAGTGGAGGTTTCCCTCACTTTTTTCGAACACAATTTTGATCCCATGACTCAATGATATGATTTGGAAATAATAAATATGAACTCAACTCATCGTATTAAATACAAGGTTCACATTTTCAAAAATCTGATGGTTTTTCAAAAAACACAATTTAGTATGCTATGCATGATGTTTTCAAAGCATTCTCAAATCATAACTCAAATAATAAATCAAGCAAGTATAAAAACAACATTTATCTATAGCACAGGAAGAAACACACCTTTAGGCAACACTAGCTCTAATGTCGAGAAGGATGTGTCTTACACTCAAGTCTAACTAAAATTGAACCTATGATGATAACTCTAAATTAATAACAATTTCTATCTCTAAGCCACCACTAAAAATATAAGAACTAATCTGAAGGTATACTTACATAAAGACCTTAAAGAACGTGCACAGTCAGACTAAACAGGATGAGGTAGCTCGTCAACCTTAGAGTCGATACTTGAACATGAGAATAACTCAGATCAAACCAATATTCAATTCTTTTAAAGTTACTAAGTATAATAAATTGTAAATAGTAAAACAAAGCTTTCGAGTTTGAACATGACAAAACAGGCAGCGAATTCGGACTTAGGACGTCAAAAAAGGTTAAGATGAAGTTTGTCCAAAAAAGTCAACTTTGGTCGATGGTCAAAGTCAACCCTAGTCAAAGTCTAAGTTAACTCTGATAAAAAGTCAAAGTCAATGCTAAATTGACTGGTCACAGGTCAAACTAGTCAAAGATGACATCACATGGTCAAAGGTTAGTCAAATGGTCAATGGTTCAAGTCAGTCAACTACCCAATGGTCAATGGGTCCAAGGTCAAAATCGGTTCGACCAATTCTGCTGGTTCAGTCCAATTCATTGGTTTGTTTTGGGTCAACTCCATCGATTCGGTTTGGTTCACATATGGGTTTACTCAATTTGGGCTTCACAAAAGTGTCACCAAGCAATGGCTCAAAGATTTGGATTTAGTTTAGGCCCATGGCAAATGAACTCAAGGTGTGGATTCCTCACACTTGGTTCTCCGTTGAATTGAACCTGATAGCCCAACCCCCTTATACTTACTGCTACAAGAAGAGATTAGGGTTCCCTAAACCCTTGATGGTGATAACAAGGTAGATTACGACGGCGGTGGCTCAACAACGCGTTGGTAGTAGCGTAACAACATGATAGCAATACGTCTAGGATGATGACGACAACAAGAATTCCCAATGGCTCAACAACACCACAACAAGAAGGGAAAAGGAAAAACATATCCCGCTTACCTATGCTCAGATCGAAGGACATAAACGGAGCAACAAGCGGCGATGAACGACGGCATAAAGAGAAACTGAGGGGTTTCTCACTGGTTTTACAAAACGATGACGGTGAGCAAGATCTGAGGGGAGGGTTTAACTTGTAAGGTTGCAAGAATCCCAACGGTGAGGTCAATTTTTTGAAAGGACGGTGCTAAGACCTTCAATAGAGTTTGATCGAAATTTAAATAGAGAGTATGGATGATATCATGAAGTGTGAGAGAGGGAGTGTAAAATGGAAGAATGGATTATGGTAGCTGTAGGGTTCACATGTGGGTATAATGAGGTTTAAATACTCAACTTAAAGGGTAAAATATAAGGTTGAGGCTTCCAAGTTTACATGTATTTCAAAAGGGTCCCAAACTTTCTAATTTAAACAAAAAGGTCACATAATTGGGTTTTAAAGTTCAATTTAGTCACTAAATTTGTTTCAGGATAAACCAATTCCCAAATTTTAAGGTTCTGAATTAGGGATTCTAAAATTAGTGTTTTCGAATCAAAATTTATAGGGTTTTAGAATTAGAGATTTAAATCTAGGGTTTAAATTTAGAGGTAAATTTTGAGGTGTTACAACTCTCTCGCCCTCAAAAGAAATTTCATCCTCAAAATTTTTAGACGACAACAGATTTTAAAAACTAACTGACACATACTTATACTCTCTCATTATGAATTCATATCCATCATAACCAAAAACAAAACTAAATATATTATAAATGTACCTACTATATCCTCAGATGCATCCTCATAACCATCACGAACTCCACTAGCATCTACTAAACATGGTCGTCTAATCTTGGATCTAACTAATCTATCACTCTAAATAGGTGTACCTCTACTAACATTTCCTGAAGCAACATGACTACCAGTACCTCTACTCCCCATGGATGCTCGTGCTAATGATTGAGAATTGTTCTGTTTAACCAAAACGTAGGTGGACGTGGACAATTCCTTATGTAATGATCCTGAGAACCACGTCTAAAACACGTTCATTCCTTCGTCTACACTCTCTATTATGCTTCTTATTATATAAATTACTTATAGAAATGGGCCGAGGAACTTTTGAACTCTCCATGCTGCCAGTCAGAATTGTCGATACTATAGGTCTCACACTTTGATAACTCTGAGAAACAAAGTTATCTCTAGGCCTCTTTTTAGACGGGTTGACAAAACTTGGCTAAATAGCTGGATCCAATTACCTATTGACTTGATTAGTATTATAAAGTTCCTCAACTTTCATGAGTACATCTATCCTCAGTAGTCTTAGCTCTACCAACCAGATCATTGAAAACCTTATCATGATGTGTAGAAACTTCTTTCTAAATCGGTAGATGCAGCCCGTTCAAAAATCAATCACACTTATCTTTCTCAATCACAGCTAACCCATGAGCATATTTGGCCAACCTCTAAAACTCTATCTCATAGTCATTTGCTGACACATTCTTCTTCTTCAGATTCATAAAATCATTGTGACACTTCGCTAATAACTTAGCTTCCATATATCGATCCTAAAATGCTTGTAAAAAGTACTCACATGTGATTTGACTAGATAGAACGGTATCAACCACTGACTCCCACCATATTTGTGCGTCACCCTCTAGCAATGGTACAACAGCTCTCAACTTCTGATTTGCAGGGTAACTCATCTCAACAAAAACTATTGTAACTTCTTCAGCCAATCTCTGCATCAGCAGAATCTGTACCAGTTCCACTATACAATAATTTCATCCCAACAGCTAAAAATTCTGTAGAAATGGGGCCCTCTAACTAGTGGAGATAACACAACAACTCATAGTTTATCGTGGCACTGTTCAACTAAATTGTCTCAATGTCCTCAACATCATGTGGGTCACCACTCTTATCCTCATGAGCAGATGGGTCTCTACCTCTAATATGCTCATCCTCATTATCATATATCTCATTTAGATCTTCTATCTGATCAACAAGGGGCCGATGACCATTATCTGAAGCAACAGTACGCCCTCAACCTCAACCTCAACCCATCGTAACTATGCAATCTAAAAGGAGTCAAGCCCTTAAAAAATGAAGAGATGATAGCTATCAAGGGGACACTTAATGAGGTTGCCATTGAGAGAATGGTGAAGGCTTCAAAGGTTCTTACACAAAAAGTGGGCACAACACCGAAGGCAAAAAGGAAAAGCAAAGGTGGAAGCTACAGCTGAGGATGTCCCTACAAGTTATAAAGTATGGATAAAAGTTCTAGCTATTGAAGACAAACTCGATGCTATAACGAGCACGATAGGAAGGGTTATGACCACAGTTCAAATATTTGACCTAGCATAGAATTTATTCTATGCTTATGTCAAGATATGGTACAAGTCTACTCTCGCTGCAATGAGTAGAGTCACCTAAGTCCCATTACCAGAATTCCCATAATTTTCTCTGATCATTCATAGTTATGATTTTCTTCTAATGTAGCCACAAAGGAAGTCCCAGTCAAATCTATAAATTCTCATGAAAATGTAAGTGAAGCTAAAGACACACCAAAGAAGAAACATCGAGTAAAATAATCAATGACTATCTTTTTGACTTAAATGCCCCTACTGATATTGATGCAGTACCCACCTCTACTAAAAAGGATAAAGTCATTGTGGAAGATGTGGACAAAGATGAGGAATAAAGCACCCAAGTCGATATGGTTGATGCTGAGAAAAAAGTTTTGATGAGAAGTCGATTACATCCAAGGTTGTGGATGCAACCCATAAAGGACCAGAGTTTGTGTGACATTCTGCGAGACTGGTGAAAACCGTCTCTACAATGGATAGATAAGAGGACAACGATTTTGCAATGGTGGTCTACAAAGCACCACCCTTGTTCATCCCCACTGCATACATGGCTGATGATGCCGACCAAGAATAGGAGACCAAGAATGACGAAGAGCCTAACCAAGAATAGGAGGCCTCTCTTCGAAAGAAAGAAAAGAAATGCAATCGCTCGAAATTCAAAGACAAGAACAAGAAGAAGCACAAGGAAGAAAAGAGGATCAAGAAGAAGAAGCATCCTCCTCCTCTCAAGAGCCCTGATGGACTGAGTTAGTTTGTTTTAGTTTTTATAGTCATGCATACCATGTAGTGTAAGTTCATTTTATTTACTGTATTGTCATGACATCTGTATTGTTAGTGTAATTGTATTTAGTTTTATGGTTATTGCATTCAACATTGTAACCATATTCTGTCATTACATTCTATTTTCTTTTGTATTGAGGACAATGCAATCTTTAAGTTTATGGGTATACGTCTGGGAGCTGAAATGCACCTCCATTTCAAAAAAATTTCTAAGCAAATGCAAGGTTTTGCTTGTGTTGAAAATATTTTTCTTGCATTCAATGTGTAAACCTTGATTCATTCTAATTGCTGATGAATTGGTTAGATATACATGCTGGATGATTGCATTATAACTTTGCATAAATATATATGCTTATTGAGAAAAGAGTATCTAGTATCATATCTTTGGTTTTAGATGATTTCTACCGTGTTCAGCTTGTGTTATATATGCTGGTAGATCTTATTATATATAAATAAAAGGCATTCCAATGTGAGTGCAATAAAAGTAGCTTCAAGGGGGAACACTCCAATGTATACATTATAAAAATGAAATCTGACTAAAGGCTGTCGCTATATGAGTGTGTGTCGAGACAATGAAGTACTTCTTAGGGGTTTGTTGCACAATCTCTTACTTCTTAGGGTCTAGGGTGCATTCATTGTTCGATATCCCTCACTATAATAAAAAAGAGAAAATGAAAAATAGTTGTAATGATATTTATATTTTGCTATAAGTTGTACTAAATAAATGCTGATAGGTGGAAAAAATTTGAGATAATATATATGATGCTTGGTATTGTTGAAATTCTTGTTCATATATTGATGTTTGAGTTTTTATGCAGTTTTCATTCGTGTCGATGCAATTGATTCATGGGTTGGTTAGAATGATTCAAGTGGCTAGAATGTCCTTGATTGTTTTTGATTTACCTTGTTGTTTTCAATATTACTTAAGGACAAGTAAAAACTCAACTTTGGAAGTGTGATAGCTCTTTAAAGAGCACGTATTTCCTCTAGATTTATGGATTAAAATTTCCCCACATTAGCATCTTGTACATGTACTCATGCATTTTCATGTTTATTTTTTTTCATTTTGTCTAATTCAGGTCTTAAGTGCTCTTATTACACATATTTATGCCTTTTTGCTTTGTTGTTGTATTACTAAAGTCCCTATAGAGAATATCTCATTACTGCAACCAGCTCGACACTACAACAGCTAGCTGTCCAGTCTGTTAAAAGATAAGGACAACCCTACTTGCTTATTATTTGTTATAATAGAATTGGTAAGGTAGCGAGTCACGCAGAATATCTAAAGGACATGTGTCCTTTCTTTGGCGCCTTATAAAAGGATAAATTTGAGAGGAAGAATTCACGCGATTTTAATTTTCCTATCATCTTCAACCTCCAAGCTCTCATTCCATGGCAGCTTAAACTTCATTTCTGGAGATCCAAGTTGAAACAAGGCAGAATTATCCGAGGAGACGAGGATTCAAGTGCTAGATCAAGGAGAAATATATGTTATCTTCTTTAAACTTTTCTAGAGATAGATGTTTTTTGGAGATTTTATTATATTTTGCGTGTTAATGACGTTGGTTTAAACTCTTTAAGTATTGTATGAACTTGTTTAATCTTTTATTTTTAGTTCAATATATTATTATTATCTTTGTTCATATTTCAGTTGTTGGATCTGATCTTTGTTTGCATGAGAATGTTAAACATCGTCATTGACATTGAGAGATGCAGTGACAAGTCATGTTAACAAGCCATTACAATGAGAGTTAAATGAGGTTACAATGAGAGTTGATCCACTTGTTCAAGAAGTTGTAGTTTTGACCAACAAAGAGAGTTGTGGTTGATCTATTTCTTTGCATCATTAGTTGAGAATTGAATGAACGTTAGTAAGCAAGTTTCACTCTTTTATTTGTTAAATGAGCCAACATATTGTATTTCCTTACTACACTTGACATTCAACCAAGCTGAACCGAGAATATCCAGATCCCTACTTAATATTTCTCTTATCTTCTTATATTTGTTGTTATTTCTATCACAATTGATTTCACACACTCTACTTTATTTCTCTATTGCAAATACCATTACACCCATAATATTTCAGTTCATAGAATTGCTTCTAGCCACATAATAGTTTGACTAAATGCTCATCCTCATGGGATCGATATCAAATAGGATCCTCCTGTTTCTATCCTTGCATCGGCAGTGTTTGCTTGCACTTATTGTGTGACAATTTTATTCCGATCATAAATCTTTCGGTTAGAGTTGACAAGGTAAGAAAAGTTAGAGATAAACCTACCTTTGATCCACATGGACTTTCTTCTAGATACAAAACATTAAAGATAACGGGAAAGCAAAGATTCTCTTAAAGGAAGACGTACGCTTTAGGGTTATGAAACCCTAGCTTCCCCGCCTATATAAGGAAGACTTGGAAGACAATTAGAAGAGAGCGTGATTACAGACCATAATCCTTAGTCTTCAGCTATTGGAGAACCACTAGAGTCAAAGTGCTAGAGCGGTCTCCACACAACAGACACCATCGAGAGAGGTAGAAGAAGTGTGAGACCTACAACAACAGTTAGAAAGCGCGAAAAAAGATTGTCAAGGACGCTTGACCCTTTTCTATCCCTTTCTTGATAAACTGCCATACTTTTATTCTTTTATTATGGATGTTTTAGGCTTAGACATGAGCTAAATACTCTAATTGGGTTTATTTCTTAATAGGATTTTATATTTTGAATACTTTATTTTAATGCTATAGTTTGTTTCCCTTTATCTATTATGTTCACCATTCTTTATGCATAGTTATTGTAAGAGTTATCGAGAGAGGCCTTTTAACTATTGATTTGTGGCTTAATATCGTGAGAGTTAGGTTAAACAAATGTGAACAGTGGGACTAAGCTGTTAACTTAGTCTTAATTTGGCTTAGACATAAGTTTAGGATTTCAATGACTAATACGGAGAACTTTAAAAAATAATAGAGTCGTTAGGGTTCATGCAAGCATGTATTACCTTAGCTTAAGCATTATTAACTTCTAGGCATCGAGAGAGTCAGAAGTTAATTAGAAAATCCTATCGAATAGATAAAGATCTTAATGGTTTATGCAGACATGTATTGCCAGATGCTATAGCACTGAAATAAGTCATCAAGCATATATCTTAAGTAATAAACCAGCCTTCATAATTATCTATTATTTGCCGCAACATCTGTTTGTCTTAATCATAGCTATCTTTACTTTATTTGCATTTAGTTTTGATAAACCGATGCCAACCAATACTTGCTTAAACTTTCTTAAGTACAATAACTTCGTGGTTATTGATTCAATCCTCATGGGTTCAACACTCTACTCTATCATATTATTACTTAATTCGACGAGTATACTTGCTCTAAATTACATCACTATTCGACAAGCATCAAGTTTTTGGCACCGTTGCCGGGGATTGGCAATTGATAATTACGTAGTAATTGTGCTTAAGATTTTATTTTATTTGCATTTAGTTTTTATTTTTATTTTTCATGTACATCCAGTGCATGACCCAATGCACAAATTGTGAGGAACCAACTCTCCCTTGCAACCCAAAAATTAAAAGACATTTGAGAAATCTCTATCGATGACAAAGGAATATGGATCCTCCTGTTCACTGTGTCAACAATGCACATGATAACCATGAGAACAAGCATAATAATGGCATACCACCGGTGGTGGTTGTTAAAAATGCAGCCCAGAATGGAGGACAGGTACGATAAGAGGTTCCACCACCTGCTAGACTTAAAAGGCCTATTAGAGATAATATGGAGCCCGTTATCAACAACCTCAACCCATCAATTGTTGTAGCTAATCTAGGGACAACTCGCTTTAAGTTGAAGCCCGTTATATTCAACATGCTCAACTCTATTGGACAATTCAGAGGATCGGCAAGAGAAGCTGCTAAAGAACATATTTAGGCTTTCCTGGAAGTTTGTGATTGTTTTAAACAACCAGGAGTTCCTAATGATGTGTTGAAACTTAAACTATTTCCCTACTCTTTGGAAGATCGAACCCGAGCATGGTTGAAGACTATAACCTCAAGATCCATTAAATCTTGGGATAACTCGTACAAGAACTTTTTGCATAGATATGACCCATCAAAAATGCACAATCAGAAGCGAAACGAGATTATTTCATTCACATGGAGTGATAATGAATCTATGTATGAATGCTGGGACAGATACAAAGATATGCTACGCAGGTGCTCGATTCTTGGATTCCATGATTGGCTACAAATAATAAGGTTCTATAATGGCATCAATGCATCAACAAGGATGATGATTGACTCTCTAGCCAATGGTATTAGTGTTGATAAAGATAGTGAAGAGGCTTTCAAGATATTAAACCAGATAGCCAATAACGATTACTAGTTTCATAAGGGAAGATTGAAGTCTGGACGTAAATCTTTTGGATCAATTCAATTGGATGATTCTCAGAGTGTAGCGGCTCAACTCTCCACCATTACAAATCTGCTCAAGAACATGTAGCCGACATCCAATACGAGGCTAAGGTAATCCAGTACGCATATAAGCATTGTGATGGGGAACACTAGTCGAATAAATGCCCCTAAAACAAGAATCTGGATGCTATGTAGGGAATGCCAACCGCAACAACAATCCCTACTCCAATATTTACAACCCAGGGTGGAGGCTACATCCAAACTTTGGTTGGGGAGGTAAAATATGTAATTTAGGGGCACGATAGGATGGCACAACAAAACCTCTTAGATTCCAGCAGAAAACTCAAAGGCAGAACCAGTGAGTTTCTAACTCTAATTTTTTTTATTCCACTTATCAAAGTTTTATGGAAACTGTCCGAGTAATTATGCAAGATCAGTCAGCACACTTAAAGAATCATAGTGACATGCTAGCAACGCATGACACTATGTTACAAAATCAATAATCGATCATGCAAAACCACACCATTCCTTACGATCCTTGGAGACACAAGTGGGGCAGATTGCCTAAGTTTTGAAGATGAGACCGCAAGGTGGTTTACCCAATGATACTAAAGTCACTAAATCCTTTAATGCAGAGTAATGTAATGCCATCACACTGCGTAGTGGCACCCAACTGAAGCAAGTGATAAGTTTGGGAGAGGTTCCCTTATTGATTCCACTCTAAGCAAGTCATCCACTGATGCTCGCACACCTAAAGAAACAACTCGTACCTGATACAGTGAGTGACCTTGCTATTGATGGCAATGATGAGAAGAATAAGGATGTCACTACATCTAGTAAACCACATAAAGAGCCCAGACCACCACCTCTATTTCCACAGTGATTGAAGGCTCATAAACAAGATGTCCAGTTCTAGAAGTTTCTAGAGATGCTCAAACAGTTGGACATTAATATCCTATTCCTGGAGGCCATTGATCAAATTCCTATTTATATAAAGTTTTTGAAGGAGATCGTGACCAAGAAAAGGATGGTGGGTGAAGTCGAAACTATTGCTACAATGGGTGAATGTGTGGCTGTGCTATGTTATTTACCACCCAAGATGAAGAACCTTGGCAGTTTTACCATTCCGTGTTCTATAGGCCATAACTACTCAGGCCGTGCCCTATGAGATCTCGGTGCAAGTGTCAATTTGATGCAAAAATCTATATTTACAAGACTAGGCATGAGCAGAGCTAAGCATACATCGGTGATCCTTCAATTGGTCAATCGTTCTCAAATCTGACCTAAAGGCAGAATTAAAGATATCTTGGTTAAGGTAGATAGATTTTTTTCCCAGCAGATTTTATCATCCTTGATTGTGAAGCTGATGAGAATGCTCCCATCATCCACGAGAGACCATTCTTTTCCACTAGTCATATTGTGATTGATTGTGAGAAGGGTGAATTTACTATGAAGATGAACGGCCACAAGATAACACTCAATTTCTTCAGCACGCTCAAGTACGCGGATGATTATGAAGAATGCCAGCTTGTGCAAAGTAAAGAAACCCTAGTTAAGGAAAGTTTGCAAGAGATATGCTACATCAATATGCTTAGTGCTGCATAGAGATCTAACTTTGATGAGGGCATGCAAGAATTGAGGAAGACAGTAATGATGATATTGAACAATCCAACGCTGTACTTACCAGGTCAGGTATGTCTTTTGAACCTTTGAATTATGTTGAGTTTAAAGTATGCATATCTAGGGGAAAATAATACGCTACCTGTTATCATATCTGTCATCTTAACATCTGACAAAGAAACTAAACTGTTACATATCTTATCTCAACATAAGAAGGCTATTGGTTGGACTATTGCTGACTTGAAGGATATAAGACCTACTTTGTGTATGCATAAGATTTTGCTTGTAGATGATCATAGCAGCTTGATAGAACCATAATAGAGATTCAATCCAATTATGAAGACTATGGTTATGAAGGAGATCATCAAATGGCTCGATGCCAGAATCATCTACCCTATCTCGAATAGTTCTTGGGTGAGTCCTATCCAATGCGTGCCAAGAAAAGAGGCATGATCGTGGTCAAGAATGATGCTGATGAACTCTTCCTGACTAGAACTATTAATGGATGACGGATCTGTATAGACTACCAGAAGCTAAACAAAGCCACAAAAAAGACCATTTTCACTTACCATTTATTGATCAATGCTTAAACAAGCTTACCAAGGTCTTGAAATGGTTAAATATATACAAAAGAGCACCGGTTCATCGTGACAAATCTTAGGTCACATTACTGGATGAATAGTACATCCAAATTTACCCTTTTATTTTTTTTGTACTTTATTTTTTTGCAATTGAAATTTTGCATTTCTAATTTCTCAGAATTAGATTTTATTTAATGTACTTCTTTATTTTTGACAGTTATCACACAGGGAATACCTCACGGGTCCACCTTGGGATTGTGAACAAGGACTTCTTGGTAGATTGGGTTATTTCTCTGAAAAAAGGAAAGAATATTTATTTCAAAAACATTAAATTTCCCTTATAATCATGATACCGATCTTTTTTCTTCCTCACTTTACACTACATACTTTCCCCATGTCGCCACATGTCCTTTCCATCAATCCCATGCCATTAAAACACTCATACCCCCCATAATCAAGCCATCGAAAACCCTTCTATCTCCCCGACCTAACCTAATAAAATAAAGAGAAAGACGCTTTTTTTCCTTTCTTGCTGAATCCTTAAACTAGCCCTAGAATTCCTTTTCTTACTTACCTTCTTTTCTTTTAACAACAATGGCAAGAACAAGAACCGCCCCTCGCACCAGTGCAAATGCCTCACCCGTTTCACTAAAAATAACCGGCATCACTCCGACCATAAAGCCTTCTTCTTCTAATCTCTTAACGCTACTTCGACGTAGAAGGAACTTAACCTTCAGAGGATCTTTTACAATCCAAAGATGGAGAACTGCTATGAGAACTTCCAAAACTGACAACACATGTGAATGAAGGGTTGAAATTTTCTAGTACGCACAAACTTCAGTTCGATGACAATATTCGTTCTCTAATTGAAACCCATAATTGGGAGGAGTTTGTCCGACAATCGAGTTGGATTAATGTTTTCTGTGTTCGTGATTTCTACACTCATATCACCAAGGCCGACAAAAAAATAGTGTTTGCCTGAGAAAAAAATGGTAAATTGCTCTACTGCCACAATCAATAATTTCTTTAACCTGAATAATGCAGAGGATGAGCATGCAGATTTTGTAATGATGACCACAAACGCTACCTATGATGAAGTGCTTCGCGACTTGTGCATTTTGGGAATATAATGGATATGGAAATTGGCTACCATAGGATTGTGAAACGGTTTGATTTGCAGCCAGACCCCAAATACTGGGTCCACTTCATGAACACACGGCTATGGCGTACAAGACACCATTCAACTATCTCAATTGATAGGATTCTTCTCGTGCATTCGGTGATGAAAGGCCGACAGATTAATATTAGAAAGATGACATACCATTCTATTGCGGGGGAGATAACATCTTCAGTGACAAAGAACCATTTACTATTCCTAATCTTGATAACTGATTTATATGAGAAGGCACATGTGCGTGGAGACCCTAATGACCTAGTAATGGAAGCCCAAATAGGGACGTTCCCCAAAGAGATCCCAAGGCTCAATGGACTTTTGGCCGGTGCTACACCATTCAGCGCCATGGCTACTTGTACCCTACATGCAACCCTGATCAATGCCATGATAGAATTCTTTAAGCCATTCTTTGAATATGTTAAAGATAATGTTCTGGCCACAAGAGTCTTACTAAATAGGTTGTCATCGGGTTCCACTGATGCCTTTTCACTGTTCCCCAAATAAGAATTTGTTGAGCCCACTGCTACACCTATCAATCACCCAGAAGAAAAAAAAGAAGAAAAAAGGAAAAGAAGAAGAAGACGAGATACCTCTCATCCCTCTGGCTATTGTTGTAAGGACGAGAAATAGAACGAAGAAGGAAACAACTGCCACTCCCTCAATTCGTCGACCTGCTAAATAGAAAAAAAGCAAAGGATAAGGGCAAGGCCCCCATGCACCTTGAAAAATCAACTCCCGCTAGCCCCATACACTTGGCTAGTGATGAATCCACTAAGGTGCAAAAATCGATGGGTAGGGCCACTCCTTCCCCTATCAACACATCACCTACTCCAACTCCATCTGCTACCATTCTAGGACTTAGAACAAAGTCACTGCTAGTTGATTTATTGAGCTTATTGAGGAACTACAAGCATATTTGGGGTGTAGACACCGATAACCACCTCCTTGGAATCCTCAACCTCCACCACCTCTCCTCTACCATATGATGCCCGTGCATCCTCTGTAACAAATTACTCCCCACAAGAGATTGCCCCCTTTGCACTACAAACTGGACAAGAGACAAAAAGCTAGGCATGACGCTCTACACCCTCTCCAGTAACTCTCTAGTTAGTTTTTCTTTTCTTTTATTTTGTTTTTCTTTTAGTTTTTCATATTGTATATGCTTATTTTATTTTGTATTTGTTTTTCTTATTTCTATTTTGCATTGGGGACAATGCTCTTCTCATGTTTGGGAGAGTACTATCCCTTGTATATATTAGGTTAAATTTAGGTAAAATTTTTAAAAAATGCATGTAAATAGCCTAATCTATTTTTGTTGGTTCCCTTTACTACGATTCCACAAATTTTGAAATTGCTGTTGCGTTAATCTTGATTTCATATGATTAATCTATGCTTAATGTTTTTCATTGTGTTAAGAGCTTTCGTATTTTGAACTTACTATTGAATATACTATAGCTTTTAAATCACATGTTGCATGCCTTCTAAAAAGCTTAAGAAACCTTAGGGAAATTCTAGGTCGACTTTCTAATGCCAAAGAATGAATTAATGTGAATGAACTAAATGTTCAATGTAGAAGGCTTAATTAAACGCCCAGAAAAATTGAGAAAATAATGAAAAAACTCGATGCCATAGGTAAAACTATTGAGGGATACTCTTCTATGCATCTTTCTACCTTTGAGTTGTGTTTGCTCCATTTAACTTTCCCTAGTAGGAATGATAGTACTAACATAAGAGTGAATGAAAGTCTTCAAAGGATGACTCTTGCTCGTAGGCTCAGGGATGGGCTGTTTGCTCTACTTCATCTTTTAGTCTAAAGAGTAGTTGCAATAAGTTGATGCCCCATATATACAATTTTTAAACTTAAAAAGAATGACGGGAGTACAATATTGTGGTTAAAGAAAAAAAGAATATGCCAAGGTAACAATAGAGAGCAACCCTTAAATTTTTCTAAGGCTATTAAGTGATGAATACATATAACATATCACCCACTACACCTACAGTAGAATTGATCCTTGGGACATAACTGTAAGCTCTAATACATTGCATCTTATTAAAATAGCTAAGGAATGAATTACTGTTGCAACATGTCTTGGAATCCTTGTTATCATATCTTAGTATGAACCTTGGGAACTATAGGATGTTTACTATTTTGGTTTTTTGTTTTGTTCCCTATTTTTGTTTTTTTTTCGTTTAGATAACATTGCTTGAGGACATGCAACAATTCAAGTTTGGGGGTATTTGATGAGTGTGTAAATGACCTATTATGCATACCCTTTTTACTTGACTTTTGCACGTGTTCAAGATCATTTAGTTGCATTTAGGATTAGATTGCATATAATTTGCATGTGGTTAGGGAGTTACACTGGCTGTTCTTAAATGTTATATATTTTGGTTCTTTTAATGGAAAAGGTAGTGCTTTTGTGGTGTATGCACATGAATCATTAGAGCTTGAGGAACAATGGAGTAGAAGATCTCTTGGCTGGAGCTGACAAGGTAAGAAAAGTTGGAGGAAAATCTATCTTTGATCCACGTGGACTTTCTCCTAGGTAAAAAACATTAAAGATAGCGAGAAAGTAAATATCCTCTTAAAGGAAGACTCACACTTTAGGGTTATGAAACCTTAGCTTTCCTGCCTATATGAGGAAGACTTGGATGACAATTAGAAGAGAGCGCGATTATAGACGATAGTCCTTAGTCTTTAGCTATCGAAGAACCACCAGAGTCGAAGTGCTAGAGTAGTTTCCACACGATAGGCGCCATTGAGAAAGGTAGAAGGAGTGTGAGAAGAAGATCGTCGAGGATGCTTAACCCTTTCCTATCCCTTGCTTGATAAACTATCATACTTTTATTCTTTTATTATGGATGTTTTAGGCTCAGACATGAGCTAAATACTCTAGTTGGGTTTATTTCTTAATAGGATTTTATGTTTTGAATACTTTATTTTAATGCTATAGTTTGTTTCCCTTTATCTATTCTGTTCATCATTCTTCATGCATAGTTATTGTAAGAGCTATCGATAGAGGCCTTTTAACTATTGATTTGTGGCTTAATATCGAGAGAGTTAGGTTAAACAAACATGAACAGTGGGACTAATCTGTTAACTTAGTTTTAATTTAGCTTAGACATAAGTTTAGGGTTTTAACGACTAATAGGGAGAACTTAAAAAACCATATAGTCGTTAGGGTTCACGCAAACATGTATTACCTTAGCTTCAATATTATTAACTTCTAGGCATTGAGAGAGTCAAAAGTTCATTAGAAAATCCCATCGAGTAGATAAAGATCTTAATGGTTTACGCAGACATGTATTGCCAATTTCTATAGCATTGAAATAAGTAATCAAGCATATATCCTAAGCAATAAACCTAGCCTCCATAATTATCTGTTATTTATCGCAACATCTATTTGTCTTAATCATAACTATCTTTACTTTATTTGGGTTTAGTTTTGATAAACTGACACCAAGCAGTACTTTCTTATAATCTCTTATGTATGATAACTTTGTGGTAATTGATCCAATCCTCGTGGGTTTAACACTCTACTCTATCACTTTATTACTCGATTTGACTAGTATATATACTCTAAAGTGCATTACTATTTGATAGCATCATTTTTAATGCATACTCAAATCATAGCTCAAATAATAAATCAAGAAAGTATAAAACAACATTTATTTGTAGCACATGAAGAAACACACCTTTAGGCAACACTAGCTCTAATGTCGAGAATGAAGTGTCTCACGCTCAGTTCTAACTAAAATAGAACCTATGATGATAACTCTACATTAATAATAATTTCTATCAGTAAGCCACCCCTACAAACATAAGAACTAATCTTAAGGTATACTTACGTAAAGACCTTGGAGAACGTGCATGGTTAGACTGAATAGGATGAGGTAGCTTGTTGGCCTCAGAGTCGATACTTGAACACGAGAATAACTCAGATCAAACCAATATACAATTCTTCTAAAATTACTAAGTACAATAAATTGTAAATAGTAAAATAAAGCTTTTGGGTTTGAACTTGACAAAACAGGCAGCAGATTCGAACTCAGGACGTCGAAAATGGTCAAGATAAAGGTTGTAAAAAAAGTTAAATTTGGTCAATGGTCAAAGTCAACCCTAGTCAAAGTATAAGCCAACTATAACAAAAAGTCAAAGTCAACGCTAACTTTACTAGTCAAAGATGATGTCACAAGGTCAAATGTTAGCCAAATGATCAACGGGTCAGGTCGGTTAACTACCCAATGGTCAACGGGTCTAAGGTCAAAATTGGTTCAACTGATTTTGCTGGTTAGGTCCAATTCATTGGTCTGGTTTGGGTCAAATCCATCGATTCTGTTTGGTTCACATATGGTTTTACTCGATTTGGCCTTCACAAAAGTGTCACCAAGCATTGGCTTATAGATTTAGACTTAGCTCGGGCCCAAGGTAAATGAATTCAAGGTTTGGGTTCCTCACACTTGGTTCTCCATTGAATTGAACCTTATGGCCCAACCCCCTTATACTCACTACTATAAGAAGGGATTATAGTTCTTTAAACCATTGACGACGGTAATAAGTCAAATTATGACAACGACAATGTAACAACACGATAGCGACAGGTCAAGGACAACGACGACAACAAGAATTCTTGATGGCTCAACAACACCACAACAAAAATGAAAAAAAGCATAATTCGCTTATAGATGCTCAGATCGGAGGAGTGAAACAGAGCAACAAGCGGTGACGAATGGTAGCGCAAAGAGAAATCGAGGGGTTTCTCACCAGTTCTTCAAAATGATGACGACGAGCAAGATCCAAGAGAAGGGTTTAACTTGTAAGGTCGCAAGAATCCCAATGGCGAGGTCAATTTTCTAAATAGACAGTGCTAAGATCCTTAACAGATCTTGATCAAAATTTAAATTGGGAGTGAGGATGATATCCTGAAGCGTGAGAGAGGGTAAGAGTGAGTGTAAAATGACATAATGGATTATGGTAGCTTTAGGTTTCACATGCAGGTATAATGAGGTTTAAATACTCAAATTAAAGGGTAAAATACAGTTTTGAGGATTCCTAGTTTACCCGTATTTCAAAAAGGTCCCAAACTTTCCAATTTAAACAAAAAGGTCACAGAATTGGGTTATAAAGTTCAATTTAGACACTAAATTTGTTTTAGGATAAACCAATTCCCAAATTTTAAGGTTCCAAATTAGGTATTATGAAATTAGGGTTTTTAAATTAAAATTACCAAAATTCATATGGTTTCAAAATTAAGGATTTAAATCTAGGGTTTAAATTTATCGGTAAATTTTTAGGGTGTTACACACAATCCCTCCTCCAAACTCGAGTGAGGAATTGTCCTCAATGCATGCAACATTCTAAACTGGAAAATATAGAAAAAGAAAACTAAAGTGAGAGGTCATCACCTTTTATTTGAAGATTCTGTTGTATAGCCTGCTTGAGTTGTTTACTGCCTTACCTTGATTGTAGTGGTTGTGGGACTGGTGTAAGGGAACTTTCTTCCACTTCCTCAGTTGCCGTTGTATGTGCTCATTCAGTCTCGGTGGGCTGAGGGACAGAATCGATAATTAGTGAAGCTTTTCGCTTCGATACTTGTTTTGGCTTTGCACCTGGAGGTGGTGATTTCAGTGGTGAAGATGCAGTGTCCTTAGAACTTGAAAAATATTGACAAGAATCTGTACGTTGTGGTTTAGAAATCTTTTCCTTACCTTTCTTTGTGGCAGGGGTTGCCGCAACATCATTAGCAATTATCAGCAGCGACATCTCCCACCTCTGACTCAGTTGTCAGGGCAAGTAGACTGATAGAAAATTAGTGAAGGGAACGGTGCAGTTGGGATTGAGTTCCAATAGAGCATTCTCGAGGGCCTCTATCTCTCTTCTTGTTGCAGCTTTTTTGCCTTGCCTTCGGTTTTCCCATGTTGCGATAAATGTTGGGGGTGATGCAACAACTATGCTTGCAACTTCTTTATTCCTACAAAAATGATGATTCTAACAAGAAAACTCAAATATTGGAATACTAATACGAAATTAAATACAAACTAATAAAAATTAAGGAATTTAAAAGATTAAGGTTTCCTTCTTAGAATTTGAGAGTCTTTTTTGATACTTTTCATAGTCCATCCGTACCCTCTATTGAGTGAAAATTCTGCCCAAAAATAGTTAGGCCAATGTGATAGCAACAACTTCTACTCGTGTTACCGTGGTGTATGTTTTTTTGTCTTTCTCCTTTGTAGTTCATGCATACCCTCCACCTTGCTACTATTCTTGAAGGCATTAATTCTTTAACGGGAAAAAATATCCCAACATCCAACTATTTAATTACTTCATTCTCATCATCTTCTTCAATACTAGAATATAGCCTTCATTGCCGTGGCAATTGTTATTCCAGCCAATTGTTGTGGTAATCCTCTACTAGAATTCGGTGCATGTCAAGAGAATGACCAATTCTTTTGAATTCTTCGAGCACCCAACCACCGTTTTCTTTAAGCCTCTCAAACATCTTTATCAATAGAGATTTTGGTACAACACTAAGATTGAAGGGAATTACCAAGGATAGAGTGTCTTGTCCCGAATGATCATACCCTACTTTTGATGGCTTCAAATATAGCATTGTTGGTTCCTTAAGAAATACCTTGAATGGATGAGGTGATTTTTTTAAAGAATTCCAAGGTTCAACCATCACCTGCTCATATTCCATTAACAAAGTGCTGTCATCTTCTTGAGTTTGCATGTGGTCTCACAATTGTCATGGCAAGGTTGGAGGTGGATAAGAGTAATCTACACATTCTTACTTTAGCATCAGCGTTGTTGTAACATTCTAGGCATCAGGTTCCTCAAAATTTGTTGTAGTTTTACTCTTCTCAGCCTCACTGAGTGTTGTCGTGGTATTGCTATGTTTATGTTCCTCAATCTTTGTTGTGGCAGTTTGTTGTTTAGGCTCATTCAGTGTTGGGCATTCTTTCTCATTAGCATGCTCTTGATTTGGAGGTTCTAGTTGTTCCCCACATATCGGGGAGATATCTTCACATTGCTCCTCATTCTATTGACTTGGACTTTAGTATCCCTAGGAATTGATTGTTGAGGCATGCTATCCGTGGCATATATGAGACTTCTCATTTGATATTCTGAAGCTCTCAAAATTCTAGTCTGGCTCTGTATCACAACATTCATCCTAGCCATGTGAGCATCAATTTTAGCCATGTATTCCTTGATCATTGCTTTAATAGAATTTAATTGCTCTTGAGTAGGACTAATACTTTGTTGTGGCAATTGATAGAATTCTGGTGATGCAACATGATTATAAGATGCTGATAAATTGTCACCCTCTTTAGCATTCCTTGAGAAGGTTGGCTGTTGAAGAGGACTACATTGTTATTACATGTCTATTGCAGTAGTTTTACCGATGATAGCACCAGCATTAACCGTGAAAGCCTGCAACGTATCCTCCAAGAAATTTGAATGCTCTTGTTGAGGACTACATTTCCATGGCACTTTTGATCCAGTGGCGAAGTTGTTCTGGTCATAAATTTTTTTAGCTCCTTGATCATATTGTTGCATGATTTAAGTGCAACACAAACAGTGCAAGTAAACATGTCGCAAGTAATAGTATAAATTAAGATCGTCTCCACAGGGATTGGTGAAACTTTGAATTTTAGCTTCTTGCACTAAAAGGAAAAAATGATGGTGATAGATGGTGATAAATATCAAGTAAAATAAACTAAGTATAAAATAATGTAAATAAATGGAAGGGAAAAATGATTGAGAGACTAGGCTGGGTTATCGTGAGTAATGTAGTGATTGCCGGATGAATTGCCCAGCCGAGTAATTGTTGTGGCAAGTAATTGCTATGGCAAGTAGTTTCCCTTCAATGCTCGATAGAGTGTTCTTTAATGCCTTCGAATTATCCCTATCCGAAGAATTGATAATTGTGCAGGCCTTGGTGATACATCCCTGCGTTAACCATGGATGGACAACATAAATATTTTCACTCTTCCTAGCCGCTGAAATTCATTCCTTATTTCTAAGGTGAATTAGTTCCAATGCATTAATGGCTCCAAGTGAGTCCTCCTCTTTAATCTGATATCTCTCTCCCAATCGACTTCTCTTGATGTGTTGATGTGATCTCATTAAATAGGCGAGGGGAAGGAGTCTAATTGAGTGTGAAACCAGTGGGATCTAATCTCTAACTAACTCAGCTTTTGAATTTGAATCTGGGTAATTATCCAATACGTTTAAATTAATCCTGGAGATAATATCTTTTATCGCGACTTTGCATGGAAACTTTTGGCACAACTCATTATGCACAAAATAGAACAAAAACAACTGCAATTTCTCCACAAAACTATCAAAACATAAGGCCAAGCCCAACAGACAGAGAAACTATGAAACTATGCTTGAATGTCTAAGAATGCAACTAAAATGGGCTTAAGTCCAACAATAATATGAGTAAAAAGGTAGCAAATATAGTACCTTTTCACAACACACTCCAAACTCGAACTATTGCTTGTCCTCAAGCAATATAGAAATTAGCAATTACCTGCCAAGGCATTTACCACCAAAATATGCTTCAAACCTGACTTCAATCCTGAGAATCATGGCAACAAAGAATTGATTACCTTTCGACCGTTTGGAAAGCATATAGAGTTACTCTAAACTAAACTACAATGATGGTGAAAAATGTGTGTGCACAGTTGTACAAGTTAATCAACAAGATCCAAGCAAACCTTAGTTTTTATTAGCTTTCCAAGGCAATTAATTCAATTAGAGCCAGTTACACACCTCTAGCATTTTCTTTCGTCTTTTTCAGCTAGAGCCAGATAGACACCTCTAGAAATTCTCAATATTTTAAAAACTAGAGTCAGATGGACACCTCAAGTAATAAATTATCATTATTCATTTTTTGGTTAGAGCTAGATGGGAACCTCTAGCACATTTTTTCATTTTTATAGTAACCTAAAGTTTACTAGGTCTTTCTCGATCAACAAGTCACAACAATGAGAATATAAGAAGCGTCATAGAAAATTCCAAGTAAATTCAATGCCAATCCTAAAATCTAATGTTTTCTCATCTAAGTGCAGTGGAAATTAACTCATCATAGGATAACACGACAAGTCTCGACAATTTTATCAGGTAATTGTCATGGCAAGTAACATATGCAAACTAACATGAGAAGAACAAAATAAATGCAAATGAACATGAGACAAACAAAAGTAAACCCCCAAACTTAAGAGAAGCATTATCCTCAATGCATGCAAATCAAAACAAAATAAAACAAATTTAAATGCAAATGAGCTAATCAGAGAGGTCATCACCTCAAAGTCGTAGTTTCTTTTTGGCCGTTTTCTTGAGGCGTTTGCAGCCTCGCTATGGTTGCTGTCATGAAGCTGGTGCAGGGTCATAAACCTCAGTTTTCTCAACCTCCTCAACCAGCTAACCCTCATTCTTGGCATCCTCTTGTGTAGAAGCTTTACACTTTGACGCTTGCTCTGATGGAACAGTGGGAGGTGGAAACTTCAATGGTGCAAAAGTGGTGTCTTCGGAATCTGAAAAATCATGACAAGATTCAGTATGTTCCAGTTCATGAACTAGTCCCTTACCTTTGCGCAGGGCAGTGGTTGTCGTGACAACGTCATTTGTAGCCTGCTCAACATTGTTTGTCGGGGTAAGTAACTCAGTAAAAAATACTAGAAAGGGTACACTGCTATTAGGAAGTTCTCGAGGATAACTCATTCCGGGGCAATATCTCTGTCCTTCATATATCGTCTAAGCAATAGTTGTTTTGCCTCTATCTGATCCAAAATTGCAACAAAAGATGAAGGAAATTTGCCAGCCATAGAGCACCTGCAACGACATGTTCACTTACCGGGGTAACTTCTGGAACAGGGGGTTTCTTTTGTATCGGTGGTGGTCTTGGAATTTCGTCATGCATCATCCTCATATACTGAGTCTTAGTCCACCCATTCTTCTTGAGAAGTCTCTGATCTGAAACATCTGACGATACCTTCTTCTTGGCGTATAAGATCGAGAACAAATTAGGAAAATACAATGCGCCCGCATCCTTCCAGCTACAAGCATATATCTCATCAACAATAATTTTTCCAGCATTAATAGTCCGATTATGCAAACTAGAGTGGAGTAAAATTAAATGTGAAGAAAAAAATAGTAGTATTATGAGTTGTGGGCATCAAACGAGTTTTGAGAAAGTTATTCCATAACTTAGCCACTGGTTTCAGCATGACCCGATTCACAGTCCCCTTCAAATCTCCATCATTCCTTGTGGTTCCTTCAACAGTGAGGTCCTTGAGGACTCGGTCCATCTCTTCTAGGGTGATGTTATTCATGAACTCAGTATGCTCATCATGTGTAATGAATAACCCATAATAGGCATTGATTGTCACAGCATCAAGAAAAATAGCCCTACCACGCACAAAAACACACGAGTTATCTGGATTGGAAACATGTGCATAAAATTATCTTACGCATGAGATGTTAACCAGTCCAGGTTGTTCACAAAATATTGGCCATTTGTAATCCGCAACAATGGTGTACATGGCATCCGCAAGACCATATTTTAGTTTGGTCAAATCATAGGCGAAACCCTGTTCCTCCCAAACCTTGTGAGTGGAAAACTTATTCTCAAATCCTTGCTTATTTGCTAGTGTTGCAAAACGGCAAAAAGACAGCACAATAATTGCTTGCAATGAACTTGCTCCGGGTATGGTATGAACATTCTTGGCAATGGTGATTAAAAGAAAAATGAAATATGGAAAAAAAACTCAAGAGTTGCTAGAAAATAGGGAAAAATGAAAGTAAAAGATGAAGAAGACGAGTGTTGTGTTTTAATGGATAATGTAATGGAAGGAAAATAGAAGTGACTTGGATGAAAGATGGATGACTAATGGGATTGCATCAAAGCAATCATGAGGGGGAAATGGTAGGGAAGGGTGTGTCTAGGGTTTGATAAAGAGGAGGGAAAACAAAATTCTTGAAGTGGCATCAATCCCTGTGGAGACGATATCTTTTATACTATAACTTGCGACGTGTATACTTACACAATTGCGTAGCACTTATTACGCGCAACAAGTTTTTGGTGCCATTGCCGGGGATTGGCAATAGCGTCTTTGTTTTTATTTTCTTGCACTTTCTTTTTATTTTTCTTGTTTAAGATTCAAAGGGCTAACAAACTTTGGTTTTGCATTGGTATATGACCAGGGTGAGACCGATTACACCAGAATATCCCTTTGATCCAGAAATCGAATGAACCTTACAAAGACTTAGACGAAGGTTAAGAGTAGCAATGGTTAATCAAGACGACAATATGAATTAAGATGTTCCAGCAGGAGGAGGAGTGATTCTTGCACGAAACAGAACTATTCGAGACTATCTTGAAGAAGATCTTGATGGACTTAATCTAGGAGTTGTCGCACCTAAAATTGAAGCCGACCACTTTGAGTTGAAACCAGTGATGTTTAATATGATCAACACAATTGGTCAATTTGGCGGCTCAACAACTGAAGATGCATGGCAACATCTTAAATCTTTCCTCGATATTTGCAACTCGTTCAAAATACACGGAGTCACCCCCGATGTTTTACGATTAAGATTATTCCCCTGTTCACTAAGGGATAGGGCGAAAGCATGGTTGAATAGCATTCCTGCCGGATGAATAGGATCTTGGACCGATCTTTGTCGTGATTTCCTTGCTCGGTTTAATCCTACAAATTTGACTGATAAGCATCGTAACGACATTACTTCTTTTCGGCAGGTAGATGATGAATCCATGTACGAGCTTGGGAGCGATACAGAGAACTTCTACACAAATTCCCCCTACACGGATTCCCAGTGTGGACACAAGTAACAATGTTTTACAACACTGTGAATACACCAACAAGGATGATGCTAGATGCCTCGGTAAATGGCATACTCCTAGATAAGTCACCGGAGGAAGCAATGCAAATTCTAAACAGGCTTGCCAAGAATAATTCTCAATTCCCCTCTACTAGAAGAGGAGGAGTTAGACGCCAAGCCACAATACATGAACTAGGATCATCAGACTCAATTTCGGCACAATTGGTCACTTTAACCAAGATGGTCTAGAACATGCAGAAACCAAACAACACACATGAGGTCAAGGTAATGGATTCTTTTTGTGAGTTATGTGGTGGTAACCATGATTCTTCTGAATGAATGCAGAATCCGGAATCCAGCTTCTATGTGGGGAATTACAACCGAAACAACAATGTGATGTCCAATACATACAATCCAACTTGGAAGAAGCACCCAAATTTTTCATGGAGTAATCCTAACAATGCTCTAAACCAGAACAATCAGAATGCACAAGCATCGGGATTCCAACAGAATATGCTACGGCAACAGTTGCCGCAGCAACAACCAACAACATCTAGTTCTTTGGAAAATTTTCTACATTCTTTTATGATGAAAACTGAATCTTATATGGCTGAGAATAGTAACTTCATAAAAAGAACTGATGCTTTTATTAACAGGACCGAGATGAGTTTGCAAAACCAAGAGGCGACAATCAAATCATTGGAAAATCAAGTCGGACAGTTTGCTCAAAATCTGAATACTAGACCGCAAGGAGGTTTACCTAGCGATACTGAAGTCACAAGAGGAACTGACCATGAGAAATATAAGGCGATCACCACTAGAAGTGGCCAACAACTTAAAGAGGCTCAAGCCCGCTCATCAAACAAAACTCCACAAAAAGATCAAGATGAACCTAGCGGCAAAGCCTTAGATGCTGAACCAGGAATTGCCGCGGCAACCGGCAATAAGAATGCCTCGACAACCGACGATAAGGATGCCTTGGCAACCTGCGATAAGCATGCCTCGACAACCCCAGTTGATAATGCCTCGTCAACTCCAGTTGTCCCGGCAATGCTGTCAATTAGGTTCCAAACCAATGAAAGGATCAAAGATATCCGACTTCCACCACCATTCTCACAAAGGTTGAAGCGACAAAAACAAGAATATCAATTCAAGAAGTTTATTGATATCCTAAAGCAAGTCCACATCAACTTGCCATTGGTGGAAGCAATCGAACAAATCTTTGAACTATGCCAAGTTTCTTAAAGACATTGTGTCTAAGAGAACAAGGCTAGGAGAGTTTGAAACAGTTGCCGCAACAGAGGGATGCATGACCATGTTGCATAATCGTATGCCACCTAAGTTGAAGGATCCCAGAAGTTTCACAATACCCTATTCCATTAGAAACCACTATGTCGGGAAAGCATTATTCGACCCTCGGGCTAGCATAAACTTGATGCCTAAATCGGTTTTCCAGAAACTAGGAATCAGGAAGGCAAGACCTACATGATTATGCTACTGACTAGCAAGCAGATCCTATGTGCATCCAGAGGGAAAAATTGAAGACATACTGGTAAAAGTTGATAAATTTATTTTTCCCGCTGACTTTATTGTTTTGGATTGTGAAGCAGATGAGCATGCACCTATCATTCTCGGGAGACCATTCCTAGAAACAGAGAGAACCTTGATCGATGTTGAAAATGGAGAACTCACAATGAGGGTGAATGACCAGCAAGTTAAACTAAATGTGTTCCAAACACTAAGGCATACCGATGATCCAGAAGAATGCCAACTTCTTCATGCCACGACAGAGTTTAACTTCGACAAGGAATTTAGTTGCCTCGGCAACTACATTGCCGATCAAGAGAAACCTGAGGAGTATGAAGAACCGGTCGATGAGGAACAACAAGAAGAGGCAAATTGGCTAGTCATTCGACCAAGTACATACTTTGAACCACTGGATTACTCAGGTAAGGAAGGTAAGCTCGAAAAGCCCTCTATTGAACAACCACCGATTCTTGAGTTGAAATAGTTACCAGAGCAACTAAAATATGCATACTTAGGAACCAATAATACATTGCATGTAATTATTTCTTCTAAGTTACAGCCTGAGCAGGAAAAGAAGCTTATCAAAATGTTGAGGCTACACAAGAAGGCAATAGGGTGGACAATTGCCGACTTGAAGGGAATTAGCCCGGTAGTGTGCATGCACAAGATTTTGTTGGAAGATGATCACAAACCTTCAATTGAGGCCCAGAGAAGAATGAATCATGCCATGAAATGGGTTGTAATGAAAGAAATCATCAAGTGGCTTGACGCCGAAATTATATACCCTATCTCTGATAGTACATTGGTAAGTCCAGTACAATGTGTACCGAAAAGGGGAGGTATAACGGTGGTAAGTAATGAAAATAATGAACTCATTCCAACCAGGACTGTGATCGGTTGGAGGGTTTGTATGGATTATCGAAAGCTAAACAAAGCCACTAGGAAAGATCACTTCCCATTACCCTTTACTGATCAAATGCTTGATCGTCTTGCAGGTAGACCCTTTTATTGTTTTCTTGATGGTTATTCAGGTTACAATCAAATTGCCATAGCACCAGAAGATCAAGAAAAAACAACCTTCACATGCCCATACAGTACTTATGCTTTCCGAAGGATGCCGTTCGAATTGTGTAATGCCCCGACAACCTTCCAAAGATGCATGATGGCACTCTTTTCAGACATGGTCGAAGACTTCCTTGAGATCTTCATGGATGATTTTTCTATTTTTTGGTAATGACTTCGACAGCTGCCTCGGTAATTTAGAGAAGGTATTGGCAATATGTGAAGAAACTGATTTAGCCCTCAATTGGAAGAAGTGCCATTTTATGGTAGACGAAGGAATAGTGCTCGGCCATAAGATTTCATCCAAGGGAATTGAAGTAGACAAAGCCAAGGTGGACGTGATCGAGAGATTACCCCCACCAAGTTCGGTTAAAGGAATTCGAAGCTTTCTTGGACATGCAGATTTTTACAGGAGGTTTATTTATAATTTTTCTAAAATCACTAAACCCTTGTGCAATTTGCTTGAAGCACCCAAATTTTTCATGGAGTAATCCTAACAATGCTCTAAACCAGAACAATCAGAATGCACAAGCATCGGGATTCCAACAAAATATGCTACGGCAACAGTTGCCGCAGCAACAACCAACAACATCTAGCTCTTTGGAAAATTTTCTACATTCTTTTATGATGAAAACTGAATCTTATATGGCTGAGAATAGTAACTTCATAAAAAGAACTGATGCTTTTATTAACAGGACCGAGATGAGTTTGCAAAACCAAGAGGCGACAATCAAATCATTGGAAAATCAAGTCGGACAGTTTGCTCAAAATCTGAATACTAGACCGCAAGGAGGTTTACCTAGCGATACTGAAGTCACAAGAGGAACTGACCATGAGAAATATAAGGCGATCACCACTAGAAGTGGCCAACAACTTAAAGAGGCTCAAGCCCGCTCATCAAACAAAACTCCACAAAAAGATCAAGATGAACCTAGCGGTAAAGCCTTAGATGCTGAACCAGGAATTGCCGCGGCAACCGGCAATAAGAATGCCTCGACAACCGACGATAAGGATGCCTTGGCAACCTGCGATAAGCATGCCTCGACAACCCCAGTTGATAATGCCTCGTCAACTCCAGTTGTCCCGGCAATGCTGTCAATTAGGTTCCAAACCAATGAAAGGATCAAAGATATCCGACTTCCACCACCATTCTCACAAAGGTTGAAGCGACAAAAACAAGAATATCAATTCAAGAAGTTTATTGATATCCTAAAGCAAGTCCACATCAACTTGCCATTGGTGGAAGCAATCGAACAAATGCTGAACTATGCCAAGTTTCTTAAAGACATTGTGTCTAAGAGAACAAGGCTAGGAGAGTTTGAAACAGTTACCGCAACAGAGGGATGCATGACCATGTTGCATAATCGTATGCCACCTAAGTTGAAGGATCCCAGAAGTTTCACAATACCCTATTCCAATAGAAACCACTATGTCGGGAAAGCATTATTCGACCCTCGGGCTAGCATAAACTTGATGCCTAAATCGGTTTTCCAGAAACTAGGAATCAGGAAGGCAAGACCTACAACAGTTATGCTACAGCTAGCCGATAGATCCTATGTGCATCCAGAGGGAAAAATTGAAGACATACTGGTAAAAGTTGATAAATTTATTTTTCCCGCTGACTTTATTGTTTTGGATTGTGAAGCAGATGAGCATGCACCTATCATTTTCGGGAGACCATTCCTAGAAACAGAGAGAACCTTGATCGATGTTGAAAAGGGAGAACTCACAATGAGGGTGAATGACCAGCAAGTTAAACTAAATGTGTTCCAAACACTAAGGCATACCGATGATCCAGAAGAATGCCAACTTCTTCATGCCACGACAGAGTTTAACTTCGACAAGGAATTTAGTTGCCTCAGCAACTACATTGCCGATCAAGAGAAACCTGAGGAGTATGAAGAACCGGTCGATGAGGAACAACAAGAAGAGGCAAATTGGCTAGTCATTCGACCAAGTACATACTTTGAACCACTGGATTACTCAGGTAAGGAAGGTAAGCTCGAAAAGCCCTCTATTGAACAACCACCGATTCTTGAGTTGAAATAGTTACCAGAGCAACTAAAATATGCATACTTAGGAACCAATAATACATTGCATGTAATTATTTCTTCTAAGTTACAGCCTGAGCAGGAAAAGAAGCTTATCAAAATGTTGATGCTACACAAGAAGGCAATAGGGTGGACAATTGCCGACTTGAAGGGAATTAGCCCGGTAGTGTGCATGCACAAGAATTTGTTGGAAGATGATCACAAACCTTCAATTGAGGCCCTGAGGAGACTGAATCATGCCATGAAATGGGTTGTAATGAAAGAAATCATCAAGTGGCTTGACGCTGAAATTATATACCCTATCTCTGATAGTACATGGGTAAGTCCAGTACAATGTGTACCGAAAAGGGGAGGTATAACGGTGGTAAGTAATGAAAATAATGAACTCATTCCAACCAGGACTGTGATCGGTTGGAGGGTTTGTATGGATTATCGAAAGCTAAACAAAGCCACTAGGAAAGATCACTTCCCATTACCCTTTACTGATCAAATGCTTGATCGTCTTGCAGGTAAACCCTTTTATTGTTTTCTTGATGGTTATTCAGGTTACAATCAAATTGCCATAGGACCAGAAGATCAAGAAAAAACAACCTTCACATGCCCATACAGTACTTATGCTTTCCGAAGGATGCCGTTCGAATTGTGTAATGCCCCGACAACCTTCCAAAGATGCATGATGGCACTCTTTTCAGACGTGGTCGAAGACTTCCTTGAGATCTTCATGGATGATTTTTCTGTTTTTGGTAATGACTTCGACAACTGCCTCGGTAATTTAGAGAAGGTATTGGCAATATTTGAAGAAACTGATTTAGCCCTCAATTGGAAGAAGTGCCATTTTATGGTAGACGAAGGAATAGTGCTCGGCCATAAGATTTCATCCAAGGGAATTGAAGTAGACAAAGCCAAGGTGGACGTGATCGAGAGATTACCCCCACCAAGTTCGGTTAAAGGAATTCGAAGCTTTCTTGGACATGCAGATTTTTACAGGAGGTTTATTTATAATTTTTCTAAAATCACTAAACCCTTGTGCAATTTGCTTGAACAGGATGAAGTCTTCGATTTTGATGACTCTTGCGCCCAAGCATTCGAAACCCTAAAGGAAAAGCTTGCCTCCGCAGCCATTGTCGTTCCACCAGATTGGACGCTACCTTTTGAGTTCATGTGTGATGCAAGTGATTTTGCGGTAGGAGCAGTCCTAGGTCAACGCACAGGTAAGACCTTCCATGTGATATACTATGCTAGTAAAACTCTTAATAGTGCTCAAATTAATTACACAACAACAGAGAAAGAGTTACTAGCAGTAGTTTTCGCATTTGACAAGTTCTGATCCTATTTGATTGGTACAAAGGTAATTGTTCATATGGACCATTCAGCAATCAAATATCTATTTGCTAAAAAGGATGCCAAACCTCATTTGATTTATTGGATATTACTTTTACAAGAATTTGATATTGAAATTAAGGATAGGAAAGGAACAGAAAATCAAGTGGCCGATCACTTATCACGTTTAGAACACAATAGGGAGGAGGATGCAGATCTAGAGATATGCGACGCATTCCGGATGAGCAACTTTTAGTTGCCTCGGCAACCATGGACGCACACGCCTCGACAACTCTCGACGCCGCGGCAACCATGGATGCACATGCCTTGTTAACCCTCGACGCCTCAGCAACCATAGATGCGCATGCCTCGGCAACTCTCGATGTCGTAGTAGCCCTTGACGCGCACGGCTCGACAACCAGGTATGTGCATGCCTCGACAACTCTCGACGCTGCAGCAGCCCTTGACGCGCATGCCTCAACAACCCTAGACGCGCACGCCTCGACAATTTTGGGAGAAGTCGCCACGGCAGCATATGCCTCGGCAATACCCTGGTACACGGATTTAGTTAATTTCCTTGTTTGTGATATTTTACTTTATGGTCTTACTCACCAAGGGAAGAAGCGGTTCCGCCATGATGCTAAGCATTACTTTTGGGATGAGCCTCTTTTGTTTAAACAATATGCAGATCAGGTTATATGCCGATGTGTCCCTGAAGAGGAGCAGCAAAATGTACTCCGGTAATGCCATTCTTCACCCTATGAAGGACATTTTGGAGGAACTCATACCGCGGCCAAAGTGTTGCAATCCGGTTTGTATTGGCCAACATTGCACAAAGATGCCCAAGACTTTTACAAGTAATGTGATCGTTGCCAGAGGACGGGCAATATCTATAGACGACATTAGATGCCGCTCCAAAACATCATCGAGGTGGAATTGTTCGATGTATGGGGGATCGATTTTATAGGTAATTATCAGTGACGTTGCAACGATTCTTGTAGAAAAACATATTTACACGGTTTGGGATGCCGAGAGCAATTATCAGTGACGAAGGCAAGCATTTTGACAACAGACTTATTGCCAAGATTTTGCAACGCTTTGGCGTATCACACAAGATTGCCACGGCATATCACCCACAAACCAACGGGCAAGCAGAAATTTCCAACCGAGAATTGAAGGGTATACTCGAGAAAGTTGTAAATCCCTCTAGGAAGGATTGGTCATTAATACTAGATGATGCACTTTGGGCATATCGCACTGCATTCAAAACACCCTTAGGTATGTCCCCCTTCCAACTTGTCTATGGCAAAACATGCCATCTACCGGTGGAAATAGAACACAAGGCATATTGGGCAATCAAGACCGTGAATATAGATTGGGAAAGTGCTGGACAAAAGCGTTTGTTGGACCTCAACGAGATAGAAGAGTTCCGTGCACTCGCCTATAACAATGCACGAATCTACAAGGAGAAAACAAAGCAATGGCATGACAAGAAACTATTGCCGCGGCAGTTCACGCCAGGGCAACTAGTTCTCTTATTCAATTCTCGGCTAAAACTTTTCTCGGGAAAGCTGAAATCAAGATGGTCGGGACCATTCGAAGTTGTCAAACCATTCTCCATGGTGCCGTGATAATCAAGTCCATCATTGACAAACATGAATTCAAAGTTAATGGACAAAGATTAAAGCACTACAATGGTGCCCATGTAGAACGTAACAAAGAAGTGGTCACCTTAAGAGATGAATGAGCATGCCCTCCTTTCGATATTTTATTTTTATTTATTTATTTTTATTATTTTTGATTATTATTTTATTTTATTTTATTTCAAACTAATTATTATTTATTATTATTATTATTATATTTTTAGGATAGATTTATTTTCATTTTTTTATATTTTTAAGTTTAAGAATCCCTTTACACATCTTTATTCATTTTCTTTTATTAGTTTATCTTTAATTTTAATCCTTATTTGATTTGTCTTTGAATTGTAGGAAAAGAGTTCAACATAAAGAGGAATTTTGATTCAATAAGGAAATTAATGGGCTGAATCTAAGGCTTATATAAAGCCTCCAACTTACCCTAAATAAACCCCGTAGCCGTCACCCTTCCCCTAAACCGAAACCCTCTTTTTCTTCTTTCCAAAAATTAATCCCACCCACCATATTTACTACCTATCTTTTCTATATAACCCATCACCCTTAACTTCCAAGAAATCTATTCCTACTTTTCATCTTGCAATTCTTTAGTTTCTTTTATTCTTTTTTCTTTGTTTTTACAAAATTCACAACCAAGATCATCCATGGCATCCAAAATTAAATTTTTGGTTCATCCAAGTTCCTCCAAAGAACCAAGATACAAGAAGTTTGCTACACCGGTGGTTCAAGAAAGATTTCACTCCAAGTTTGAAAGCTGGAAGATTTACGAAGAACAAGGCTTTGAATACTCCAACTCTCATCGAGATTTCGGCCTTGAACCATTCATCTTCGAGAGGATTGCACATCAAAAGTGGCAAATCTTTTGCCATCAATCGGAACCGGATAACATCTCATGGGTAAGAGAATTCTATACTCACTCACCTAACCTGGATAATCCTTATGTTTTTGTTCGTGACAAGGCCATACTCATAAGCCCCGAAAACATCAACACCTTTTACGGGCTCTACATTGAGAAGGACGAGCATCAACCCTTTGTTGATCAAATCACGCCCAAGCAACTAGACAAGGTGCTTCAAGAACTCACTCTACCGGGAACTCATTGGAACGACGGTAAATACAAGGGTACGGTAAATCGCCTTTGGCTTAAACCCGATGCAAAACTATGGAATAAGTTTGTTAAAACTTCTTTAATGCCCACCACACACAATACTACCATTGATATACCACGTCTTTTGCTCATACATTCTATTTTGCATAATCGCATCATTAACATTGGAAAAATTATTTGTGATGAGATTTTTGTATGTAGCTCAAAAGATAAGGGTTCTCTTTTCTTCCCTTGCTTAATTTCTAATCTTTGCAAGGAGATGCATGTCCCAAGTGAGTCCACCGATGAAAAGGCCCTACCAAAGTCCGGTTGGAATCAAGTACAAATCTGAAAGCTAATGGGAGAAGCACCGGTAAAATCCCCAATGCCTGCAATTGCCACGACAACTCCTACCGCCTCGACAACCCCTAATGCTGAAGCACCTAATGCCTGGGAAACTCGGCCATCAACCCCGGGGCACTTTGAAGCACTCTTGCAACCATTGGCGAGCCACCTAAGGCAAATTGAAGACCGACAACTAATGTTCATGCGCTACATGAAGGAGCACAACAATGCCATCACCCAAGTCATCCTAGAAAAGTACCCGGACAGTCGCGTGTAGTTCCCAATCTTTCCTATCGAGACCCTTGCCTCGGCAACCAATGAAGCAATCGCCACGGCAACCGCAACAGATGATGCCACGGCAACCAACCCTAAAGATGCCATGGCAACCAAAGCTAAAGACATCCAGGCAACCACTACAAAATCCAAAGGTAAAGCACCTATGCCCGAATCAAATCAACTCGTACGGAATCATTGTCTGATTTTTTAGAGTCGGATGAGTCCTCCATTGCACCAACAAAGACCGCACCAATGGAATCCTCCAAGCGAAAAGCCAATGACATTGATGAAGAGGACGATGAGGACAACCCCGTATGAAGATCGGTTCCACCATAGGCAACAAGGAAACAACCATTGCGTTCAAGCAAGAGAATCAAGACACCGACCAAAAGGAAACTAATCATCCATGACGACGAACTCTCAGAGTAAGTCCTCGTTTGCATTTTATTTTTCGTTATTTTTATTTTTCTTTAATGCATGCATTGAGGACAATGCCTCACTCGAGTTTGGGGGGGATTGTTATTAGTAGTTACCATGTTTAGTTGCATTCATCTTAAGTATTGCATTTAGGATACATAAATTGCTTGCCATGCCTTTAGTTGGAACAAGAATTGCCTAGATTTGATGAATATCCGATGATGACTTTTCCAAAGCACTTAATTGATAGAATTTTTATTTTAGGATAACAATGGAAACACTTAGAATTTTACTATGATGCTAAATTTTGATGAAACACTGTTGTGGTTTGATTGATTTAAGGAATTCTAGTGAACTTAGGTTGATAGTTAAAAAATTGGGGGATTAGAATAAAAATTGGATAAATGCTAGAGGTGCCCGAAATTGTCTCTAGCATGTGCTAAAAATTTGATTGCTAGAGGTGCCCGAAATTGGCTCTAGTATGTGCTAAAAAAATGATCGCTAGAGGTGCCTGAAACCGGCTCTAGTTGAATAAATTAATTAACTTAAGAAAACTAAAAACAAAACACTAGAGGTGCCCGAAACCGACTCTAGTTAAAACACGTTAAAAAGAACCCAATGAAGTAATTTGAAAACCTCTTGTTTGCATAGAATCCGAAAAATCAACTTGCACAGAACTTCGCACACACTCACAAGCATTATAGTTTGATTCCGAGTAACTCCTAAATTTTACGAAAAATGAAAAGTCAATCTACTTTGTGCCCCGGTTCTGAGAATTGAAATCAAGTTCAAAGCTAAGTTTGTGAAAATTGAAGTCTTGGCAGGTAATTATTAGTTTCATTACTTGAGGACAAGCAATAGTTCAAGTTTAGGGGTGTGATAAGTGTTCAAAAGTACTATTTTCTTACCCTTTTTACTCATATTATTGTTAGACTTAGGCTCATATTAGTTACATAATTAGTCATTCATGCATTAATCAATGTTTCCTTCAATCGTTGAGCTTGATTGCATAACTTGGTTGTTTTTGTGGGAAAAGATGCTGCTTTGGTGTGTTTTGTGTGTATATGCAGGATCACTTGCCAAAGCAAGGCTAGAGCTAGTTTCCAGGGCAATGCATGAAGGAGATGCAGAGCTAGTTGCCAGGGCAATGCATGAAGGAGACGCCGAGCCAGTTGCCAGGACAATTGTCGACAAAGAACAAGGTGATATGATAGTCAAAATTGATGACTAGACAAGCCCAAGATGACGTGGAGCAAAGCTAAATCCCAAAGGAGTTTGATTTCCATGAAGAGGTTAAAGAAGAATTAAATTCCAAGAAGATATGAGAAGTTCTAGAAGGGATATAATTATAATAAAGAATTATATTCTTTAAAGATAATTTAATTCCAACTTAACTTCCTCCTTAAAGAAGGACTTTGACCTAGCCCTATAAATTAGAGGCCATGCCGTCAACTCCAGAGGGGGAGAGAGGAGAGAATTTTTGACAAGCATCTAGGGCAAGGAGATTTCGACAAGCTTCATCCTTCATCTTTTTCTTCCTTGTTCAATTAGGTTCATGTTAGGAATTCTTTATCTTGTGTTTCTTTGGAACCTAGCCATGAACTAAATATATTTGGCTAAGGTTATTGTGTCTTGTGGTTGTGAGAAACTATTGGATTTTGTTTAGGTAATAAGAGTTTGCACTTTTCTAGTCAAGGTTTATTCATTCTTGGTTCTTATTCTGTTTGCGAGTGAATTGGGAGAGGATCCTCGTAACTTCATCTATTTATCTAATATCGGGAGAATTAGATTCAAGAAACGAATGAATATGATCTTTATTCAATCTATTGATGGTGAAGATTAATCCGGCTTAGGAATAACTTAAGGATTTCAACGGCTAAGAGGAGCGCAAGATTGGTTGTTGTTCACCCTTGATTCACGCAGGGATGCATTATCAAGGCATGCACAAGTAGCTAGAGTTTCGACTTAGGGATAAGAAGAAACCATTGAAGAACGCTCTGCCGAGCCTTAAATGTTGCTGCCCAGACGCCCAAGTAGTTGCCCAACTAGTCACCCAGGAAACCATCGATTAGTTGCCAAGGCAACCCCGTTGTGCAAGTTTCCACGACAATTGAGTTGCCCGTGCACTCTTTTACCAAGACGATCCAATCGACTATCACACCTGAACTCACGATAACCTGGCCTATCTCTCTCATTTAATTACATCACTTTTTACTTATTTCCTTTCTAGATTAGTTATTAGTTAAAACTCCTATAATCTTCTACTTGTGTTTTCTTTTACTTTTTACAGTGCAAGAGACTAGATTCTTGAAGTGGCACCAATCCCTGTGGAGACGGTATCTTTTATACTATAACTTGCGACGTGTATACTTGCACAATTGCGTAGCACTTATTACGCGCAACAGTCCCCAAGGTGTATGTGACATCGTAGTAGTCACAAAACATGTAATCATATCATAACTTGAGTGATGCAGCTGCTAAAGACTCTATGGATATCCAACTATACCATGGATTCTAATAACATAATACATGGGCAGTTCATTTCATTATAAGTCAATCATCACCATTCTTGTAAACGGGCAATTCACATCCCATATTTCATCATAATCATATATCATCAAGAAATCAAAGTGGGCAATTTATACCCTAACTTCCTTCGTATATAGAACATATTTCACTTGCCTTTGCTATTTTATGCATCAAATCCATATGCTTCAAAGCAATATAAATCATTTCTATATTAAGGTCGACTTATAACAAGTCTCTATTTTTTTCAAAAATAACATATACATAAATAATGCACTCACCTGTAGCAATGCAAAATTAGCCTCACTAAGTTTATTCGATAACCTTTTCTTTTCCTTTAATACTTGTGTCTCCCTTAGTCTCCCCCGGAACTGTAGAAGACCAATCGAATACATACATTACCATACATTTGTTAGATTCAAATCTAACATTGCTAACTTAATTTACAAAACACAATTATTCGAATATAAAATATTTCTGAAATTTTCCCCCAACTTCTATGTGATTTCTGATTTAGTACTAAGGTCCTTAGTGACCATTTTGGACATAAAATAACTTATTCATGCTTGAATAACAATTATTCCATAATTCCTTTGTTATTAAATAACTTTCATTCTTTGCCTTTCAATCATTAATCTTTACTTAAGTGACACTTTAGTCACTAATTTCACTATTGCACTTGAATTCATGTACAAATCAACTAATTATTCATTTCTAACATTTCTATAAATTTTCCCCTAAATTCCAAGCTTTGACCAAATTGGTCCCTTACAAAAACTCCCATTTTCGAAATGGTCCTTCACTATTTCTTTTCTTATCATTTCAATCATTTGCTTCCTAAATTCAATTCTAATACTAGAATAAATTTCACAATAATTCCCCTATATTTTCAATTATAGCCGAATTGATCACTTGACATAAAAAAGGGAATTTAATCACCCTAACATCAAAACAAGACTTCTAGTTTCATAATTCATTCATTTTCATCCTTGATTAAATTCCCTAACTAAATTCCCAAAACTTAGAGTTAGGGTTTATGTATTTAAACATAAAATTAATTCCAAATCAAGCTTATTTTCATACCTACAACATCAAATCTACTCAAACCAAACTTTAATTCCATCATGTATTCATGAATTCAATTTTCTTTCTCTTCAAGAACATAATCTATACTTCACTTTGCTATGTAAAACTACTATCAAAAGGAAGAGAATTAAGCATAGATAATTTTTTCCAAAGCATCATACCTTGATTTTACTTGTAACCCTTCCAAATCAAGCTTAAAATTTGATGTATTCTTTTTCTCCCTTTTTCTTCTCCCCCACGGCATATGTAGGAATAGATGAACAATTTTTTTGTTCATTTTGTAAACTAATATACTTGTTTTAATCTAATATTGCCACTTGTATAATTAAAATGAATTTTAAATTCATTTTACTAGATTGTCCCTCAACCAAACTCATTTTTACAAGTCTTCTTTAAAATTATCATTCCATTACAGTTGAACCAATTTGGTTCCTTCATAACCGACCATTCCCAAAGAAATCATAAAATTTTATTTTATCATTTTTATTCGATCCAATTACCCGATAATCACCTAATACGATTTTCCATTGATCGAACTTTCAAATATAATCCAAAAATCTCATATCTTTAAATTCCATAAATAATAATATTGTCATAATAAATCTCCGATATTTATGGAGTCAAACTCTGAAACTTTGACTCGGTCTAAAATACCGATAATTACCCGAAATTTCTATCGGATAAAATTTTCTTAAAAATCCTTTAACAGATATTCATACGAATATCCCTAATTTTTCTGAGTCGTTTATATCGATAAAAACACAAATATGGGACCTTCCCAAAGGTCACCCATCCTAGTGCTACTCTGGCCTAAGCACACTTAACAATTTTATTGGATCCAAAATCAATACCTTCTACTGCATCTAAATTCCCAAATCTGATATCAGAATTCTTATTTTGATCATATTCACCCTTATACCAAATAAAATCACTTACTTAATATTTTACACTTTAATCCCTAAACTTTTACTAAAGTGTCATTTTGGTCGCTAGGTCTTATTCTTTTCTGATTCGGATCAAACATCATATGAAACCTTAATTAACTTGAAAAAAATATTTTAGGGTATTACAATTCCTTATCCCTTAAGAAAATTTGTCCATGAATTTTAGAACGTACCTGGGTTGAAAAGTTGCGGATATTGTTCCTTCATCTTCTTTTTAGTTTCCCAGGTGGCTTCTTCGACCTTGTGATTCCTCCACAATACTTTAAGCAATGGAATCTTCTTGTTCCTTAATTATTTGAATTTGTACATTAAAATCTCTACTGGTTCCTCTTCGTAGGTCAGATCCGGTTGCGGTTCAAATTCTTCAGGAGTGATGACATGAGAAGGATCTGATCGATACCTCCGAAGCATGGACACATGAAATACACCTTGAATCTTGCTCATCTCTGGAGGTAACGCTAATTGATAAGCCACTGGTCCAACTCTTTTCAAAATCTCGTATGGCCCAATGAATCTGTGACTAAGCTTTTCTTTCCGACCAAATCGTAGCACCTTCTTCCAAGGTGAAACTTTTAGGAATACTTTATCCCCTACTTCATATTCAATATTTTTCCTCTTTTTGTCTGCATAAGCTTTTTGTTTGTCTGCGGCAGCTTTAATATTATTCTGAATAATTCTTACTTCGTCCTCCATTTCTCAAGTTAAATCAATCCCACCTATTTTCGAATCACTAAGAACATTTCGGTCTTGCAACTCAAACCAATTTAGAGGATTTCTACACTTCCTCCCATAAAGTGCTTCAAAAGGTTCCATCTTGATACTTGCTTGATAACTATTATTATAAGCGAATTCAGCTAGAGGCAAGTATTTTTCCTATGATCCTATAAACTCAATTATGCAAGCTCGAAGCATGTTTTCCAGAATCTGTATTATTTGCTCCGATTGCCCATCTGTTTGCGGGTGAAATATTGTACTAAAATTTAATTTAGTACCCAGAGATTCATGTAATGCACCCAAAAACTGAGAAGTAAATCTTGGGTCTCGATCTGATACAATTGATACATGAATACCATGCAGTCAGACTATTTCTCTGACATACAGTTCTTCGTACTTATCTAATGAATAGTCCATACGAACTGGTATAAGATGTACAGACTTTGTCAGATAATCCACAATGACCCATATTGCATCTCTTTTGTTCGATGTAACTGGCAACCCTGAGATAAAGTCCATTGTCACACTTTCCTAATTTCACTGGGGAATATAGATTGGCTGAAGTAGTCCAGAAGGCACTTGATGTTCTGCTTTAACCTGTTGACATGTTAAGCACTTGGTCACAAACTCTGATACTGCTCTTTTCATTCCTGGCCACCAATATCGAGTCTTCAGATCTTGATACATCATATTACTCCATGGGTGCATGGTTAACGGACTATGACGGGCTTCTGACAAGATCTCTTTCTTCAAATTGCTATTGTCAGGAATATACACTTTACCTTGACAATACAAACAACCATTATACTTGATCTTATAGTCTTGCATTTCCCCAAATCTAGCTTGTCTTCTCTTTTCAATACATTCTTCATCTGAAAGCTGTAAATATTTGATCCGATCCAGAAAATTGGCTTGAGCTGAAACTTTGCTGCTAAAGAACCATCTTGTCCCAAAGATAGTTGTGCATTCATTGCGCGTAGAACAGAAAATGTCTTCCGGCTAAGAGCATCTGCTACTACGTTAGCCTTTCCAAGGTGATAATTAATAACCACGTCGTAATCCTTTAAAAAATTGACCCATCTTCATTGTCGCAGGTTCAAATCTCTTTGTGTCATCAGGTACTTCAAACTTTTGCGGTCTGTGAAAATATAACACTTCTCACCATACAAATAATGTCGCCAGATTTTCAAAGCAAAAATCACAGCTTCCATTTCCAGATCATGCGTTGGGTAGTTCCTTTCATGAGTCTTAAGTTGTCACGATGCATAAGCTACAACACGACCCTCTTACATCAATACGCAACCCAGCCTATAATGGGACGCGTCACTGTACAAAGTATATTCTTTTTGTGGTTCTGGTTGTATTAGGACCGGTGCCTCAGTCAAAACATTCTTTAATTTTTCGAAACTTTCCTGACACTTCTCTGTCCATATAAATGGAACACCTTTCCGTAGCAGTTGGGTAAATGGCATAGCAATGATAGAAAAATTATATACAAATCATCGATAATATCCAACTAATCCCAAGAAATTTTGAACATCGAAGACATTTTTCGGTGCCTTCCATTCGAGAATAGCTTGCACTTTATTGGGATCATCTCTTATTCCTTCTGCTGATACCACATGTCCAAGGAATGTAACTTCTGACAACCAAAATTCACATTTGGAGAACTTAGCATAAAGTTGCTTATCCCTCAGTGTTTGCAATGCCACTCGAAGATGGTAATCATGCTCAGCTTCTGTCTTAGAGTATACCAGAATATTATCTATGAAAACTACGACAAACTGGTCCAAGTAGGGTTGAAATATCCTATTCATCATATCCATGAATGCAGCAGGGGCGTTTGTAAGTCCAAATGGCATTACCAGAAACTCGTAATGTCTATAACGAGTCCTGAACGCTGTTTTTGGTATATCTTCTTCTTTAACCCCGAGCTGTTAATACCCTGATCGAAGATCTATTTTTGAGAACACAACTGCTCCTTGAAGTTGATCAAATAGATCTTCAATCCTTGGTAGTGGATAATTGTTTTTAATAGTTACTTTATTCAATTGTTGATAATCTATACACAATCGTAAAGAACCATCCTTTTTCTTTACATATAACACCAGAGCGCCCCATGGTGATACACTCGGTTGAATGCAACCCGATCTAATAACTCTTGTAATTGAGCTTTTAGCTCTCTTAATTCAGTTGGCACCATTCTGTATGGTGCCATCGATATCGGCTCAGTTCCAGGATAAACATCAATCACAAACTGTACCTCCCTATCTGGGGTAATCCTAGCAACTCGTCCAGAAACACGTCTGGAAATTCTCGCACAGTGGGAATATCCTTCAACTTTTTATTTGCTACCTGCGTATCTATTATATGGGCTAAATACACTTCACATCCATTATGTAGCATCCTCTGAACTAACGCTGCAGAGATTACTAAGCTAAGACAATCATTTCCTTTTCCAACCATGACTACTTCTGAACCATCTGGTCCTACTAGTACTAATCATTTCTCTTTACACTTCATATCTGCATCGTATGTAGATAACCAATCCATTCCAAGAATAACTTCAAATTCATAGAATAGAAGTTCCATTAAATACGCCAGGAACTTAATCCCTTCAATTACTAATGGACATTTCTTACATATTCTAGTCACTCGTGCACTATGTCCAAGTGGGTTACTAGCAATCGCATCACTAGCTATGTTCTCCATAGGAATCTTTCTTTGTGCCACTATTTATGAACTAATATACGAGTGAGTCGATCCAGGATCGATTAAAGTAAATACAGGCTTACCAAAAAGTTGAAATATACCTGCTATAATGTCTGGATTATGCTTCTCTTCATCAATACGGATGTTGTACACTCGAGCAGAGGTTCTGAATTCCCTATTGGATGCAGCTTTAGAAGCTCCCTATGTCAATATTCTAGGTTGTCCACTAGCTCTAGCTCGACCTCGACCTCTAAATGATCCAGCTACAGATCTTTCAGATTGAGTAGGCTTCCTAGCCTGCTTCTCCGGGCATTCTCCAATAAAGTGCCCAGTGCTACCACGTCTGTAGCAAACTCCTGTAACTGCTCGACAAACTCTAGGTGTTGTTTTCGACAAATCTCGCACTCTAGAATCGAAGGCCTGCTCAATCCAGTAACTGATGATTGAGCATTATGAGATTTCCTTGTAGAAGGATTCCTTTGCACAGATCCAGATTCAGGCCTACTATATGATCGATTACCTCTACCTCATTTAGACTGTGCTGAGGTAGAAGTCTCGCTAGGCCTATTTGGTGATCGAGAGGACTGAGCTCTAACTCGCTCCAAGTAGGCTCTCTCCATGGCCTTAGCTCTGTTCAATGCGTCCTGGTATACTGATAAATTCATGTCCAATAGAAATTCCTTGGTCCTCGGGTGAAGCCCCTCTATGAACCACTCACATCGGGCCTTTTTAGTCGGCATTAAATCAAATGCATACCGACTTAATCTATTGAACTCTAACTCGTACTAATAGACAGTACGAGTACCTTGCTTAAGCTTCAGAAACTGTTGCAGCATCTCTCTCTTGAACTAATCCCCAACATACTTGGTCGTGAATGCTTCTTGGAAAAATGTCCAAGTTACCTCAGCAGCTGGTACTAATTATGTGGCATTAGACCAACAAATACGAGTATGTTCCCTCAATAAGGATACTGCCCCTTATAACTTTTCAACATCTGTGCAATTTAACTCTTCCATTAGCACTGTAACCCCTTAAACCAAACCTAGAAGGAATAAGTCGAATCTAGGAAGTCACATTTGAAAACTTTTCCCTCAAGAAAACTAAATTTAAAATTATAATTTAATTTTAAAAAGAATATATATAACTATAATTTAATAAATATATCATAATAATAAAATAAAAATATCATAATTAATATTTGAATATTTAAATAAAATCTTTGAAATAAAACTACAATAAATGAATGTTAAAAATAGTTCCAAAACATAATTAGTCTTAAATTTTAAAATTACATCAATGTCTCAAAATAATAATCTGAATAACTAAAAATAGTTTTGTACTTAATAATAAAATAACCGGATAAAATGTGAGATCCTCCAAGTACTGCGTCCCCTAAAGTCCAAAGATATATGTAAGAGGAAATTATGGGGAGTAAGCTAAAGAGCTTAGTGTGTCTCTAAAGTGTAAGAAAACCATAGTATTAAAAGAAAGTAATATTTTCTCAAGTTTCTTTAAAACATAAGACAATGTACAATAACACAAGCGTAATGCAATGCACCCCAACTACATCCGCCAAAGATGAGGAAGGTTCCCATAACCTCCTCGCTACATCGTCACCATCCGAAGTGGAATCTCGACCCAAAGGTGGAGCCACTGATCCAAAGCGAAATTAAGCCCAAAGGGTGAAACCATTGAACTTCCTTCATACAAATCCCAACCCATGCTCATACATGTAAGATGTTTAAAACTCAACGCTCATAAATAGACTTCTATAAATATGATATTCCATAAACATACGTCATAAATCCATAAACCATAATCCATAAATCCTGGTTTCGGTAAATTCTGATGTTTCGTAAATCAAATATTTCATAAATCATAATTAAAAACACATTCTAAAAACCGTATGCATATGATGTCAACCATACAAGGTGTAAAACCATATAAAAATCATTTATTTTTAGCACCGGAAGAAAACACACCTTAGCCGAAGCAAACTCAACCTACGGAATGACGAGTCTCTCATAATCAAAAGTACAGGGTCCAGCTGTATTGGTACCTTTGAGAATAATCCTACGATAACACTATTACTATTATTACTATGATTAAGGAATTATTCATAAATACTTATTTAACGAAATTTAATGATACATGAATACTTATTTGATTCGAATAGTTGATCTTCAAATCAACCGAGGACATAGTTGGATTGATCGGTGCCAGAGATTCAGCGGGGTTTGATTGAATTAAATAAATAAATAAAAAGAAAGAAAATGAAGATATGCTTTGAATATAAATCGAGGGAGGGAGAGGGGAAGATGCGACTGCGGTAAAAGAAACTAAACTTGCAGGGAAAACATAGGGCTAATCGTGGTTATAAATAACCAAATATTTGGATAAATTAAAAGGTAGGTCCTTATTCTTTTTTTAGGGTTCACAAAGTAGGTACATAATATTAATTCTTTATAAAAAGGTCACTAAATTTGTTTAAAATTCAACTTAATTCCCAAATTTCTTAATTAGGGTTTCATTTGTAAATTCCTAATTTCTAGGGTTTGAATTTAGGTATTTCAAAATTAGAGTTTTTGAATTGGGGATATTTTTGGGGTGTTACAATTCTCTCACCCTTAAAAGAAATTTTGTCCTCAAAATTTTCAGACTTAGCGATAGATCCCAAAAATTAACTAACACAACTTAAAATTCTTCGTTATGAATTCCTCATTCTTCAACATAAAGGTGGCATAATAATCTATCTACAAAAGGAAATAATCCTAGAATTAGAGTTGGTACTTGGAGTTTCTATTCCAAAATATATCTTAATTTTTTTCGAAATAACATACTTATCAGAAAATCCCATTTTGCCCAAAAATATTTAATATGCATGCAAAAATCATTTTTCGTTTAAAATTTCACGTGAGCCTCACAGTCCGAGGGTTAAACTTAGCTCTGATATCACTAAATGTAACCCCTTAACCCGACCTAGAAGGAATAGGTCAAATCTAGGAAGTCACGTTTGAAAACTTTTCCCTCAAGAAAACCAAATTTAAAATTATAATTTAATTTTAAAAAGAATATATATAACTATAATTTAATAAATATCTCATTATAATAAAATACAAATATCATAATTAATATTTGAATATTTAAATAAAATCTTTGAAATAAAACCACAATAAATGAATGCTAAAAATAATTCCAAAACATAATTAGTCTTAAAGTTTAAAATTACATCAATGTCTCAAAATAATAATCTGAATAACTAAAAATAGTTTTGTACTTAATAATAAAATAACCGGATAAAATGTGAGATCCTCCAAGTATCGCGTCCCCTAAAGTCCAAAGATATCTATAAGAGGAAATTATGGGGGGAGTAAGCTAAAGAGCTTAGTGTGTCTCTAAAGTGCAAGAAAACCATAGTCGTAAAACAAAGTAATATTTTCTCAAGTTTCTTTAAAACATAAAACAATGTAGAATAACACAAGCGTAATGCAATGCACCCCAAATATGTTCGCCAAAGATGAGGAAGGTTCCCATAACCTCCTCACTACATCGTCACCATCCAAAGTGGAATCTCAACCCGAAGGTGGAGCCATTGATCCGAAGCGGAATTCAGCCCAAAGGGTGAAACCACTGAACTTCCTTCTTACAAATCCCAAACCATGCTCATACATGTATGATGTTTAAAACTCAACTTTCATAAATAAAGTTCTATAAATCCAATATTCCATAAACATACGTCATAAATCCACAAATCATAATCCATAAATCCCAGTTTTCGTAAATTTCGATGTTTCGTAAATCAAATATTTCATAAATTATAATTAAAAACACATGCTAAAAACCGTATGCATATGATGTCAACCATACAAGTCATAATGCAAATCATAATCAAACAAGGTGTAAAACCATATAAAAATCATTTATTTTTAGCACCTAAAGAAAACACACCTTAACCGAAGCAAACTCAACCTACGGAATGACGAGCCTCTCATAATCAAAAGTATAGGGTCCAGCTGTATTGGTACCTTTAAGAATAATCCTACGATAACACTGTTACTATGATTAAGGAATTATTCCTAAATACTTATTTAACGAAATTTAATGATACATGAATACTTATCTGATTCGAATAGTTGATCTTCAAATCAACCGAGGACATAGTTGGATTAATCGGTGTCAGAGATTTAGCGGGGTTTGATTGAATTAAGTAAATAAATAAAAAGAAAGAAAAGGAAGATATGTTTCGAATATAAATCGAGAGAGAGAGAGGGGAAGGTGCGGCTGCGGCAAAAGAAACTAAATTTGTAGGGGAAAAAATAGGGCTAATCATGGTTATAGATAACCAAATCTTTGGATACAAGGCATGTCCTTGCTCTTTTTTTAAGGTTCACAAAGTAGGTACATAATATTAATTCTTTATAAATGGTCACTAAATTTGTTTAAAATTCAATTAATTCCTAAATTTCTTAATTAGGGTTTCATTTGTAAAATCCTAATTTCTAAAGTTTTGAATTTAAGGATTTCAAAATTAGGGTTTCTGAATTGGGGATATTTTTGGGGTGTTACAAGCAGTTTGACATCGTTCAGCCACAAGTCGGCAGCCATCAGACCACTCTGTCCATGAAATTCAGGAGCTCCTAACTTTTTAAGTTCCTTCGCAGTCGACGCTCTAGCTGGTGCGGGTGTCGGGGCTACTGCAGGCGCTGGAGGCTGAAGCCTATTAACCATAGCTTCTAAAGCTTGTACCAGCATGCCATATTCTTGAGCTTGAGCTCTCTGCTGCGTAGGAGGCTCGGCTGGGTCAGGAGCTGGAGGTGGAGCATGATGTACCTCATTGCTTCCACTTTGGACCTCCTCTTGGTCCTTATGATTTGTCGCCTGACGCGATCTAGCAGTATTCAACATTATCTATTACCACAGTAACATATTCACATTTTAATGAGGAGCAAAATCAAGTTACCCAGATAGTACATCAGTAACATGACATCCTAGGGGCATGTACTTAATAAGAAATCATATTAGCTCGGCTTAACCTTCAGAATCGGCTTAACATGTAGCTCTAATACCACTAAATGTGACATCCTTAAAGTATACTCGTAGGCCGAATATACATTAAAGATGATACGAAGTCGTATTTTAGAAATCTGGACTTAATTTTTTTATATAAATCATTTCACAAAACTAGTTCAGTAATTAATCCCTTTTCAGTTATCAATTAAAATTGGGTCATCCAGTTGTAGCTAGTTTCGACCCCAGTTGTAGCTAGTTTCGACCATGAATTGGTTTGTAAAACTTATAAGTCGGTTATTAAAATGAAAATAGAATTCAGGATGAAAACTATATGTGTTGCCTAGACCTTTTTTTATTTTGAAACTGTTATGCGGTAAATAATAATCAAGGTACTTTTACTACTAGGTTAAAACTTAGTTATACAAAACAATTTGCTTTAAAAATATTTACATGCCCACTAGTTTATCAAACTACAATAAGGATGTGCATACTGTAACTTACTGTAATAACTTGACTCCAAAAGAACAGCTCCTCCTCACTAGTCTAATTCGGAGAACCTACGTGTGGAATAAAACACAAGCTAAGTAACGACCCAGTGACACAAATAAACTTAATTAAAACATGCAATTATGTAGTACAATATATCATATGGAAATGCAATTCAGTTCATGCAAAATGGCAAGCGATCCCAGTACAATTTATATCATATCATAAAACAAATAAAAATATCATGCTATCATTATTTCTCAGTCATCATGTAATAATTTACAGTATAACATTCTTTTAAAGATAGCCCAAAATAAATAATATGAGATCAAGGTACTCGAGTCACATGAATAAGACACCTGAGTGTCTAACGTGAACCTGTAAATGAGTACGTACTCGAGGTCGCTCTTTGCTCATCATTAAAGCACCTCGTTAGTGCCATTAGCACCATGGGCTTGGATCCCCAGGGTGCACACCAAGGGCTTGGGTCCCCAAGGTGTATGTGACACCGTAGTAGTCACAAAACATGTAATCATATCATAACTTGAGTGATGCAACTGCTAAAAATTCTATGGATATCCAACTATACCATGGACTATCATAACATAATACTTGGGCAGTTCATTTCATTATAAGTCAATCATCATCATTCTTGTAAACGGGCAATTCACATCCCCTATTTCATCATAATCATATATCATCAAGAAATCAAAGTGGGCAATTTATACCCTAACTTCCTTCGTATATAGAACATATGTCACTTGCCTTTGCTATTTTATGCATCAAATCCATATGCTTCAAAGCAATATAAATCATTTCTATATTAAGGTCGACTTATCCCAAGTGTCTTTTTTTTTCAAAAATAACATATACATAAATAATGCACTCACCTGTAGCAATGTAAAAATAGCCTTACTAAGTTTATTCGATAACCTTTTCTTTTCCTTTAATACTTGTGTCTCCCTTAGTCTCCCCTGGAACTGTAGAAGACCAATCGAATACATACATTACCATGCATTTGTTAGATTCAAATATAACATTGCTAACTTAATTTACAAAACACAATTATTCGAATATAATATATTTTTGAAATTTTCCCCCAATTTCCATGTGATTGCCGATTTAGTACTAAGGTCCTTAGTGACCATTTTGGACATAAAATAATTTATTCATGCTTGAATAACAATTATTCCATAATTCCTTTCTTTGCCTTTGAACCATTAATCTTTACTTAAGTGGCACTTTAGTCACTAATTTCACTATTGTACTTGAATTCATATACAAATCAACTAATTATTCATTTCTAACAATTTTATAAATTTTCCCTTGAATTCCAAGATTTGACCAAATTGGTCCCTTACAAAAACTCCCATTTTCGAAATGGTCCATCACCATTCTTTTCTTGTCTTTTCAATCCTTTACTTCCTAAATTCAATTCTAATACTAGAATAAATTTCACAATAATTCCCCTATATTTTCAATTCTAGCCGAATTGATCACTTGACATAACAAAGGGAATTTAATCACCCTAACATCAAAACAAGGCTTCTAGTTTCATAATTCATTCATTTTCATCCTTGATTCAATTTCCTAACCAAATTCCCAAAACTTAGGGTTAGGGTTTATGTATTTAAACATAAAATTAATTCCAAATCAAGCTTATTTTCATACCTACAACATCAAATCTACTCAAATCAAACTTTAATTCCATCATGTATTCATGAATTCAATTTTCTTTCTCTTCAAGAACATAATCTATACTTCAATTTTCTATGTAAAACTACTACCAAAAGGAAGAGAATTAAGCATAGATAATTTTTTCCAAAGCATCATACCTTGATTTTACTTGTAACCCTTCCAAATCAAGCTTAAAATTTGATGTATTCTTTTTCTCCCATCTTTGTCTCCCCCACGACATATGTAGGAATAGATGAACATTTTTTTGTTCATTTTGCAAAGTAATATACTTGTTTTAATCTAATATTGCCACTTGTATAATTAAAATGAATTTTAAATTCATTTTAATCCATTTTACTAAATTGTCCCTTGACCAAAATCATTTTTACAAGTCTTCTTTAAAATTTCCATTCCATTACATTTGAACCAATTTGGTTCCTTCATACCCGGCCATTCCCAAAGAAATCATAAAATTTTATTTTATGATTTTTATTCGATCCAATTACCCGATAATCACTTAATACGATTTTCCATTGATCAAACTTTCAAATCTAATCCAAAAATTTCATATATTTAAATTCCATAAATAATAATATTGTCATAATAAATCTCCCATATTTATGGAGTCAAACTCCGAAACTTTGTCTCGGTCTAAAATACCGATAATTACCTGAAATCTCTATCGGATAAAATTTTCTTAAAAATCCTTTAACATATATTCATATGAATATTCCTAATTTTTCCGAGTCATTTATATCGATAAAAAACATGGATATGGGACCTTCCAGAGGTCGCCCATCCTAGTGCTACTCTGGCCTGAGCACACTTAACAATTTTATTCGATCCAAAATCGATATATTCTACTGCAACTAAATTCCCAAATCTGATATCAAAATTCTTATTTTGATCAGATTCACCCTTAGACCAAATAAAACCACTTACTTAAATTTTACACTTTAATCCCTAAACTTTTACTAAAGTGTCATTTTGGTCATTGGGTCTTATTTTTTTCAGATTCGGGTCAAACTTCATATGAACCCCTATCTAACTTGAAAAATGTTTTTGGGTATTACATCGGATCTCCTCCTTGTTTCATGGTCAATCTCCCCGTGTTGATCTTGTTCGTCTCTCCACCCCTTGCTTGGATTTGCGATCATTCTTTTATAGAAGATGAGAGCTCAATCTGAATTTCAAAAAGTTTGGTTTATCCCCTTATCTTTGGCTAAGGAGATATGCCTTATCTTCTTATCTTTAGATGAGGAGATAATTCAAAAAGGCGTATCTCCTTATCCTTGGCTGAGGAGATAATTCAAAAGAAATTCAAAATGTTTGTTTTATCCCCCCATCTTCATCTACTACAACTTCCCAATTTAAAATTGGGTGTAATAGAATCGGCTAGGTTGAAGTTTGGCTGGGTTGACCTTATCCCGACTTGCAGTGCCAACTCCTGCCAAGTGGTCCAGTAATATCCCAAATTTTGTCTAGTGACCAAAATGTAACTTTTGAAAGTTTAGGGGTTAAAGTGTGAACTTTGGAAAAATTTAGGGACCAAAGTGTAATTTCCAAAAGTTATGTAATCTAACTCCGTAAATGAATAGTTCACCCCAGGAGTGACACTTTCGTGTTACTCGGATTTTTCGTACGACACTTATATTAGTGGCAATAAAGCTTTAAAGTTCAAATGAAGAAAATTTAGAAATCATATTGAGTAAAATTCGAATATTTGGACCGAATAAATGCCATAAATAAAAAAATCTAAGATATTTTGGGAGATGGTCGGTTAGATTGGAACTAATTTGGTTAAATTTTTATGGAATGACATTTTTTTTGATTTGTGAGTAAATACAGTTTAGTTGGAGGGCAAATTGGTCATTTTCCATGGATGGCATTTTTGAAATATTTAAAAAGTTACAAGGGCTTTTTTGGAAGAAAGAAATGGAAGATTTAATCTTGGCCCTTGATTGATGATAAGATCAATCTCAACCATTGGATTAAAAGGGCATTTTAGTAATTTCACTATTTGAATGAATTTTAAATTCATTTTTAAGGTACAAGCGGCATAACTAGACATTTTTAAAGTAAAGAATCAAAAGATGAAGACTTAATCTTCTTCATCCATTTTCAAAAGCACAAGGGGGAGGAAGAGAAAATTTTCCAAGTTCTATTCAAGCCTCGAAACTCGATTTTCAGGTAATCTTTCGAACTACAAAGTTATTCTTCTCATCAAGCTCTATCTTTTGGTGTGAATTATTCATGGAAAACATGGTTGATTTATGAGAATTTTGCATGAGAAGAAATTAGGGTTTATGGACTAAATTGGGGGTTTTGAGATTTTATGATTTCATGATTGAATTCAAGTTTGAATTAAGCTTGTATGACGTTAAAATCATGTTATTAAGTTGGGTTTTAAACCCTACATATATTTAGTTTATATGGAGAAGATTAGGGTTTATGGATTCTAGTTTAATTTAGGGTTTATGATGTTGGATTAATGATCTAGTAAGCTTGATTTGTTGTTTGGAAGTAAAACCCTAAGTTAAATTGTGTAGGGACCATTTTGGCAAATTGAAAAGTTGAAGGACCAAATCTAAATTTTTAGAAATTGGAGTGTAATTATGTTATTAATGATGTTAGAGATAAGAAAATGAAGTTAGAATGACAAATTGATGTTGAATTGACGGTTTGGTGGACCGAAGTAGGGATTTGAGTCAGTTTTGGGACCTTATATTTTTCGGTAAGATAAAAATATGGAAAAATAGTTAAAAATTTTCTTTTAATATATATTGATTTTTGATGGAATAAATCTTGGAAAATGGAATTTGGAAATGTGACATTTTTGTTGGTGACCAAATTGCGAATTTTGAAAACTGTTTTAAAGTGACTAAAATGAAAAGGGTCAAATTCTTAGAATCCTTAAGGAGCTAAATTACCAAGTTTTTGCTGGTGGTTTCTCCCTTCAATTAAATCATTTTAAACATGTGTTTTGGTGGTTTAAGAGGGATTAAAATATCTAAGTTAGTTATTAGCTTTTAAAGAAAATTTACGTAACTTTTTCCTAAACCTTTTCTCTCAACTTCTTTTCTGCCAAACAATCAGAATTTCATCAAAATCCAAAGGTGAGAGATTCGTTTCACTTAGATTATTGACTTTAACTTGATTCTTTAACTTTGTTTTGCAAAATCTCATTGGAATCTTATGTTTTCTTAGCTTTTCACAAATCATTTGAGGGAGAAACTTCCCAATAGGGGTAAGGTATGAGATCTCCTCTATTGTATGGTTCTTTATTAAAATTCCCAAGCATTTGATCATTGTTTTTGTGTTTCTAATCTGATTTTGATGATTTTCTAATGTCTAGTTGAGTTATTTGGGGAAAATGAGTTAATTCACGGATTGGATCTAATTTCCAGTATTTAAGGATGCTTTGATTTATATTTTGGATGTTTAATAATGTTGATAAGAGATTTTTATCAATGGAATCCTGAAACTTAAGTATCTCTATTTGTTTAGGTTGTTAGTTTTGAGGTTTTGTGGTGTGTCTATGGTTGTAAGGTTGCTGGAGGTGGTAGGTTGATTTGGATCTATTTTTAGATGTGTTTTGATGTTGAAAGTGATGTTAGATTGATAGATGTTGTATGGGTTGTGAATCGAAGTGTGTTGGTTATGTTTTCGGTTGTTGTGGAGGGTTAATTGTGAAGGTTTTGTGGAAATCCGAGAAGGATTGTTGTTGCTATGGTTAGAATGCATTATCATGTATTAATCCTATATTGTTTTGTGGTAAAAATAGGGGAGGATGATCCAAAGTTGATTGGAGAAGTGTTGGAGGTTTTGGATACTTGATTTCGCGTCGGCGAATCGAGGTTTCGTGTATTGGTGAGTGAAAACATGGTTTAAAGCGTTTTGATGTTTTGGAACAGAGTTTTGGGAGTTAAGGTAGAGCTTGAAACGCTTACCTAGACTCGGAGGTAAGTATAAAGTGGTTTTAATCTCTCGGTCGTGCTTGTTCGAATGATTTTATAGACTTGGTTAATGTTCATGTACCTACTGTTTAAGCATGTTTTAAAGTATTCAATATACTGTTTTTAAGCATGTTTTGCTAAAGGATGCACATGGTAAGTGATCCTTGTCAAGTATGGTTTATACTTGTGGTTTAAAGCATGGTTTTTACTTTGGAAAAGTGTCTTCGTTAATGTTTGTTTAAAACAGTGAGGTAAATGTTAAAATGGTTAATTATATTGGCAAGTGATGTGGTTTTAAAATTGTTATCGGATATAGTTGGCCGGCCATAGGATTGAGTGCACTGTAAATAAGTCACATTGGATGTTGAGGGGTTTTTACGGTGTACTGAATACTCTATCCAAGTACCCTAACTGTTGAGGGGTTAAACAGTACCGAAAACTCCCATTAGTGGATTAAGCATCTAACCAATAATTAGGGTGGGTGTCCCTGTGGGTTGAAAGTGTACCCAGTTGTTATTGTACCGAGATTGTGGTTGTATCGCTATTCCTGTTGAGATGGATTGAAGTGTTGGGTTAACACTTGTTGAATCCGTGTATCCGATGAACTCTTTTGTTGTTGGACTTGTTTAATGATCACTTGTAAGCCAATATAATTGTTAATGTATCATTGAAATATTTTATGTTGTATAATGTGATTTATACATGTTTCTCCTTGAGCTTTGCATTTGGTAGTAATGCATGGGAAGGCTTAAGTAGAGGGTTAGCAATGTGACTTGCTGTTGATTAATGATACATGTAGCATATGGTTTAATAAGTTGGTTTTTGTGATCTAAAGTGCATGTTTTAAAAGGGCACGATGTTTTAAAAGGATGATGTTGTGTAAATTGTTTTAATGCATTGATGGAGTTTGTTCTGAGCATTCCTCACTATGCCTTGTGCGCTTACGCTCTCTTTGTCCATCAATGTAGAGAATTAAAGTCTCGGAAGGCAGCAAGAAGCAAGGGGATCTTGGCAAGACTTGTTTCCAAAGTATGTTGGAGTCTATACTATAATGCATAAGGGCAATGGGGTACTTGTGGTGGTTTGGGAGATGTTTTGTGGAACTCCCTGTTGGAGCATGTTTCTTTAGTTGCTCTTAGTTTGTAAATGGCCTTTAAGGATTGATTTTGGTGCTGGTTTGTCTTTTTATGTGTGCTTGGATGCAAAATTAGGAAGTATGCCTATAGATTTCCTTTTGATGCATGAAGCCTTATTGTGTTGTTAGAATTGAGATGCTAGTTGGTTTGTGATATGTTTGGCATGTTGGTATTGTGTTTTAAGCATGTTGGATTGATTAGAGTATGCTTTTGGGGATGGAAAACCAGCTAAAATGTGACATTACAGGCCAGGCGTACCGATACGCGGGGGACCGTATCGGTACGACTAGGAATTTTGAGGCTTGAGGGATCGGTACGCGGGTTGGTGTTTCAATACGCCTAGGCCATTTTGGTCTTAGTGTACCGGTACGGTAATGGTGTTTCGATACAGGTCTCAACTGCTGGAAATCAACTTTTTCGTCCCAATTCCGTATATAGAAACGCCCGGAGAGCCGTACCGGTACGATCATCAAGTTTTCAAAAGTTTGGTATTTTAGTTAGGCGTATCGATACGACATGGAGGTGTACCGAAATAGGGTGTTTCAATCCGTATCGATACGAGTTTACATGTATCGGTACGGATGACCGTTAATTATGTATTTGGCACTTTGGGCAGTTTTGACATCTTTACAATTTAGTCCCTAAATCTTGCCAATGCAATTGTATGTGATAGAATGATCAGATTGAGTTGATATTTGAAATGAAAGATTGGAACTTGACTAATTAAATGTTGGTAACTTGAAAGTAAGCTTTAATCCTAAAATTTTCTGTATTTGCAATTTGGTCTCTGAATTATAAATATGATCAATTGGATGTCAAATTGATGCCCGATTGAGTTAGGGTTGCGCCTGGTGTACACATGAACATGTAGGGTTATTAATTGGCATCTAGATAAGATAAAAAGGAAAAAATGGACCGGGTTTTGTTGTATCTCTTCGGTTTGCCACGACAAACCTAATGTAGCCTTCTTGGTACGATTGGGCGTCTAGGCCGGGTCAAGGGGTTACATTTGGTGGTATCATAGCCAGGTTTGGTTCTTTTGGGAGGTTGTTGTGTTGTTGCTGTGTTTGATTTGTACAGTGATTGTTGTACGTACGCTGGTTGATATGCACGATGATTAATATATGAATGTTGGCTGTTGTATTCTATGTTGGGGAAGTTTTGGGGTACACATTGCCTTATTATTATAGTTTGTAAAGTTTTGATTTTCAAAATGAAAGTCTTGGATCCTTGCTTGAAGCTAGCCTAACTATTTTTGTTTTAAAATAATTATCATGCCTTAGATGATGTGGTAAGGTTCGACCAAGAGGAGAAATGAGAATAGCGTGATGATGTTACCTTAGGGTAGTGGGTTGAGAAGAGTGTTGGTCTCCTGGGGGGTTAGTTATCCCGAAGTATGTACCACCTGTACCGATTGGGCCAGAGTTGGGTGATATGATGCCTTGGTATAGGCGCTATTTGGAGCTTTTAAGCTGCTGTTTTTAGAGTGCATGTGGTTGCGCAGACTATTGGGAAAACGAGGTTGCCGTTGAAATATCCCTATAGTTTCGGAAGAGTTGAGTATTGTGGTTATCACCCGAGGCATGTATGACCAGTGTTGTCAGGTTATGGGTTGAATGGGGGTTTTGGTACTCGTAGGTTGGGATGTGTTGAATCTCTATTGCATGATGATGATTTAGTTGGTGGACAGCTGTATCTATTAGTGTGGGGACCCAATATTGTGAATTGGGAGTCTTTCCATGCTGTCTCTTGGAAGAAGTATATAGGGTTTAGATACTTGGATAGAAAGGGGTAAGAGCTCATGGCCCGGGTTCAAGGCCGTGCGTATGTGGCCAAGTTTAGAGTTCAGTTTGTTTGGTTGAGTCAGTATGCTCCTGAACTGGTATCGGTAAAAAGGTATCACTGTGATTGATTCTGTTATGAATTGGTACAAGATGTTAGGGTGTACATGTTGGTTTCTAACTACACCATTTTTGACGTGTTGGTACACAAGAGTGGTACATTGAGCAGAACCTGGGTTTATTGATTTCGCGTGGGAGGTTCTGGTTCTTACATAAGAATTGCGGAATCTAGTTCCGGCAGTGTTTAGTTTGAAAAGAAATGTGATAAAGGATATCGCTCTGTGTTGAGACGAGGTAATGATAGTGTTGGGTGAGGATCAAGGGGTCAGTGTATCCAGACGTGAACAATATTTAATACTTGTTGAGTCTATGGATTGAGGGATCGCACGAGGTGGGATTAACCGTATTTGAGATGTGAAGTGTGAACTCTTGTGCTTGTTGGCGTTAATGTTATGGGAGTTGAGGTTGAACGATCGTCCCGTAAGTGTTAAAAGTAAGAATGTAAGTGGCTGGTTCTTTCAAAAAGATGGTTGTTGCGGGAAGGATGTTTGTAAGTGTTCTTTGACGGTTTAAGGTCCTGAGGTTGTGGTGGTTTTATTGGAGTTGCCACTCCATGATTTTTTATGTAATCCTGGGTTGGATTGTGGATGGACCAGAGTTGTGGCTGATTTTTGAATCCTAGAAAGTTGTCATGGAACTTGCTGATGTTTATGGGTGGTAATCCAGGGCGAGAATGTTAAATTCTTGTTTAATGCTGTTTTGGTGTTGGAAGCGAGATGTTTGATGGATTTTTGGTGATAAGGTATTCCTAGCTTATGTTATGACTCCAGAGTCAAATGAAGTACATGTGTAGGATATGCATACGATATGTAAGTATCTGGTATTTTGAGGGAATAGCCGGGTTTGCCATTGGATTGAAAGGTTGAGTTTGGCATTGAATTGTGTGAAAACACAGTTTCAGTTTCTATCGCTCTCTGTGCGGGGCTCGATAGAGGTGAAGGGGGTTTAAGACGCAACTTTAGGAGTTGCTTGAGTAAGGCTTTATTAAGCTTAGTGTTTCTCCAGTGTGGTTGTGGAAATGAATGATGGCACGTTGCGGAAGTGCAATGGTTTTTGGTGGTTGAATAAGTTGGTGATATGCTGATCAGTTTAGGGATGCTTTAGTGTTTCGTAAGGTTGATTTGAGGTTCGAGTGTTATCAACTGAAGGTAAAGGATGTGTTTGTGTTTGAGGTTGTTTTCTTCCAGGAGTACGGCAGTGTGAGCCCTCGGTTATGCTGTGGGTTTGATCGATGGATAGGTTGTGTTCGTGGGTATGCTGAACCGGGTAGCCCAGGTGTTGTGAGTTAGTTGGTTGTGTTTGTTGATGGTCTTTTCGTGCGTGAAGGCATCGAGAAGGGTTTAGAACAATAAGTGTGGATGGTCTAGTGGTTTCTTGGAGGGAAGTGAATGTTACTCCTCTATTGGGAAGTGTGAGTTTGAGCATGTTGTAAAGAGTTTTAGTTCTGAGAATGTTATTAGTAAGTGTGAACAGAAAAAACACGCACGGTGCATAAACACTTATATGTATATGTAAATATGTCAGTACATGCATACATATGTTCACACTTACGGATGACTGACCAGAAATCAGTGGTGTCGTGGTGTAAGAAGTTTTGGTAATTTGGTTTGTGGAGGTCTGGCTTGTGCTAGTTTTTGAACAACCAAGGTTGGAAGTTGCAGGTTATGCATCTGGATAGTCAAGGGTGCGAGAGCACATCTGCTCTATGCATGATGCAGAGCTTACCGAGGTTGTGTTGATTAGAGGGTGGAGACACCGGTTTTATGATGAAGAGTGTGTTGTGTACACAGTTAATGTGTGGTTAAAAGAAAGTGAGTGAATGATGGTTTGGGTTCTTGACAATTTGGATGGTTGGAGTTGTTTAAGAGTTATAATTTGATAATTGATTATCATTCGAGCTCAAGTTGTAGCCGATGCCTCGTATGTGTGAGTTGCGGTGGAGTTGAGGATGTTGTTTGTGCGGTTGAGTATAATGCGTGATAGAGGCTTGGTGACCGAATTGTAAGTGAGGTTATCCGGATCGCAGTTGGATAGGTAAGGGTAACCTTACGATGTTGTGTTGTTATCGCATGTTCAGGTTATCAATGAAGGAAACCTGAAGGATTTCCCGTTAATGATGATAGGGTGTTGTATTTTAAGGATCGGAGAGTGGTGTTTCTTGATGTTGAGTTTTGGTGTATTGTTTTGATGGGGGCGTATACAAATTGTTGTTGGGTTGGTTTAAAGGAAGATGTGGTGGATTGTGTTGATCGATGCATGATATGGCAACAAGTGAAAGCTGGGCATCAGTTTCTTTTCGAATTATTGTATCAGTTGTGGATGCCGGAATGGAAGTGGGGGAAGGAATCACCATGGATCTTGTGTCTGGGTTGTCTTGGACACCGACCGAAAAGGATTCCATTTGGGTGGTTGTTTATTAAATTGAGTGGTGTACGCACCTTTGTGGCTATGCTTGCGTTATGTGCTTTGTATAAGCTGGCATGTTTGTATATTGCCGGGTTGGTATGTTTATACAATGTGCCCGAGTCCATGGAGTGGACGGAAATCTAGGGTTTATAGTGAGGTTTTGGGGATGTTGTTATGAGCTTTGAGTGTGTGGTTGAGTTTCAGAGCCTTTATCATTTTCGGATGGATGGTGGATCCGAAGGTGGAATTCAGGTTTTGAAAAAATATGTTGAGTTGCTGCAGCACTGCGTTCTAGGGAATGTGGGTAAACTAGTTAGCTTTGGTGGAGTTAGATTGAATAGCAGTTGTCGGATGAGTGTGCGGAAGGCATTGCACGAGGCGTTGTGTAGTGGGAAGTGCCGTACGCCGTAAGTTGGGCTAAAATGGGAGAATGTGCGTTCCCATGTTGAAAGGAACCAATAAAAAGGGGAAGCTATTATGAGAGTGCTTGAGAACGGCTTTGTATGGTCAGAAATTCTACACAGGTTTGAAGCGTAGCGATGCAATGTGTGTTGTTGATGATCGAGTGATCATGTAGTTGTCGCCTTGGAAGAAGGTGATGTGTTTTGGGCAGGAAGGTAAGTTTAGCCCAAGGTTTTGTGGACCTTACGAGAGTGTTGAGCGTGTGGGTCCTGTTGCTTTTTGTTTGAGGTTACCTCCTGTGTTGGAGGGTCCATGATGTGTTTCATGTGACAAGGTTGTGCAGGTAGCGTTTGGATTCCTCGCGTGTTGTGCCAATGGAGGACATTGTGTTGGGATCAGATAAATATTGTAATAAGGTCTGGTGGGGATCTTTAATGCTAGCAATAGGTTTCTGCGTGAAAAGACGGTTGAGCTTGTTAAGGTGTTGTGGAAACACCGCAGTGTTGAGGAAGCCATGTGTGTGAAGTAAGTCGGAGATGTTAGAACGGTTTATGTCTTGTTTTCTCCGGGTAAATTTTGGGGATAAAATTTCTTAAGTGGGGGAGAGTTGTAACGCCCTGATTTTAGGGCTTAGCGGTTTGGTGGTTTATTAGACGGTTCGGTAGACCGAAGTAGGAATTCGAGTCGGTTTCGGGGCCATATATTTTTCGGTAAGATAAAAATGTGGAAAAATAGTTAAAAATATCTTTTAATATATATTGATTTTTGGTGGAATAAATCCTGGAAAATGGAATTTGGAAATGTGACATTTTGGTTGGTGACCAAAATGCGATTTTTGAAAACTATTTTAAAGTGACTAAAATGAAAAGGGTCAAATTCTTAGAATCCTTAAGGATTTAAATTACCAAGTTTTTGCTGGTGGTTTCTCCCTTCAATTAAATCATTTTAAACATGTGTTTTAAATGTGGTTTAAGAGGGATTAAAATATCTAAGTTACTTAATAACTTTTAAAGAAAATTTACGTAACTTTTTCCTAAACCTTTTCTCTCAACTTCTTTTCTGCCAAACAATCAGAATTTCATCAAAATACAGAGGTGAGAGATTCTTTTCACTTAGATTATTGACTTTAACTTGATTCTTTAACTTTGTTTTGCAAAATCTCATTGAAATCTTATGTTTTCTTAGCTTTTCACAAACCAATTGAGGGAGAAACTTCACAATATGGGTAAGGTCCGAGATCTCTTCTATTGTATGGTTATTTATTGAAATTACCAAGCATTTGATCATTGTTTTTGTGTTTCTAATATGATTTTGATTATTTTTTAATATTTAATTAAGTTTTTTGGGGAAAATGAGTTAATTCACAGATTGCATCTAATTTCCAATAATTAAGGATGCTTTGATTAATATTTTGGATGTTTAATAATGTTGATAAGAGATTTTTATCAATGGAATCCCGAAACTTAAGAATCTCTATTTGTTTAGGTTGTTAGTTTTGAGGTTTTGTGATGTTTCTATGGTTGTATGGTTGTCGTAGGTGGTAGGTTGATTTGGATCTATTTTTAGATGTTGAAAGTGATGTTAGATTGATAGATGTTGGCTAGGTTGTGAATCGAAGTGTGTTGGTTATGTTTTCGGTTGTTGTGGAGGGTTAATTGTGAAGGATTTGTGGAAATCTGAGAAGGATTGTAGTTGCTGTGTTTAGAATGCATTATGATGCATTAATCCTCTATTTTTTTGTGGTAAACACAAGGGAGGTTGATCCAGAGTTGATTGGAGAAGCATTGAAGGTTTTAGATACTTGATTTTGCGTCGGCGAATCAAGGTTTTGCGTATTGGTGAGTAAAAACGTGGTTTAAAGCGTTTTGATGTTTTGGAACAGAGTTTTGGGAGTTAAGGTAGAGCTTGAAATGCTTACCTAGACTCAGAAGTAAGTATAAAGTGGTTTTAATCTCTCGGTCATGCTTGTTCGAATAATTTTATGCACTTGGTTAATGTTCATGTACCTACTGTTTAAGCATGTTTTAAAGTACTCGATGTACTATTTTTAAGCATGTTTTGCTGAAGATGCACATGGTAAGTGACCCTTGTAAATTATGGTTTATACTTGTGGTTTAAAGCTTGGTTGTTGCTTTGGAAAAAAGTGTCTTGGTTAATGCTTGTTTAAAACAGTGAGGTAAATGTTAAAATGGTTAATTATATTGGCAAGTGATGTGGTTTTAAAATTGTTACCGGATATAGTTGGCCGGCCATAGGATTGAGTGTATTGTAAATAAGTCACCTTGGATGTTGAGGGGTTTATACGGCGTACCGAATACTCTATCCAAGTACCTTAACGGTTGAGGGGTTAAACAGTACCGAAAAACTCCCGTTAGTGGATTAAGTGTCTAACCGATGATTGGGGTGGGTGTCCCCGTGGGTTGAAAGTGTACCCGGTTGTTATTGTACCGTGATTGTTATTGTATCGCTCTTCCGATTGAGATGGCTTGAAGTGTTGGGTTAACACTTGTTGAATCTGTGTATCCGATGAACTCTTTTGTTATTGGACTTGTTTAATGTTCACTTGTAAGCCAATATAATTGTTAATGTATCATTGAAATGTTTTATGTTGTTTAATGTGATTTATACATGTTTCTCCTTGAGCTTTGCATTTGGTAGTAATGCATGGGAAGGCTTAAGTAGAGGGTTAGCAATGTGACTTGCTGTTGATTAATGATACATGTAGCATATGGTTTTATACGCTGGTTTTAGTGATGTAAAGTGTATGTTTTAAAAGGGCATGATGTTTTAAAAGGATGATATTGTTTAAATGGTTTTGAATGCATTGATGGTGTTTGTTATGAGCATTCCTCACTAAGCCTTGTATGCTTGCGCTCTCTTTGTCCATCAATGAAGAGAATTAAAGTCTCGGAAGGCAGCAAGAAGCATGGGGATCTTGGCAAGACTTGTTTCCAAAGTATGTTGGAGTCTAGACTATAATGAGTAAGGGCAATGAGGTACTTGTGGTGGTTTGGGAGATGTTTTGTGGAACTCCCTATTGGAGCATGTTTCTTTAGTTGCTCTTAGTTTGTAAATGGCCTTTAAAGATTGATTTTGGTGCTGGTTTGTCTTTTGGTGTGTGCTTGGATGCAAAATTAGGAAGTATGCCTATAGATTTCCTTTTGATGCATGAAGCCTTGTTGTGTTGTTAGAATTGAGATGCTAGTTGGCTTGTGATATGTTTGGCATGTTGGTATTGTGTTTTAAGCATGTTGGATTGGTTAGAGTATGCTTTTGGGGATGAAAAACGTTAAGTGTTCAAAAGTACTATTTTTATTACCCTTTTTACTCATGTTATTGTTAGACTTAGGCTCATATTAGTTGCATAATTAGTCATTCATGCATTAATTCATGTTTCTTTCCACTGTTGAACTTGATTACATAACTTGGTGATTTTTGTGGAAAAAGATATTGCTTTGGTGTGTCTTTGTGTGTGCAGAATTAGTTGCCAAAGCAAGGCTGGAACTAGAAGCCAGGGCAATACGAGAAGGAGATGCCGACGCAGTTGCCAGGGCAGTGCATGAAGGAGATGCCGACGCAGTTGCCAGGGTAGTGCATGAAGGTTATGCCGAGCTAGTTGCCAGGGCAATTGTCGACAATGGAAAAAAATGATGTGGCACTCGAACTGATGACTAGATAAAGCCCAATATGACATGGAAGAAGATAAATCCTAGAAGAATTGGAGATTCAAAGAGAGATTAAATCCCAAAAGAAGATAGGAGAAGATCTAGAAGGAATTTAAATATAATAAATAATTATATTCTTTTAAAGTATTTAATTCTAACTTAACTTCCTCCTGAAGAAAGACTTTGACCTAACCATCTCCTATATAAAGAACCCCTAGCCGCCTATTTCAACAAGTTTGGGGAGAGAGAGTTCGATTTAGAGAGAATTCAAGGGGCTGATCGATTCCTTCATCTTCTTCTTCTTTATTCTATTCGATTCATGTTTGAGGATTATTCTTTTTATATCTTTCGAAACCCGGCCATGAATTGATGTGAATTGGCTTGGGTTATTGTGTTTTGTGGTTGTGATAAACAATTGGATTTTGTTTAGGTAATAAGAGTTTTCACTTTCAATTCAAGGTTTACTCATTCTTAGTTTTTATTCTTGTTTACGAGTGAGTTGGGAGAGGATCTCGTAATTCTATCTATTTATCTAATATCGGGAGAGTTAGATTCAAGAAACAAATGAGTATGGTCTTTATTCAATATATCGATGGTGAAGATTAATCCAGCTTAGGAATAAGTTAAGGATTTCAACGGCTAAGAGGAGCGCAGGATTGGTTGTTGTTCACCCTTGATTCACGCAGGGATGTATTGTTAAGGCATGAACAACTAGCTGGAGTTTTGACTTAGGGATAAGAAGAAACCATTGAAGAACGCTCTGCCGAACCTTGAAGTTGATGCCCAGCCACCCAAACAGTTGCCCAGGCAACCGCTCAATTAGTTGCCAAGGCAACCCAGCTGCGCAAGTTGCCACGGCAACTAAGTTGCCCTTGCACTCTTTTACCAAGACGGTCCAATTGGCTATCACTCCTTAACTCACGATAAACTGGCATACTCTATCTTATTTGATTTCATCTATTATTTTAGTTTATTGCTCTTAGTTTACTCGTTAATTAGAACTCCTATTATCAATTGTGTTTTTATTTTCACAGTCCAGTAACTTAAACAAAGTGGCCCAAACCAATCTCTGTGGAGATGATACTCGATACTCGTATCACTTTATTACTTGCGACGTGTATACTTGCACCGTTTGCGTAGCAGTCAATACGCCCAAACCAATCTTAGTTTACAAGTTTTTGGCGTCGTTGCCGGGGATTGGCAATTGGTGTTAGTTGTTTTTTTATTGCATTTTTCTTATTACTTTTACTAACTTTTCTTTTTGTTTGTTCTATCAAAGAAAAATTCAGGTGCGCTACAAGTTAAGGGACATCAACATGTCTGGAAATAAAAGCCGATCTATTCTAGAGTTGATGTGGGAAGATAGGAATCAATCCAGTCAGGAGTTTCTTGCACCCTTCGAAGATTACCTATACCAACCGAGAAAAGCATATACCGTAGAAAACTCGTGCACTTGTTGTGGAGAACATCATGTGTTTGAAAATCGCCCTCACATTTTTGGTGCATATGACTACATGGAGAACCATAGATTGAACCAGTGGCAAAATCCTTCGTGGTATGATCAAAAAGCTCAATTTTTTTTTACCATAACAATTTTGCTGCAGCAATAGACATGCCTCGGCAATGTAGTCCTTATCAGCAGCCTACTGTCACGGCAACAGATATGCCATGACAATGTAGTCCTTTTCAAGAACATTCCAATTCCTTGGAGGAAACGTTGCTAGCTTCCTTGGCTAGACTTGACGGATCAATTGAAGAGATTCGAGAGCTATCAAAGAAAATGGATTCGAGGATAGCTCAGTGGGATGCACCCTTGTCAGATTCAGAAGATCAATTGAGGAGATTCACATATGCCATGGATAACATGCCCCAACAATCAATTTCTAGGGATGATGAAATTCTAAGGGAAGATCAGAAGGAGCAATACAAGGAGAGATCCCCGATATGTGAGGAACAACTAGAACCTCCAAGTCGAGAGAATGCCAATGAGAGAGACTGCCCAACACATGATGAGCCTGAGCAACAAATTGCCTCAGCAATGATTGATGAGCCTGAACAGAGCAATGTCGCGACAACACTTAGTGAAGTTGAGAACAACAATACTATAGCAAATTCTGATGAACCTGATGCCTAGAAGGTTACAACGTTGATGTTGAAGCAGGAATCTATAGATTACTCTCATCTACAGTTGCCACGGCAATTGCACGACCACATGCAAGATCAACGAGATGATAATACTTTGCCAATGGAATATGAGCAGGTAATGGTTGAACCTTTCAAATTCTTTAAAAACTCACCTCGTCCATTGCAGTTATATCTTGAGGAACCGATGTTGGTAGATTTGAAGCCATCGAAATCTCTACTGATGGAGATATTTGAGAGGCCAAAAGAAAACGATGTTTGGACTCGTGAAGCTTTTCAGAAAATTGGTTTTTCCCTTGACTTACAGCGAATTTTGGCATCTGATTGCCACGACAATTGGCTTGAGTAGCAATTGCCACGACAACAAAAGCTCCATCCAGCCATGATGGAGGTCGATGAGATTGAGGTAATTAAATGGTTGGGTGTTGACATTACTTTTTCTACTAATATATTCATGCCTTCAGGAATAGTAGCAAGGTGGAGAGTATACATGGACTACAAGAGAACAAGGAAGATAGATACCTCCAGCATGGTAACACAAAAGAGAGTAGTTGCGAGCATACTGGCCCAATTGTTTTTGGGCAATGTTGTCACTCGATAGAGGGTGCAGATGGACTACAAGAAGTATCGGAAATGACCCTCCTCAAGTTTTCTCAGATATGCAGCAACATTAGAAGATGCATGAAAAATGCTCTTTCTAAGAATTTTTAATTTTTCATATTTTTTATTTTTGGAACTCTATTTTATTTCCATTTTTTTCTTTATTTATTTTTGGAATTTTTAGGATATATTTTATTTTATTTGTCTTCATTATCTTTAGTTTCCATGTTTTCTTTTCTTTTCCACAACAAGACTCACAACCACCATGTTATGGAAATTCCCTGCCGACTACTTGCCACGGCAACCGCAACAGAGGATGCCCCTGCAACTACCTTAGCAGGTGCCACGGCAACAGAAACTGTTGATGCCCAGGGAACAACAATGGCTTCGGCAACTACTAATGCCCAGGCAAGTGAACCTGCCTCGGCAAACATGGATCAAATCAAAGCAATGCTATTCACGCGGTACCAGCCACAAGCATTCCATCCACCAACTGGAAAATGAATCAAGCAAATGACATGAAGGAAAATTATCACTCGAGGTGACGACCTCTCTGACTAACTCATTTCATTTAGTTTCTTTTAAATTTCGTTTCACTTTTACATGCATTGAGGACAATGCTTCTCTCGAGTTTGGGGGGTGTTGGTTTCTAGTTAGTTTCATGTTTAGTTGCATTCATCTTTAGCAATCACATATAGGTTGCATATGTTACTTGCCATGCCTTTGATTGGATTTAATTGCTTAAGACTTGTTGATTATCCAATGATGAATTTTTGTCACTGCACTTAATTGAAAGAACCTTCAATTTTAGGATTGCATGAAAAAACTTAGAATTTTACTATGATGCTGAATTTTTTACACGGTTGTGGCTTGTTGATTGAAAGAAACTTAGTGAACTTAGGTTGCTTAAAATTTGGGTAAATTTGAAAATTAAAAGTTAATTTCTTACTAGAGGTGCCCAAAACCGGCTCTAGTAGTTAATGCACATTAAAGAATCGCTAGAGGTGCCCGCAATTGGCTCTAGTCAACTAAAATAAAATGAGAAATTGCTTACTTTGCTAGAGGTGCCCAAAATTGACTCTAGTAAAAATAAAAATAAATGCCCCAGTAATTAAATTGATAAAAGCCTATTGTTCACATAGAATCTTGAAAATCAACTTGTACACAACTAAGCACACATGTTGTCACGAGCATTATAGTTTGATTCCGGGTAATTTTTGAGCTATCCGAAAAATTAAAAGGTGATCATACTTTGTGCCACGGATCTGAGGTTTGAATTCAAGTTTGAAGCATGTCTTTGATGATTAAAGTCTTGGCTGATAATTGTTAGTTTGCATTGCTTGAGGACAAGCAATAGTTCTAGTTTGGGGGTGTGTTAAGTGTTCAAAAGTACTATTTTTCTTACCCTTTTTACTCATATTATTGTTAGACTTAGGCTCATATTAGTTGCATAATTAGTCATTCATTCATTAATTCATGTTTCTTTCCACCGTTGAGCTTGATTACATAACTTGGTGATTTTTGCGGAAAAAGATACTGCTTTGGTGTGTTTTTGTGTGTGCAGAATCAGTTGCCAAAGCAAGGCTGGAACTAGTAGCCAGGGCAATACAAGAAGGAGATGCCGACGCAGTTGCCAGGGCAATTGTCGACAATGGAAAAAGATGATGTGGCACACAAATTGATGACTAGATAAAGACCAATATGACATGGAAGAAGATAAATCCTAGAAGAATTGGAGATTCAAAGAGAGATTAAATCCCAAAAGAAGATAGGAGAAGATCTAGAAGGAATTTAAATATAATAAAGAATTATGTTCTTTTAAAGTATTTAATTCCAACTTAACTTCCTCCTCAAGAAAGACTTTGACCTAACCATCTCCTATATAAAGAACCCCTAGCCGCCTAATTCAACAAGTTTGGGGAGAGAGAGTTTGATTAAGAGAGAATTCAAGGGGGCTGATCGATTTCTTCATCTTCTTCTTCTTTATTCTATTCGATTCATGTTTGGAGATTATTCTGTGTATATCTTTTGAAACCCGGCCATGAATTGATGTGAATTGGCTTGGGTTATTGTGTTTTGTGGTTGTGAGAAACAATTGGATTTTTTTTAGGTAATAAGAGTTTGCACTTTCAATTCAAGGTTTACTCATTCTTAGTTTTTATTCTTGTTTACCAGTGAATTGGGAGAGGATCTCGTAGTTCTATCTATTTATCTAATATCGGGAGAGCTAGATTCAAGAAACGAATGTTTATGGTCTTTATTCAATCTATCGATGGTGAAGATTAATCCGGCTAGGAATAAGTTAAGGATTTCAACGGCTAAGAGGAGCGCAAGATTGGTTGTTGTTCACCCTTGATTCACGCAGGGATGTATTGTCAAGGCATGCACAACTAGCTGGAGTTTCGACTTAGGGATAAGAAAAAACCATTGAAGAACGCTCTGTCGAACCTTGAAGTTGCTGCCCAGCCGCCCAAACAGTTGCCCAGGCAACCACTCGATTAGTTTCCAAGGCAACCCAGCTGCGCAAGTTGTCACGGCAACTGAGTTGCCCCTGCACTCTTTTACCAAGACGGTCCAATTGGCTATCACTCCTCAACTTACGATTACCTGGCCTACTCTCTCTTATTTGATTTCATCTATTATTTTAGTTTATTGCTCTTAGTTTACTCGTTAATTAGAACTCCTATTATTAATTGTGTTTTTATTTTCATAGTGCAGTAACTTAAACAAAGTGGCCCAAACCAATCTCTGTGGAGACGATACTCGATACTCAAATCACTTTATTACTTGCAACATGTATACTTGCACCGTTTGCGTAGCACTCAATACAAGCAACAAAAAACAAGCCAAAATGTGACATTAGAGGCCAGGCGTACCGATACGCGGGGGACCGTATCGGTACGGCTAGGCATTTTGAGGCTTGTGGGATCAGTATGCGGGTTGGTGTTTCGATACGCCTAGGCCATTTTGGTCTTAGCGTACCGGTACGACAATGGTGCTTTGATACGGGTCTCAGCTACTGGAAATCAACTTTTTCGTCCCAATCCCATGTATCAAAACGCACGGAGAGCCGTATCGGTCCGATCATCAAGTTTTCAAAAGTTTGGTATTTTAGTTAGGTTTATCGATACGGCATGGAGGTGTACCGAAACGGGGTGTTTCAATCCGTATCGATATGGGTTTACCTGTATCGGTACGAATGACTGTTAATTCTGTATTTGGCACTTTGGGTAGTTTTGACATCTTTACAATTTAGTCCCTGAATCTTGCCAATGCAATTGTATGTGATAGGATGATATGATTGAGTTGATATTTGAAATGAAAGATTGGAACCTAACTAATTAAAGGTTGGTAACTTAAAAGTGAGCTTTAGTCCTTAAATTTTTTGTATTTGCAATTTGGTCCCTAAATTATAAATGTGATCAATTGGATGTCAAATTGATGTCCGATTGAGTTGGGGTTGCACCTGATGCACTCATGAACATGTAGGGTTATTAATTGGCATCTAGATAAGATAAAAAGGAAAAAAATGGACCGGATTTTGTTGTATCTCTTTGGTTTGCTACGTCAAACCTAATGTAGCCTTCTTGGTACGGTTAGGCGTCTAGGTCGGGTCAAGGGGGTTACAGGGGCTAAATATAATTTTTAGCTATAATGATGGAGTTAAGGTAGTAATGTTGATTTGAGGACTAATTGAAAAGTTAAGAAGATTGAATCCTTATTTTTGCATTTTTAGTGACTATTTCGGAAAGAACAAAAAATTAGAGGGAAGTATTTTGAATAATTATTTGATGAAGAAAGTGATACATTAGTGGTTTGAATAAATTAAGGCGACCAAATTGACAGATAGCAAAGTAAGGAGAAATTAGTATAAAGTTTGAAGTTATTTATGGAAGTTGTGTAGGAAAACTAGATTTGGCAGTAAGTTTGAAAATTCACCATAAATTCTACAAAAAATGTTTAGATGGTGAATCTTATACCGATGTAAAGATTTGTTCGTCTAGTTTCGTTTCCAACAAATGGAAACTGATTTCGAGTTCCGAGTAAAAAGATATGAATTTTTAAGTTGTGAAAAGTCAGAAAATAATATGACAGTCTGTTCTGAAATAAGCATTGGAAATTGACTTTGAAAATTTGTCATAAATCGTACAAGTTGAATTTGGACTATTAATTTATACGGGTGAAAAGCTTATCGAATCTAGTTTCTTTCAGAACAAACGGAGTAAAATTTCGAGTTGTAGATTATTTTATAGAAATATTTCTTTAATAGAAGTGCAAGTTGACAGAAAATTGAAATTGAGACAATTTGTGTCTAATGTTGGTTTGCAAGCTTGGAGGAATTATTTGAAGATCAAAATGGTCATTAGGGACCAAAAAGCGAGTTTGTGAACAGTATAAGGAAGGAAAGAAATTTATGGAAATTTTTTTATGTTGAATGATTAAATAGCATAATTGAAATATTGTTAGAAGTGAATCTAACAAATATTTATTTATATTCATGTGATAAATGAAGTTGGGTCTGAATCAAAAGAAGGTTCGAGGTACTATAAAGGAAATGATCAATAGAGCTTAGTGAGGCATATTAATAAATGGTCAAGGTGAGTGCATTTCTAAATGTTTGCATTACATTGAAAATGGCATTGCATTTCTCTATAATACATGATATGATACATTGCTCGACATGGCAAGCTTGATGGAATACCAGGTACGAATTATTGTTTGAATATATGATGATGCATTATGTATACATGAAAAATGGATAATGACAAGATTAAAATGAAACAAGATACACCCTGGGGATCCAAGCCTGTAGTGCAAATGCACTAACGAGGTGTTTATATAAGGAGCAAAGAGCGTCCTCTCGAGTACGTACTCTACAAGGCACTACGGTGCAGATAGGATATGGGGTTTCCATGGGCCTCTAGCCAGACATGATGATAATAATAACAAGATGATTATATGGTAGATCATGAGCATGCAAATGACTGCATGTTGATACAAGATTCATATGATAGAAGTGATGTATGATCTACATGATACATGAAAAAGATGTTACATGATACATGATACAGATGTTACATGATACATGATACAAATGTTACATGATACATGATATAGATGTTACATAATTACATGATACATGAAAAAGATATTACATGATTTCATGATACATGAAAAAGAAGTTACATGTTACATGAAAAAGAAGTACATGACATACATGATAGAAATGTTATTGATATATGATAGAAATGTTACATGATATGCAAATGACTGCATAATGAAAGCATGACCATGATAGAGTGCATGATATGTAAATGATTACTTTATGAAAGATTATCCATGATAGAGATTATATTGTGCAATAATAACATGATTTATATGATAGTTATGATACGTGACATATGTACATTGTGATATACTTGCCATGTTATAGAGAAAACGAAATGCACTTTTATATATGACATATTGTATTACATTATTTCATGTTTTTAAAATAAATAAGTTTAACTGCCTCACTAAGTTCGTACTTAGCGTGTGTCTTATGTCACACGTAGGTTTCCTGGAAATCGTTTATCGAGGAGGAGCAGAAGCTTGGGAAAAATCAAGTTACTACAATAAGTTAAGTAAGTACGTCTTTACCATAATTTGATAGACTAGTGGCCATGTAAGTATTTTAAAGTTGAAGTGTTTACATCATAAGTTTACAATGTAATGATATGCTTTTATGGATGGATAAGTTTAGAAATATGAATTGTTAACAATATCAAAATCTTTTGTATGGTTAAAATGTTGTTTAACCCTAATCGCGTAAAAAAATTTAAAATCAAGAAAAGGTCTAGGCAGCTTACGTAGTTTTCACCTGAATTATATTGTTTTTATTTTTAATAATTCAATTATAAATTTTGTAAACCAATTAAGGGTTAAAACTAACTGCACCTAGACGACATAGTTTTAAATTTAAATCGAGAAAGGGTTAAACAAAAAATTAAATTTTGGTATAAAAAATTTTACTAGACAAGATTTCTTCCAATGTTTTCGTAACATCTTTAATGTATATTCGGTCTACGAGTATATGTTAAGGGTGTTACAAGTAATTATCCTGCAAAAGTAAAGCAAAAACAATAACATTTCCCCATAAAAAACAGAAAAACACAAAACAAAGCTCACAAAATAGAAATCTACGAATTTATGCAAGAACAAGTAAATATGCAACTAAAATGAGCTTAAGTTTAAATAACAATCGACATAAACATGTACAAAATCACTACTTTTTCCACGTATTAGTACGCTAAGGGTCGTAATGATCCCCAAATAGGGTTTACCGATACTCCTTGACCAAAAATGCTCAATTCTAGAGAGGAGTACCGGTACGCGATTAGGGATGGTAACGGGGTAGGACGAGTTTTTGGCCGCCCTGAACCCACCCTGATTTATAAACCTCTAAACCCGACCCCACCCGCCCTTAATATAAATATTAATTTACTCACCCTACCCCGCCCCGATACATCACCTCATAAACCCGACCCTGACCCTTCCCAAAAATTTAAAAAATATTAATCTTTGTCGACGATAAATGTTAGATCCGACCAAACCTCCGCCACAGTCACAAAATATAGGTTTCAAGAGACATTAAACCTATATATAAAAAATAAAATAAAACCCAATTAAATTACCCACATGAAAAATACATATTTAAAGAAATAAACTTCAACCATTAATCGTCAGAATCAAATATGTTAAAACTTGAACAACATCTAAAAAAATTACAAAACACAAACTAAAAAATAGCTTAAAATCCCTAAAAGTGTTTATATATAGTGGTATTTTAAAAAATATGTTAACATATATATAATTTAAAATAAGCGGGGCGGGGAATTTTCATCTCATACCTGAACCAACCCTGCCCCGACTCAATACTTTTCAATATCCGCCCAGCCCTGATCCTCAAAATTTAAGAGGAAAACCTGATTGGGTCGCGTCGGGGCACACCAGGTCGGGTCAGTGTTAGGTAATATTTTCATCCCTATATGCGATGAATACCATACCAGTACACCGTGGACAGTTTTGCAGATTCGAATCTGCAATACCATCCCAAAACATCTAAAAGCGAATCCAAACAACCTAAACATGCTCCTAATGATATGTCAACAAGAAATAAACTTGAACAAGTATTCGCATAGAAAGTTTCAACAACTATAGTAAAGAAACTCGAAATATAGAGGCATGTTTCCTAGTTTGCACCAAAGTTTCCAATAATTGCACCAAATGGTCAAAACATACATACAATCTAAACCCTTCCAAAACAGTAACATATGACAATTATGACACATAGAACTCAACCAAACCTTTCATCATTCGTCTAGGCTAATTAAGCCATAAATTGGAATTTAACGCATAATGCTAACAACATTAATACAATACAATGATCCGAAATCAATACACAAATTTCATTAATATAATTTCCAACTCTAAACATATGAGATTCTAACAATGGAAACCAAACTTCAAAGTCTAAAATCCCAAAAGGTATAATCCCACTTTGCCTTATTACAAGTTGGCACAAAACCGAAAACCTAGTCAATAGGATTAGCTTGTCTTGAAATCAACTCTTCCCTCGTTCCACAGCCCTGAATTAGCTTATTTCATTCCATTGATGAAACAAAAGAGCGTAAGCATATAATGCCTAGTGAGTGCGTTCAGAAAAGAAATCACCGATGCAATACGAAAACTAAAAAAATAGTTTATACACCTTTAGAAATCTTATCCAATTTTTAGAAATTATTTGCTTATCAAGAGCCAAAATAAATCATACTTATTCAAATCAAAACTTATCAAATAAAGCGACATATTGGCAATAGCACTTGTGACTTAATATTTATTAAAATAATCGGATACATAGATTGAACTTTATCAAAATATGGGCTTAGGTCCCCACCTCCATCAAAACAAACTATATATTCCATAACCATTAGTCACCCGACCCTATAACTATAGTCACCCAAACTTGCAGAATATATACCCATATAGACGATCGATCGATTAGACAAGAACTCCATCACAACTTTCAAAACATATATATTACTCTTATCCTATGGCATGCCAACTATATCCTATCTTAGTTTCTCATTGTCACAAGCCAAGATATCAATTAAAACATATCTACTTACTGTTTTTCATATGTAATTCACAAACTGGAACTTATTCAAATAGTGTTTCTCTTGGCAACCAATGCGATTGGAAACTTATATTGGTGCACATAGGCACTCTCATGCTTGAAAAATCGTATCATATCAAATAATGATGCATGGAAATAGTAAGTAATCATATCGAAACTTTCCAAACCAAATTATATATTCAAAATATCATGGGATAATTCAAATCAATAAAAGAGAACGTTAGAAATGCTAACTTCTGAGCTTAATAAAGCTTGTTAGGCTTTTATTAAACTCCCAAAACATAATTCAAAATTGTGATTGATAGCGAAACATAGTTTCCACTCACCCACACGCTTTTGCCTCAATGCCCAAGCCTTGCGGAAATGCTGATATCGATCAACAATTATCAAACCTCTAAATTTGGTTTCGGTTCTCTACAACTGATAACTTTGTGAAAAGTCCAGATTTCATGCCCTTTCACTAAACTTATTGTTTGCATTGGAGCCTATATAGTTGCATTTAGAGAATTTTGCATTTATTTATGGAGTCTATTCGTGAACTTAAAATATTTATGAATTAGTGCTATTAATGGGGGAAAAGTAGTACTTTTTGTGGTGATTGTGCAGGGCTAAGAAAAATAAGAAGTGAAGCATCTTTAAGCACTCTCTCATGGGGAATTACAAATGCCACATCAATGTTGGGAAGCTAGAGACAACCTTTATTCTTTGACCTCAATCAACACGTAGTTCCCCTCCCATTCGTTTAGGCTACTGCTATGCACGTGAAAAGACAATGTCATGAATTAAGGTAGCAAACCCTAAGAGGGGTGTCCACTATATAAAGACAAGAAGGGAAACATTTCAAGGGAAGCTGGCATTGAGGAAAACAACCTTTTGTCTTATACCTTTGGAGAACCACCATTTTTGGTGGAACTAGAGGAGTCTCTAGCAACACAAGATATTGAGATAAGCTTTGAATGTTTGGGGAAGCTACAACAAAGCTTACAACGCAAGGAGGGAGGTTTAGGATGTTTCATTTATCTTCTACGTAGCTTTTACTTTTCTGAAAATGAATTCAAACTCATGTTGGATGGTTTTTATTTGCTCAGTCAAGAACTAAAAAATTTGTAGTTGGGTTTATTGTTAAATGCTTTTGTTTAATCCTTGCTAATTGTCATAGCATTTTTATTGTTTACTTGTTCTATTCATTGATCTTATTTCTTAGTCTTGTAAGAGCAAGCGAGAGCAGCCATTGGCTTTGATTTATGGCTTAATATTGGGAGAGTGAAGCTAAACTAGGTGAACAATGGAGCTTGAGCTGGAAAGCTTGGTTCTAACCCTATTTTGATAGAAGATTAGGGTTTCAACGAATAAAAAGGTTAACTTAAATGGATAATAGAGTTGCTAGGGTTAACGCAAACATGTATCGCGTTAGCATTATGTTATTATCTTCTTGTTAGGCATAGTTTAAAAGTTTCTTTGAATGCCCTGTTTAGTAGATAAGTACTGCTTTATTGTTATGATATTATAGTAATCGTTGAGCATAGCATTTGGCAGTAAGTCTTTCTATCCATTCACCTAGATAATATTTTGTGAGTTTGCAAATGTTTATTTATCCTTCAATATTTTCTTCAATTTAGTTTCTTCTACAACATTACTTTACGGTTTGTGTTCATTCATCTCATTATCATCATTTTATCTTTGTTTCGTTATTGTGCAATTTCTTTGAGTGTAATCATTCCAATCCCTATGGGGACAATATTCTCATCATTATATTACTTGTGCAACGAGTATACTTGCTCTCATTTGCACATATATATTTGTACACATCAAGTTTTTGGCACCGTTAGTGGGGATTGGAAATTGGTGATTATAACTTATTAGTTGCACCTTATTTTTCCTAAAGTTTACCTTTAGTTTTTATTTGTTAGTTTTGTTTATCATTTTTCAGGTGTGTTACTTGTGCATGACTCGAGGCATGTCCGAAGAGCCTTTTTTAATCTATTTGAACCAGAAATAGAGAAACTCTTTCATGTTAGAAGACAAGAACAAAGAGTGATGTATGGTCAACGTCATGGTCTTGGTGACAATCCTGACAATAATATGTAAAATCTTGATGATGCAACATTTGGGATGAACAATTCGTAGTTCGTACGAGACCCATTCATGATAACTTTGCACCCATATAGGTTAATCTACATCCAGGAATTATTGTACTAGAGATTTAGGCTTCTGAATTTGAGCTAAAGCCTATCATGTTCAACGTGCTAAACTTTATTGGCTAGTTTAGTGGATCACTAAATAACGATGCAAAATCCTTACTAAAATACTATAGCGATGAAGATCCACCCATCTACTTGACTAGATTTTTGAAATAAATCCTAAACTATGTCTAGCTAGAAGCTGATAATAAAATGCTACGTCGATACTTGTTTGCGTTAACCCTAACAAGCTATTATCTGTTTAAGCTCCCCTTTTTAGTCATTAAAACCCTAATCTTATGTCTAAGTAGGGCTAGAACTCAAATCAATAGCTTAAGCTCCATTGTTCATTTGGTATAGCCTAACTCTCTCGATATCAAGCCACAAATCTTAACCAAAGGCTACTCTCGTGAGCTCTTACAAGGCTAATCAATGAGAATAATGGATAGAATAGAATGCAGAATAAACATTATAGCATTAGGTAAAGATTAAACAAAGTATTCAATAATAAACCCAACTAAAAGAGTATCTAGCTCATGTCTGAGCAATAATCATCAACCCAACAAAACTATGAAACCATTTCAATAAAATAAAGGCTACGCAATCGAGAATCAAGGCATCCCAAGGCTCCCTCCTTGTGTTGTGTGCTTCATCGCAGCTTCTCTAAGCTCCTCAAGACTCTCTAGATAGCTTGCATTGCTTAGAGACTTCTCTCTTTCTCCAACAAAGTGGTTCTCCAAGGTGGAAGACAAAGGGATTTTTTCCTAAAATTTTTCCTTCCCTGAAAAAGTTGCCCTCTTGTCCTTTATATAGTGGAGGCTCCTAGGGTTTTGCTGACATCAGCCCTTTTAAATGTCTAGGGAATATTCCCTTCACATGTAGAAAATGACAACTATTAGGGCACCATTTCACTGAGTGAGCAGACACCTTTTTAGCTTTTGTCGTCTTGCACCTAAAGAATGCTACAACAAAGCTAACTCTCTCTTCCTTCATCCTCGAATGCTACAATATCTCACCGCCTTGCATGATCACCTACAAAACCTACAAAAAAACCCACCAAAACCCTACCTTTCCATCATAAAAGCACCAGTTCTATATTCACATAAGCTCACAAACTCAAAACTATCTTGCATGTTCACATAATGCATGCAAAATGATCCTAAATGCAACCAAATGAACTCAAAAGAAAGGAGTAACACAAGTAGAAGGGAATGAAATATACATTATTAAGGAGTTACCACACCCCTAAACTTGAGATATTGCCTGTCCTCAAGTAATTGAAACTAAACTAACAACACAATGCTATGGAAAACATTCATTTCGAGACATACTTTGGCAGAATTTCAGTCCTCAAAAAATGAGGCATCAACATGAAAGACATATCAAGATTCTAAGAAGTTTTCACTAAGACTAGATTCTCTACAAGTGCATGTGTGTGATTAATATTGCATCTAATCTATGTTTAACATATTTAGAAAATTCCTAAGCATGCTCTATATTTCACCCTAGCACTTTTCTATTTTTAGCACATTTACTCCCAACATTTTTTTCATTATTTGAATTGTATCATAGAGGCATCAACTGATCACACATGTTTTTCTACACTTGAAGATAAAATGGAGTAAACACTCCATCCCGAGTCTATTGAGTAAAGTCATCCTATGAAGACTTTTATTCACTCATATGCAATTGCTACTTTTCCTACTAGGAATAGTTAGATAGAGCAAACACAACTCACCTGATGTACTAAGCTAACAATGCAAAGAGGAGTGTCCCTCAACACATATGCCATAGGCATTTATTAATATTTACTTTCCTTTTTTTGAATTTTTAAGGGAGCTTTAGTTTAAGCCTTTATGCTAATATTGAGCATTTATGTTCTTTTTCTTTTCTTTCAACTATGCTAAGGCATAAGAGAGTCTACCTAAAAATTTTCTAAAGCCCATAAGAATATTGAACATGCAATTGTGTACAATCTAATGGCAGAGAAACAAATCCTAGGGTCAATTCTACTGAACCAAGATAGTTATAAAAATTTAATCCATTGCCATAATAATTACCATCGGACATCTTCAAAACATGCAAAGCAATCTCAAAACAAATAGATTCCATAGTAGAATAAAAACTAAGTTAACAACTACCTAACTATGAACAATACCTCCCCCAAACTTGAAGGAAACATTGTCCTCAATGCAACTAAAATGAAATGTAAATGCAAACGCAGAATGAACTTATTTGGAGTTTATTGTTTGGGTGGAGAGGGCTTCTGTACCATACGCTTGAAGTGCTTCGGCGAACGACGAGAAGCCAAAGGTGATTCTGGGATAACTACTTCATTTACATGGCGTTGTCATCTTTTGTTGCTACGACAATGATCTGATGATGATCCTTTCAATCTTTGGTGTTATTAAAAATAGAAAGCAAAACATCAAACTAAAAGATAAGGGTTGTCTCCCTATAATGCTTGGTTTATAGTCTCAACATGACTATGATACCTCATAATCGGTGATAAATAGTTATACAAAATGTGCAAGCGTACACTACTGATGCAAGTATAGTAAACAGACAGATCCTATTAGATATATATCACACGAGGATATGTATTTAGTTGTACTATTATGTGGCCACAAGCAATTATGTAAATCAAAATATTGTGAGTGTAATGATTGTTGTAACAGAGAAATAAAGTATTGAATGTAAGATCAATAGTGGTATGAAGAACTATAATTATAAGAAGGTAAAAAGTAATATTAAGTGAAGATCTGGATGCCCTTGGTTCAGCTTGGCGGATTGTCAAGAGCAATAAGGAAACAAAATACGATGGCTCATTTGGCAAAATAAAAGGCTAAGCCTGCTTACTAACTTCTTTTCAATTCTCAACTGATGATGTGAATATGTCGATCAACCACGACTCTCGTTGATAGTCAAAACTACAAATCCTCGCACAAGTGGATCAACTATTGTTGTATCCTCATTCAACTCTCGTTGTAATTGCTTGTTAACTTGACTTGTCAATGCATCTCTCAACATCACTAATGATTGCTAAACACTCTCATGCAAACAAAGCTCAGATACAAAAATTGAAATAAGAAGAAAGCTAATAAAATGATATTGAACTTAAAAACCAAGTTTAAATAAGTTTATACAAAGCTCAAAAGTAAAACCATTGTCAAATAACACAAGAAATATAATAGAATCTTCAATAAACATCTATCACTAGAAGAATTTAAAGAAGATAACACATATTCGTCCTTGTTCCAGCACTTAAATCCTCATTTCCTTAGATATTTTTGCCTTTCTTCGCCTTGGATCTCCAAAAATGGAGTTTAAGCCTACGTGGAATGAGAACTTGGAAGGTTGAAGATGATAGAAAAATAAATATCACATGAATTCCCCTCTCTCCTCTAAAAGTTTCATTTCATAGGTTGCTGAGGTAAGGACACCTGTTCTTTATGTTATTTGCATGATAATCTGTCATACACAATTTGTTGTAACATAAAATCCAACTGGAAGATTCATCCTTATCCTTGGCATTCTGGACAGCTGGTAGCTACAGTGGTGAAACTTCCTCTACATGGACATTAGTAATACAATGACAACATAGCAAAAAGGCAGAAATATGTATAACAAGAGCAACTATGACTTGAGTTAGACAAAATGCATAAAATAAACATGAAAATGCAGAAATGGATGCACGGAATACCAATGTGTGGACAATTTAATCCATAAATCTAGAGATAATGCATGCTCTTTAGAGAGTTATCACCTCCCTTAGAATTGTTGTGGCATTTTTTTCTTGAATAACCAATGTAGGAAGCCAAAGAAATGTTTTCCTTTAAGTTCACCACAATCTCGATTGCTCAACAAGGGAAAATACTTTGCCATGGTGGCTTTCAACAACCACCTTCGAAACTAAAGTACGTCTTTCTCATGAGTCTAGCAAGTGTTGTAGCAAGGACTCAACATGACCTTTTTATATAATAAACAGGACAACGGGGCCTCCACCAATCTTTTTCAAGGTGTGATTGGATCACCTAAAAATGGGTCATTTGATTCGTGTTGACTTTCCCGTTGTGTTTGATTCTGATTTTGAATTGATTTGGGGATTTCTTTCTTTCCATATTTGATTCATGAAGTTTGGGTAACCTCATCTTCCCATTATGTATATTGTTTTTGGCCAAGTGATGAGGGGCAGACATGCGGCATGAGCCCCAGCAGCCATCGGTAGACGTGCACTGTGGGAAGGAGCAGCTGCGATCATCAGTGCTATCTGGCAGCCTCAAAAATGACTCGGCAAGCGTGAAGACGGTGCAACGATCGTGAAGCCAAAAGGTTTGGGCTACTAGGAGACGAGCATGTGGCTCACACGCGTGCAGGGAAGCTCGTGAACTTGCCTCTTGATCGATCTAGATCGTTGGATCTTGCACAGATCCAACGTTCATGAATGGGTTGCGCATGGAGAATAAGATTTGGACCAAATGGGCAACCAATATAAATGGAACTTATTTTAAATTAAATGGACTTTGTTTTTTCATTTTTTATTTCTTTTGGGTTTTATTTCTAATAATAATTATAATAAAAATACATAATAATAATAATAATAAAAATAATAAATATATATACACATATATATAACGGGTAAAAATCCAGTGAATGCAGCTACCCCTCTTTGCTCATTCCGGTGAAACAAGGATAGAGTAAAGAACAAAAGGCACTGATTTTACATGTTTGATACACAAACTGATAATAGTATATTTGTTCTGAAGCAATAGGGTGTCATTTGTCTACTTACTCCGTACGAAGAGGCATGGGATAGAAATCAACCAATGCCCTATTCGAAAGATGAGATGTCTTGTTCTTGAAGTGATACGAACGAAATCAACTATCACTTCAATTGAACACAATGCCAAAGTGATAGGATGGAAATCAACTATTGCTTACGAAGGGAAAGTGAGGCGGCACAAGATAGAAATCAAATAATACCCCCTGCTTGTAAACGAATGGCATAAGATAGGGATCAACTAATGCCCCCTTCGAAGGATAAGATGTTTGTCCTTGAAGCGATAGGAACAGAGTCAACTAATCACTTCAATTGAAAATAATGACGAAGCGATAGGATAGAAATCAACTATTGCTTACAACGGGAAAGTGAGACGGCATAGGATAGAAATCAACTAATGCCCTCTGTTTGAAAACAAAGTGGCATAGGATGGGAATCAACTAATGCTCCCTTTGAAAGATATGATGTTTTATTCTTGAAGTGATAGGAACAGAGTCAACTAATCTCTTCAATTGAACACAATGCCGAAGTAATAGGATAGTAATAAACTATTTCTTATGATAGGAAAGTGAGGTAGCATAGGATATAAATCAACTAACGCCCCCTTTGAAAGATAAGATATTTTGTTCAATAAGTGATAAAAACATAGTCAACTAACCACTTCAATTGAACATGATGCCAAAGCGATAGGATAGAAATCAACTATTTCTTACAACGGGAAAGTGAGGTAGCATAGGATAGGAATCAACTAATGCCCCTACTTGAAAAATGAAATGGCATAGGATAGGAACCAACGAATGCCCTCTTCGAACAATAAGATGTTTTGTTCTTGAAATGATAGGAATATAGTCAACTAATCACTTTAATTGAACACAATGCCAAAGCGATAGGATAGAAATCAACTATTTTTTTAGATGGGAAAGCGAGGCGGCATAGTATAGAAATCAACTAATGCCCCTGCTTGAAAAATGAAGTGGCATAAGATAGGAATCAACTAATGCCCCTTCGAAAGATAATATATTTTTTCAAGAAGTGATGGGAACAGAGTCAACTAACCACTTCAATTGAACACGATGCCAAAGCGATAGGCTAAAAATGAATTATTGCATACGACGGGAAAGTGAGACGACATATGATAAGAATCAACTAATGCCCCATGCTTGAAAAAAAAAGTCGCATAGGATAGGAATCAACTAATACCCCCTTCAAAAGATAAGATATTTTGTTCAGGAAGTGATATGAACAGATTCAAATAATCACTTCAATTGAACATGATGCCGAAACGATATGACAGAAATCAACTTTTACTTACGACGAGAAAGTGAGGCAGTATAGGATAGGAATCAACTAAGTCCCCCTGCTTGAAAACAAAGTGGCATATGATAGAAAACAACTAAGGCCCCCTTCAAAAGAAATGATATGATGGAAATCAACTATCAATTTTGCTGGAAAAGTCTTCCAAATTCCTATCAAAATTAAACAAATAATGTGATTATGGTAGCATGCCCTTATGGATGGCTAACATATGAATGCATGTTAATTTTTTATAATTTTGTTTTTATTTAAGATTCTATTTCATCTGATTTTTGCGCGTTTACTCCCTCAGTCCAAACGAGCGGCCATATTCGATGTCTCTGTTTCGCCATTCTTAATCTTTATACCTCTTTGCTTTATAGAAAACAACTGATATTTGCACTCAAATGTCTTACATTCACAAAAAGCTACTATCATTGTAGCTGATACATCTATATTAAGTGAAAGGCCTCCTTAAGTGGCTCTGAAAGCTTCAACCTTCTGATACCTCTCTAAACAATGTCAAGCCCTTGCAATGTTCCTTGTGAATTTTCAGATTGTTCGTAAGGTAATCTCTACCGTATATGTCTTCGAATGATATTGGCGCTTTAATCTATTCTTCTTGTGCTTATCAAAGTAAGGGACCCCGAACCTTGGTCAACATAAATTGCCCCAATTGATGGCACAAACCATTTATCAAGCAAAACCCCATGCTCGTGACTAGAGTCGTAATAATGAACTGTGTCTTAGTCCCTATTTTTTTAAACCATTTTCTGAGTAATGCACAAAAATCATTTTTGCGTTTTTTAATAATGTTAACCCATTGGCTATCATTTCAATTTAAGATGTTTAATAGGCGAAGAAGGTGGAAAAGAGAAAGAAAAGTCTTCGAAAAAAATGTTTCGTTGATATTGTGGCAAACATGAAGAAAGTTACAAAGTGAAGGAAAAGAAACACAAGTATCCAGATATCAAGGGCCAAAACTTCCCAAGTTAAAACGTCAGAGACCACCCTGAATGTAGCCTTTGTCAAGAAGATTTCGAAAACTACGATGATGTGTGAAGATATGAAATTCCTCCTAAAATGTCAAGTCTTAGAAAAAGCAATTTTTTTCCTGCCTAATTACAAAAATTTGAGCTGCCCTTTACGGGTTTTCAACTCGAATCCACCTTCGGTTTCAAGACGCCCATTGTGGGTTTTCATCTTGAACCCTCATTTTTTACCTGCAGCGCCCTTTGCGGGTTTTTACTTTTAGAGAATTTTATTTTTCGAAGCACCCTCTCGGGTTTTAACTTATTTTTTTCTTTTTTCCTTTCTCTTTTTTCTTCGGGCATAATATTTCTTGAATGAATCTAAATTCACTAAATTATGGAGTTCACCCCCTCTATCTCAGCCAAGATCAATGCTCCTCTAGAGAAGACCTTTGTTACGACATAAGGTCCCTCCTATTTAGGCACCCATTTTCCCCATGAATCTCTCTAGATTGGCAACATTTTCATTAGTACTAAATCTCCCTCTCGAAATTCTCTCGGACAAACCTTCTTATCATGAGCCCGTATCATTCTCTTCTGATACATTTGACCATGACAGATGGCCTTCAACCTCTTTTCATTAATTAGGTTCAACTGGTCAATCTCGCTTGGACCCATTATGCTTCTTCTAGCTATTCTTCCATCAAAACACAAAGAGACAGAATTTTGACCTTAATCAGTAACACAACCTCTATCCCATGAACTAATGAAAATTGTGTTGCCCCGATGGATGTCTATATGGTAGTTCTATAAGCATATAAGGCAAATGAAAACTTTTCATGCCAATCCTTGTAAGTTTTGGCCATCTTTACGACTATCTTCTTGATATTCTTATTAGCAGCCTCTATGACCCGTCATCTTTGGGCGATAGGTTAATGGGTTGTGATGCTTGATCTTGAACTGCTCACAAAACCAAACTATCATTTTGTTATTCAGATTGGAGGCATTGTCAGTGATAATTCTCTCAAGTAGGCCATAATGAAAAATGATCTCTTTCTTTAAGAATTTATAGATCGTCGACCTAGTGACATTCACATACGATGTCGCTTCCACCCACTTGGTGAAGTAGTCAATTGCCACTAAGATGAACCTATGACCATTTGACGCTTTAGGGTGAATTTGCCCAATTGCATCCATCGCCCACATTGAGAAAAGCCAATGAGCCATCATAACATGAAGTGGTTACAGAGGTGTATGGATTTTGTCAGCATGGATCTTACACTTATGACATTTTCGAGCGTAATTGATGCAATCCCCCTCCATAGTGGACCAATAGTACCCAAAGCGCATAATTCCTCTAGTTATGGTGAAATCGTTGGGTGGGTTCCATAAACCCCCTCGTGAACCTCTTTAAAGACCATTTGAGCTTCTCTGGCACCCACACATCTTAACAACACTTGATCTTGACTCTTTTTGTACAAGATTTCTCCATTGAGGAATATTTTGAGGTTGTTTTTATGATCATTTTCTTATTATTCTCGGTTGATTGCGATAGATATTCTTAAGATTTTATATACTTGAAGATGTCATGGTACCATAGAAGACCATCTACCTCTTTATCCACATCATAACAGTGAGCCGGGGAATCAAACATTTGCATCCTGATTGGCATCATCAACCTTCACTTACCTTGAACATAGAGGCTAAAGTGGCGAGAGCGTCAACCATTTGGTTATTTTCTCTCAGTAGGTACTTGAAGGTGACTTCATTGAACTCATTGATTAGTTGGAGGACCAACTTGTGATACCCAATTAGCTTCATATCCTTTATTTCCCATTCACCTTAAATTTAATAATTAACCAGGGTAAAATTGTCGAAGACCCTTATAGTTTTGATTTTCATCTTAATGGTTTCTCGTAGACCCAGTATGCAAGCCTTGTATTTTTCCATGCTGTTGGTGCAAAATAATTTTAGCCAACTGGTGAAATGATAATAATTTCCTTTTGGTGAAACCAAGACTGCTCCAATGCCTCATCCCAAAACATTAACGGCACCATCAAAATTCATTACCCATGATTCTATCGGGTCATTATTCTTTTCAGTTGAGATACACATCAAATCTTTATCAGGGAATTTAAAATGCAATGCCTCATAGTCATCGTAGATGTGACTATCCAAAAATTCTGCTATAGCACTTCCTTCTACTACTTTCTAGCTTACATACTGGATGCCGAATTCTGAGAGTAATATCCACCAACTGGTCAATCTTCCTTACAGGGCCGGTGCTTCCATCATAAATTTCAAGGGATCTAGCTTTGATATTAACCACGTGGTGTGGTATAACATGTATTTCCTAAGTCTTTTAGTTGCCTATACCAAAGCGCAACATAGTTTTTCAATCGAGGAATATCTAGTTTCACAGTCAGTGAAATTTTTACTCAAATAATATATCTCTTTTTCTTTCCTTCATGTTTCATCATGTTGCCCCAATGTGTAGCCCATCAAATTTTCATATACTGTCAAATACATGATTATGGGGTTTTCTTGGAATAGGCGACACCAGTATGGGAGGGTTTGTCAACTACTTTTTAATATTTTCTAAGGCTACCTGACATTCTTCATTCTATGTCCCCGAATTATTCTTCCGAAGTAATCTAAAAAGTGGTCGAATTTATCTGTCAACTGGGAGATGAAGTGGGCAATATAATCCAGTCTTCCTAGGAAGCCCTAGACTTCCTTTTCTATTTGAGGGGCAGGGAGTTCTTGTATGACTTTCACCATATATGGGTTAATCTTAATTCCTCTTTTGCTCACAATGAAACCCAACAATTTTCTCAATGTAACCCCGAAGGTGCACTTAGCAGGATTGAGCTTTAATTATAATTTTCTCAACCTTTGGAAGAGTTTCTCAAGTCCACAATGTGCTCTTCTTCTGAACGAGATTTAGCAATCATGTTATCTGCGTATACTTCTCTCTCTTTATGCATCATATCATGGAACAAAGTCACCATGGTTCTTTGATAATTTGCCCCTGTATTTTTCAGACCAAAGGGCATCACCTTATAGCAGGAGGTTCCCTATAGTGTTACGAATGTAGTCTTTTCCATGCCTTCTGGTCACATTTTGATCTGATTATACCCAAAGAAACCATCCATAAAGGAGAAAAGAGAATGACTCGTCGTGTTGTCTACTAGGATGTCGATGTATGGCAATGAGAAATTATCTTTAGGGATTTCCTTATTGAGATCCCTATAATCAATGCATATACTCACCTTCCCATCTTTCTTCGGGACTGGGATAATATTAGCCACTCATTCTGGATAATTTGACACTTCAAGAATCTGATGTCATATTGCTTTTTCACCTCGTCTTTGATTTTTGGAAGCATTTTAGGTTTCATCCTTTTGAGTTTCTATTGTATCTTATCTTTATGGGAAGTCGATGTACTACGATGTTAGTTTCTAGGCTGAGTATATCTTGATACGACCAAGCAAATATATCTTTATACTCTAGCAAAAGCTCAACCAAACTCGGTCGGGTTTTAGCAGTGATAGTGGTACCAATCTTCACCTCACGTTTCTCTTCCTCAGTTCCAAGATTCAAAACTTCTAATTCTTCCTTGTGGGGTAGAATCTATTTTTCTTCATTTTCCATTAACCTGAGTAGATCGTTAGGCAAGTCATATTCTTCCTCATCATTGTAGTTTTCAACCTCTTCTAAACACATAGGTAGTTCAAGGTCAACTTCCGAGTCCAACTCAGGGTCATTTATACCATTGATATCTGGAAACCTAAAAAGAAAATGATCAAAAATGTATATACAATGGTGCTAGAGAAACAAATGAATGAATAGAATGATTTATTTTTTTGTGTTTTTTTTTGTTTGCAATGTTTTTTATTTATTTACAAAAGTATGCTTGCCACACAAGGTTTATTGGAAATGCAACTTTTATTGAAATAAAAAACCAAAATGGTTTAATATAGGCCATTCACAAAAGATCCCTTATTGCCTTCGGGCCTAAGGCAAAAGGGTTGGTTTTGAGAATTACTCTATAAATAATTTAAAGACTACAAGAATTCCTTCAGCGGTCCAATTAATAAGCTCAAAGCAGAGTCGAATCATGGACATGTACTTGTTTCCTTCATCCTCGTCCATCACAACATTGATCTTCAGGTCCCCAAAGATCTCATCAAGGTCGTTCTTTCCTTTCTCCTCCTCAGCTGTCAAGGTGTCAGGGTTCACAAAGCCTTTTGATCTAAAGTTGTGACTTAGGGTAAGAATGTCATCGGTTCTTATATAATCTTTTCCTCATTCAGTCTAGCCTTCATTCTTTCTTGTTTCTTTATTGTGACCTTCTTTTATAGGATGTTGGGCTTAAAACCCAGTCCAAATTTGTCCCTCTTCTCAGGTATTGTCACTGGGTACAATCTCCCCAGAAGTTGTTTCCCAAAGCATTTTCCCAATCTCAGCCCTTTTTCCAAGGGTTTCTTTCACTTGCATCTTTGCGCAGTTAGACAGTCCCGACCTATGGATCTTAATTCCTTTGGTGAAAAAGGTCACATTGACAAGCTCAAGGGTCCTAAAATAACATTTGATTGCACTTGCATCAATCTCGATATAGGGTACATTAGTTGACACTGAGGCTATGATGTCTTCTTCTGCATCGACGGTTACCAGCTGACCTTCGACCATGAACTTCAGCTTCTGGTGCAAGGAGGAGGGGACTGCGCCTACTGAGTGGATCCAAGGGCACCCAAGTAGACAACTATAGATGGGTTTGATATCCATTACCACAAATTCAATGTCAAAGGTGGATGACCCAATTTGCAAGGGCACTTTTATTTTCCCCAAAATATCTCTTTAGGTTCTATCGAATGCTCTCACAGTGTTCTGATATGCTCTCATGTGTGAGCTTTCTATCAGTAGCTTGTTTAATGTTGCCAGGGGAAGAATTAGGTTTGGTCCATTATTAATGAGGACGTCCGGCAGCATATGCCCCCTACATCTTGTGGAAATATAAAGGGCTTTATGTGAACTTATCCCACCTTCTAGAATTTCTTCATCATTGAATGGGATGAATTTGTCTACATTAGTGTTGTTGGCCTACCTTTCCATCTTGTTGGTCGTTATTTCCTTGGGCACAAATGTTTAATTAAGAATATTCAGAAGGGCATCGCGATGGCCTTCAGAATTTAGTAGAAGCGACATCATAGAAATTCATACTGAGAGCTTACGAAGTTGCTCCACCATGCTATACTCGCTATGTTTGAGTATCTTCAAGAATTCTTGAGCCTTAGATTCCTTCACTGGCTCATGATACACCGAGGGTCGCTCCTAAAAAATCCTTCTCAAATTTATTGGCCATGGCCTTCTTTTGGGCAGCGTCCCTATCCTCGGCCATCTGTGGTGAGTAACACCTCTCACTCGTTGTGAAATGGCCCACCTCTTTGACAGACTCCTCATTCAGTTCATTCTTGGCTGGCGTACTTCCTAGGGTTGCCGCCGTGTAAGCATAGTTTCAAGGTACTTGCTTGCTTTCTTTATATGGGAAATGGGTCGGTGCCCTTACTATTATTCCTAGGACTAAATTCTTAGGTGGCTCATTGACTCTTGCCTTGACATTGATCGCTAAGGGCTTTATTCCTGCAAAGTCTCTCATAATAGGAGACTCACCCGACACACATACTTCCATTATATTTTCCGTTCTTTTTATCTTGAAGAACTCGAGTTCTTTGCTATCCATATTAGTTTGGACAATTTGTCTAAAATCCGAACAAAGATTGATCTCATGTCCTCTTTCTCCATGGTACTCACAGTAGAGCTTCTTATTGAATTTTGCAGTCTTTATTTTTTCCTTCAATATTCCAACCTCAATCATTTTGGCCCACACCCATTTCAAGGGTGCCTTGACTTCTGACACACATTCCTTGGTCAACCTGCCATCTTCTTCAATTATCACATTTACCTTGCTTTTTGGCGATTCAGTAGGGGAATCCCATTGACTTCAGTCGTATCGAATGATAGCATGCCTGATTTGCGCAGATCATCTACTGCTCTCTTGACATTAGTGCAATTTTCGATGGTGTGTCTTTTGATTCTGACGTGATATTCATATTGCACCTTTTCATCGTACCATGGCGGGTACGAGGGAGAGAAATGAGTAACATGCAATGGTAGCACTATTCATGATTCAACTAATTCTGAGAATAATTCTGCGTAAGTCATAGGAATGAAAGCAAAATAATTCTTCTTATTCCCTTGGTACTTCCTTTCCTCTTTTGGCATATTTGAGGCTACTAAATTCGTGGTTGGAGCGCTGTGCTTGTTAAGGACCACCCATTTTGAGTAGTTGGGGTTATAGACGCTAATCGTTCTTATCTCATTGTCTTTCTTTTTGTAAGGCTTCTTTGTGTCGCCTCCATCGAGCTTCCCACTCTTGACAGCTACCAAGATCAATTCCTCATTCATTAGTATTTTCGCGAAACCTTTAGTCGTACGGTGTCTCATATGATCATAAAAGGGGCGTTTCAAAGTTTCCACAAACATAAAGGTGATCTCGTTTTCCATTAGCGATGGATAAACTTAAACGGCTACATCCCACAATCATTGCACATATTGGAGGAAGCTTTCATTATGTTTTTGTTCCATTCCTTGTAAAACAAACCGATTCAGAACCATGCCGTTCACATGCTTGTATTAATCACTAAAAGCCCTTGATGAATCTCTCTATATACGTATATTAACTTCGCTTAGCTGCGTGTACCAATGGGATGTAGACCCTGACAAGCTGTCTTTGAAGCAGTGAATGAGAAGCTTCTTATTATCCAAATACATCGACATCCTTCGACAATACATGGTTAGATATGCCAAAGGACAAGTGGTTCCATCGTACTTCTTGAAGTTAGGGGTCTTAAGCTTCAGGGGAATCACTAGATCAGTCATCAGACTAAGGTCTCTGGCATCTATGCTGCCGTGGATGTTCCCTTCTTGGAAAGCTTTGATGATTCCCTCTAGTTTGTCATAACGATCCTCTAGTTTTTTGTTTGCTCTGGCCTTATCCGTGGCTTCGTCAAGATCAGGTACCTCAAAATCTTGGGTTTCTTCATTATTAAACCAAGCTCATTTGGGACGTAGGTAGAAGATCCTCTCAAATGAAGTTGAAACTTGGCTTTGGGTGGGACAACTTCTCATTGAGTTCCCGAGTGGGCATAAGCAATCCTAGGAAATTATGGCAAAGCATCAATGCCCTCGGATTTCCCCCTATCTAGGTCCTTAAACCCTAACATAACCGCAATCTAGATGGCTGTATTTTTTTGTGCTTGTGCGATCTCTTCTTTCAAATCTTTTATATCTTGTCTAGCTATCCTGAGTGCTTTGTGGTTTATCTCTAAATTTGTCAATCTATCTTCCATGGCTATTGCTTTGGTTTGGGAACGGGTACCGTATTTTTGTGAAATCCTTGCTATTTTGATTTTTTTTCATGTAATTTTCTTTAATTAATCCATTATTATGCGTGAATGTATGCAATGATATAAACTAAACTAATGCAAAGAAAACAAACAACAAAATAAAAATGCATGAATGCAAGCGAAGGGCATTGATTCCATAAATAATTGCTTTAGAAGTAGTTTTAATTGGATGCCAAAGGTCCTTATTAGAAAAGATTTCGACATGTTCTACGAGTACATCTCAACCCGAGCACCCCAGCTCTTTCATTTCCTTAATTAGCCACATGAGTCTTGGTCCCACCTCCCTTATTGGCCTGACATACTGGCGAAGAGCTGCAACTTCCTTAGCTAGCATCAACACATGCTTGGCTACGCCTTGAATCTGGGCCATGAAACTTTTTTCGAATTCATGTTTCTCTAGAAATCTTCTGGCATTATCTCTTAGATGAGTAAACCAATAGTCATTGCCCCCTTCATTGACATCTTTGAGAGCCAAAATCATCATTCTGTACTTCTGAATGATGTTCTCCATAGCTTCCACTTGTTTCTCTAGTGCTTCATTCTCATTCTGACTAGCCTGAAGCTCAATATATGTATGATGGTTCTGGAGCATGTACAACGAATGATTTAGGTCTGCCACCCTGGCCTGCAACTCAACAACAAAGGCCTAGCTCAGTCTCAGCTTCTTATTGGTTGCATCACATACACACTGTAACTCGCACAAACGAATCTTGTTATCATGTACCTTTCTATTCCATACAGCCACATTTTCTCTCTTTTTTGAGGACCATCTTGTTATTCTCGTTATCGACCATTTGTTTTCCCTTATTTTTATCATCTACCAGTATCCACTTGTACTTTTCAACTTCTCTCTTGTCGTGCTCTCTTGTTTTTCTCAACAGCTTGTCCCATCTCTTGTCTCTATTGCTCTAGAGTCTTTCTCAAATCTACATTTTGGATCGTGGTCGAAAACTTGAAGAAATCAACCCTCTGAATCTTGAATTTCTCTTCTAGGTATTTTTACAACTTCACTACCCAGTTCGTCTCTCCCTTGTACTTATCCACATCTAGGCCTACCTCAAACAAGTCTTTCGTATGCTAATTTTGCAAGGCTTTTATCTTGGACTTGGCACTTTTTAGTTCGACCCTCAGAATATCAGCTTCAGATGGGACCACCTTCAAGTTTTCTTATAAGGATCTAGCTTGCCTGGGGGTAGGTGGAAGAATTTTATCATTCACCCTCACATGCCTCCATACATCATAGCCGGGGTTAACATGCACTCACTGTCGTATTCCATCTTCATGAGGTAGCAGTGCTTCCATGGATCATTGATAGTATGGACCTTGTCCATGAATTCCCCTTGGAACTCAAACTCAAATGAGTCAAGACCAGTAGGGAAGGAGATTAATTGTCCAGAGCCATATTGCCACAACACTAGTAAAGGAGCACAACCGATTCCGTCTTAGAGGCCTAGTAGCATTAGATGGTTATAATCCCTACACTTGTACAGACATTGGCATGGCCTATCCACGGAACTCTCCATATGATGTCTTGATCACAACGATCTCTAAAAATATAAACCCACTTCTTTCTCTTGGCTATTGGCCACTCTTTTGCTCAAAATTCCTGGAGCAGAGAGAAGTTCGGAGAGAACAAATTAGATAGAACCAGAGTCAGACACTTTGAGAAATGGCTAAGGGCTCAAACCTAGAGCAAAGGAGCACACCCTCTAGCTTTCAGCATGCATTCAAAGAGATAAAGGTTTTTGCTAGTACAACTAGCACCGGATTAACTTTCCTTTTTAGTTGTTCAAAAAAGTCTAACATAGCCACATCGATATTACCCATCACCCTTGGAAATATAACCAGGTCGTAAATCGCTATAACTAGGAGATCCACTCTCTTTTCCCTATCTAGATGAGTGGGGATTATGTCACGGATGCTCGACCAAGGGAAGGAAAAGTTACCCCCTCTCTTCTGGATCAGACCTTAACTCATCCATCACTCATACCGGCGAAGAATTTGAGCCTGGCGTGAGCATTCTTGTTCTTAAGGGGTTTAGCATAAACCTAGTTCTTCACCTTGCGTAGAATGAACAGTGCTGAATATTCTTTGAAGGAGGGCATCATGTCTTCCCCATTGAAGGTGAAAACAATAATACCTTGGGTTCTGTTGCGTGTGATAAGTGCTACGCAATTGTGCAAGTATACACGTCGCAAGTTATAGTATAAAAGATATCGTCTCCACAGGGATTGGTGCCACTTCAAGAATCTAGTCTCTTGCACTGTAAAAAGTAAAAACACAAGTAAAGGATTATCGAAGTTTAACTAATTACTAATCTAGAAAGCAATAAAACAAAATAAAAGATGAATTCAATTGAGAGAGATAGGCTAGGTTATCGTGAGTTGAGGTGTGATAGCCGATTGGATTGTCTTGGTAAAAGAGTGCATGGGCAACTCGGTTTGCCGTGGCGACTTGTAACAACGGGTTGCCTTGGCAACTAATTGATGGTTGCTTGGGCGACTAGTTGGGCAACTACTTGGGCGACTGGGCAGCAACTTCAAGGTTCGGCGGAGCGTTCTTCAATGGTTTCTTCTTATCCCTAAGTCGAAACTCTAGCTACTTGTGCATGCCTTGATAATACATCCTGCGTGAATCAAGGGTGAACAACAACCAATCTTGCGCTCCTCTTAGCCGTTGAAATCCTTAACTTATTCCTAAGCCGGATTAATCTTCACCATCATTGGATTGCATAAAGATCATATTCATTCGTTTCTTGAATCTAACTCTCCGATATTAGATAAATGGATGAAATCACGAGATCCTCTCCCAATTCACTCATAAGCAATAATAGGAACCAAGAATGAATAAACCTTGAAATAGAAAAGTGCAAACTCTTATTACCTAAACAAAAACCAATAGTTTCTCACAACCACAAAACACAATAACCATAGCCAAGTAAATTTAGTTCATGGCTAGGTTCCAAAGAAACACAAGATAATTAATCCCTAGCATGAACCCAATCGAACAAAGATGAAGGAAGAGGCTTGTCGAAATCCTCCTTGCCCTTGATGCTTGTCGAAAATTCTCTCCTCTTGCCCTACTTGGACTTGCCGAAATTTCCCTCTTGCTCTCTCTATTCATCTTGTCGAAATCTCCTTGGTATTTATAGGGCTAGGCCAAAGTCCTTCTTTGAGGAGGAGTTTGAGTTGGAATTAAATTATCTTTAAAGAATATAATTCTTTATTATAATTTTATTCCTATTAGAACTTCTCCTATCCTCTTGGAATTTAATTCTTCTTTAATCTCTGCATGGCAATCAAATTCCTTTGGGCTTGGGCCTTGCTCCATGTCATCTTGGGCTTGTAAAGTCATGAATTTCGACATCCATATTGCTTTTGGTCTTTGTCGACAAATGCCATGGCAACTAGCTCGACGTCTCCTTCATGCACCGCCACGGCAACTAGCTCGGCATTGCTTTGGCAAGTGATCCTGCACATACACACACAAAAACACACCAAAGCAGCATCTATTTCCACAAAAATCACCAAGTTATGTAATCAAGTTCAACGTTTGAAGGAAACATGGATTAATGCATGAATGACTAACTATGCAACTAATATGAGCCTAAGTCTAACATGATAATATGAGTAAAAGGGTAAGAAAAATAGTACTTTTGAACACTTATCACACCCCCAAACTCGAACTATTGCTTGTCCTCAAGCAATGCAAACTCATAATTACCGCCAAGACTTCAAATTTTCACAAACTTAGCTTTGAACTTGATTTCAATTCTCTCAACGGGGCACAAAGTATGATTGGCTTTTTATTTTTCAGAAAACGAGGAATTACTCGGAATCAAACTATAATGCTTGTGAGTGTGTGCGGAGTTGTGTGCAAGTTGATTTTTCGGATTCTATGCAAACAATAGGTTTTCAAATTACTTGATGGGTTCTTTTTAACATGTTTTAACTAGAGCCAATTTTGGGCACCTCTAGTGTTTTATTTTTAGTTTTCTTAAGTTAATTTAATCGACTAGAGCCGGTTTGGGCACCTCTAGTTAACCGAAAAAATTTTAACGCCTCCTAGAGCCCAGTTTGGGCACCTCTAGTGATCAATTTTTAGCACATGCTAGAGCCAATTTCGGGCACCTCTAGCATTCATCCAATTTTTATTCTAATCCCCCAATTAGTTAATTATCAACCTAAGTTTACTAGAACTCCTTAAATCAATCAAACCACAACAGTGTTTCATCAAATTTAGCATCATAGTAAAATTCTAAGTTTTTCATGGTTATCCTAGAATAAAAATTCTATCAATTAAGTGCATTGGTAAAGTCATCATTGAATATTCATCAAATCTAAGCAATTCTTGTTCCAATTAAAGGCATGGCAAGCAATTTATGTATCCTAAATGTAATGCTTAAGATTAATGTAACTAAACATGGTAATTACTAATAACAATCCCCCAAACTCGAGTGAGGCATTGTCCTCAATGCATGCATAAAAATAACGAAAAATAAAAATAAAATGCATACGAGGACTTACTTGAGAGTTCGTCATCGTAGATGATTAGTTTCCTTCTAGTTGGCGTCTTGATTTTCTTGCTTGAATGCAATGGTTGTTTTCTTGTTGCCGGGATGTCTTGACTTTGGTTGCCGTGGCATCTTCAGGGTTGGTTGCCGTGGCATCAGCTTGTGCATGCATGAAGTAAGTTGTCGCGGCATCTTCTTCATTGGTTGCCGGGCAATGATCTTGGCAGATAAATTTCCTTAGCATAGTAGTTGTGAGTCTTGTTGTGAAAAAGAAAATAAAGAAAAACTGAAAACTAAAGATAATGAAGAAAAAATAAAATATCTCCTAAAATTAAAAATAAAAATAAAAAGAAAAAGAAAAAGGAAATCTTGAGAGGAGAGCATGCTCATGCATCTCCTAAGTTGACCACTTCCTTGTTACGTTCCACATGGGCACCATTGTAGTGCTTCAATCTTTGTCCATTAACTTTGAATTCATGGTTGTCGAGATGGACTTGATTATCACAAAGCACCATGGGAGAATGGTTTGACGACTTCAAATGGTCCGACCATCTTGATTTCAGCTTTTCGGGAAAAGTTTTAGCCGAGAATTGAATAGGAGAACTAGTTGCCCTGGCGTGAATTGCCGTGGCAATAGTTTCTTGTCATGACATCGCTTTGTTTTCTCCTTGTATATTCGTGCATTGTTATAGGCGAGTGCACGAAATTCTTCTATCTCATTGAGATCCATCAAGCGCTTTTGTCCGGCACTTTCCCAATCCATATTCACGGTCTTGATTGCCCAGTACGCCTTGTGCTCGATTTCCACCGGTAGATGACATGTTTTACCATAGACAAGCCGGAAGGGGGACATACCTAATGGTGTTTTGAATGCAGTGCGATATGCCCAAAGTGCGTCATCTAGTCTTAATGACCAATCCTTCCTTGAGGGATTTACAACTTTCTCGAGTATTCCCTTCAACTCCCGGTTGGAAATTTATGCTTGCCCGTTGGTTTGTGGGTGATATGCCGTGGCGATCTTGTGTGATATGCCGAAGCGTTGCAACATCTTGGCAATTAGTCTGTTGTCAAAATGCTTGCCCCCGTCGCTGATAATTGCTCTCGGCATCCCAAACCGTGTAAATATGTTTTTCTGCAGGAATCGTTGCACGGTCTTGGAATCGTCGTTGGGAACTGCAGCTGCCTCTACCCATTTAGACACATAGTCGACGGCGAGTAAGATGTAGAGGTTGTCGAATGAAGATGGGAAAGGTCCCATAAAATCGATCCCCATACATCGAACAGTTCCACCTCGATGATGTTCGGAGTGGCATCTCATGTCGCCTAGAGATATTGCCCGTCTTTCGCAACGATCACATTGCTTGTAAAAGTCTTGGGCATCTTTGTACAATGTTGGCCAATACAACCCGGATTGCAAGACTTTGGTCATGATGCAGTTCCTCCAAAATGTCCTCCATAGGGTGAAGAATGGCATTGTCTGAGTACATTCATTGCTCTTCTTGAGGACACATCGGCGTATAACCTGATCTGCACATTGTTTAAACAAAAGAGGCTCGTCCCAAAAGTAATGCTTAGCATTATGGCGGAACCGCTTCTTCCCTTGGTGAGTAATGCCATACGGAAAAATACCACAAACAAGGAAGTTAACTAAATCTGCGTACCAAGGTATTGCGGGGCATGTCTTTGTCGTAGTGTCTGCTCCCCAAAAATTGCTGAGGCGTGCTCGTCAAAGTCTGCTGCGGCGTCAAGAGTTGCCGAGGCGTGTGCTTCCATGGTTTCCGAGGCGTCATGGGCTGCCGAGGCGTCAAGGGTTTCGAGGCGATTAGAATTTGTTCATCCGGGAATGCATCACATATCTCTAGATCCGCGTCCTCCTCCCTATTGCGTTCCAAACGTGATAAGTGATCGGCCACTTGATTTTCTGTTCCTTTTCTGTCCTTAATTTCAATATCAAATTCTTGTAAAAGTAATATCCAACGAATCAAACGAGGTTTAGCATCCTTTTTAGCAAATAAGTATTTGATTGCCGAATGGTCCGTATGAACAATTACCTTTGTACCAATTAAATAGGATCGGAACTTGTCAAATGCGAAAACTACAGCTAGTAACTCTTTCTCCGTTGTTGTGTAATTCACTTGAGCATCGTTAAGAGTTTTACTAGCGTAGTATATCACATGGAATGTCTTACTGTGCGTTGGCCTAGGATTGCTCCTACCGCGAAATCACTTGCATCACACATGAGCTCAAAAGGTAGCGTCAAACTGGTGGAACAACAATGGGTGCCGAGGCAAGCTTTTTCTTTAGGGTTTCAAATGCTTGAGTGCAAGAATCATCAAAATCGAAGACTTTATCCTGTTCAAGCAGATTACACAAAGGTTTAGTGATTTTAGAAAAGTTATGAATGAACCTCTGTAAAAACTCGCATGTCCGAGAAAACTTGAATTCTTTTAACCGAATTTGGTGGGGTAATCTCTCGATCACGTCCACCTTGGCTTTGTCTACTTCAATTCCCTTGGATGAAATCTTATGGCCGAGCACTATTCCTTCATCTACCATAAAGTGGCATTTCTCCCAATTGAGGACTAAATCCGTTTTTCTTCGCATCTTGCCAACACCCTCTCTAAATTGCCGAGACAGCCGTCGGAAGTCATTACCAAAAACCGAAAAATCATCCATGAAGATCTCAAGGAAGTCTTCGACCATGTCCGAAAAGAGCGCCATCATGCATCTTTGGAAGGTTGCCGGGCGTTACACAATCGAACGGCATCCTTCGGAAGGCATAAGTACCGTAGGGGCATGTGAAGGTTGTCTTTTCTTGATCTTACGGTGCTATGGCAATCTGATTGTAACCTGAATAACCATCAAGAAAACAGTAAAAGGGTTTACCTGCAAGACGGTCAAGCATTTGATCAATAAAGGGTAATGGGAAGTGATCTTTCCTAGTGGCTTTGTTTAGCTTTCGATAGTCCATACAAACCCTCCAACCGGTCACAGATCTGGTTGGGATAAGTTCATTATTTTCATTACTCACCATTGTTATACCTCCCTTTTTCGGCACACATTGTACCGGACTTACCCACGTACTATCGGAGATAGGGTATATAATGCCCGGCGTCAAGCCACTTGATGATTTCTTTCATTACAACCCCTTTCATGGCATGATTCAGTCTCCTCGGGCCTCAATTGAAGGTTTGTGATCATCTTCCAACAAGATCTTGTGCATGCACACCGGGCTAATTCCCTTCAAGTCGGCAATTGTCCACCCTATTGCCTTTTTATGTAGCTTCAACATGTTGATTAGCTTCTTTTTCTGCTCAGGCTGTAACTTAGAGGAAATAATTACAGGTAATGTATTATTGATCCCTAAGTATACATATTTTAGTTGATCCGCAATTGTTTCAACTCAAGAATTGGTGGATTTTCGATAGAGGGTTTTTCGATCTTACCTTCCTTACGAGTAGTCCAGTGGTTCAAAGTATGTACCGGTCGATTTACTAGCCAATTTACCTCTTCTGGTTGTTCCTCATCGACCGGCTCTTCATTCTCCTCAGGTTCCTCTTGATCAGCAATGTAGTTGCCGAGGCAACTAAATTCCTCATCAGTTAAACTCTGCCGTGGCATGAAGTAGTTGGCATTCTTCGGATCATCGGCATGCCTTAGTGTTTGGAATACATTTAGTTTTACCTGCTGGTCATTCACCCTCATTGTGAGTTCTCCCTTTTCAACGTCGATCAAGGTTCTCCCCTGCCGCTAGGAATGGTCTCCCGAGAATGATAGGTGCATGCTCATCCGCTTCACAATCCAAAACAATAAAGTCAGCGGGAAAAATGAATTTATCAACTTTTACCAAGTATGTCCTCGATTTTTCCCCCGGATGCACATAGGATCTGTCATTTAGCAGCATAATCATTGTAGGTCTTGCCTTCCCGATTCCTAGTTTTCGGAAAACCGATTTAGGCATCAAGTTTATGCTAGCCCCTAGGTCGCATAGTGCTTTCCCGACATAGTGATTTCCAATAGAACAGGGTATTGTGAAACTTCCGGGATCCTTCAACTTGGGCGGCATGCGATTGTGCAACATTGCCATGCATCCCTCTGTCGCGGCAAACTGTTTCAAACTCTCCTAGCCTTGTTCTCTTGGACACAATGTCTTTAAGAAACTTGGCATAGTTTGGCATTTGTTCAATTGCTTCCACCAATGGCAAGTTGATGTGGACTTGCTTTAAGATATCAAGAAACTTCTTGAATTGGTATTCTTGCTTTTGTCGCTTCAATCTTTGTGGGAATGGTGGTGGAAGTCGGATATCTTCTATCCTTTCATTGGTTTGAAACCTGATTGACGGCATTACAGGGGACATCTGGAGTTGCCGGCGCGTTACCAATGGGGTTGCCGAGGCGTGCTTATCGCAAGTTGCCGAGGCGTCACCGTTGCCGCAGCAATTCTCGGTTCAGCATCCGAGACTTTGCCGCTAGGTTCGTCTTGATCTTTTTGTGGAGTTTTGTTTGACGAGCGGGTTTGAACCTCTCTAAGTTGTTGGCCACTTCTGGTGGTGATTGCCTTACATTGCTCATGGCAGTTCCTCTTGCGACTTGAGTATCGCTAGGTAAACCTCCTTGTGGTCTCGTGTTGATTTTGAGCAAACCGTCCGACTTGATTTTCCAATGATTTGATTGCCGCCTCTTGGTTTTGCAATCTCATCTCGGTCCTGTTAATAAAAGCATCAGTTCTTTTTATGAAATTACTATTCTCAGCCATATAAGATTCAGTTTTTCATCATAAAAGCATTTAGAGAATTTTCCAAAGAACTAGATGTTGTGGTTGTTCTTTTGGCGCATCCGCCGTGGCATATTCTCACTGGAATCCCGATGCTTGTGCATTCTGATTGTTCTGGTTTAGAGCATTGTTGGGATTACTCCATGAAAAATTCGGTGCTTCTTCCAAGCTGGATTGTATGTATTTGACATCATGTTGTTGCCCGATTGTAATTCCCCACATAGAAGCTAGATTCGGATTCTCGCATACATTCGGAAGAATTATGGTTATCACCACATAACTCACAAAAAGAATCCATTACCTTGACTTCATGTGTGTTGTTTGGTTTTTGCATGTTCGGACCATCTTGGTTAAAGCGGCCAATTGTGCGAAATTGAATCGATGATCCTAGTTCATGTATTGTGGCTTGGCGTCTAACTCCTCCTCTTCTAGTAGATGGGAATTGATAGTCATTCTTGGCCAGCCTGTTTAAAATTTGCATTGCTTCCTCCGCGACTTATCTAAGAGTATGCCGTTTGCCGAGGCATCTAGCATCATCCTTGTTGGTGTATTCACGGCGTTGTAAAACATTGTCACTTGAGTCCACACGGGAATCCGTGTAGAGGACATTTGTGTAGAAGTTCTCTATATCGCTCCCAAGCCTCGTACATGGATTCATCATCTGTCTGCGAAAAGAAGTAATGTCGTTACGGCTTATCGATTAAATTTGTAGGATTAAATCTAGCAAGGAAATCACGACAAAGATCAGTCCAAGATGCTATGGATCCGGCAGGAATGCTATTTAGCCATGCTTTCGCCCTATCCCTCAGTGAATAGGGGAATAATCTTAATCGTAAGACATCAGGGGTGACTCCGTGTATCTTGAACGAGTTGCAAATCTCGAGGAAAGATTTCAGATGTTGTCGTGCATCTTCAGTTGCTGAGCCGCCAAATTGACCTATTGTGTTGATCATATTAAACATTACCGGTTTCAACTCAAAGTGGTCGGCTTCAATTTCGGGTGCGACAACTCCTGGGTTGAGTCCATCAAGATCTTCTTCAAGATAGTCTCGAATTGTTCTGTTTCGTGCAAGAATCACTCCTCCCCCTGCTCGAACATCTTGATTAATATTGCCGTCTTGATTTGCCATTGCTTCTCTTATCCTTCGTCTAAGTCTTTGTAAGGTTCGTTCGATTTCTGGATCAAAGGGATATTCTGGTGAAGTCGGTCTCGCCCTGGTCATATACCAATGCAAAACCAAAGTTTGTTAGCCCTTTGAATTTTAAACAAGAAAAATAAAAAGAATGTGCAAGAAAATAAAAACAAAGTCGCTATTGCCAATCCCCGGCAACGGCGCCAAAAACTTGTTGCGTGTGATAAGTGCTACGCAATTGTGCAAGTATACACGTCGCAAGTTATAGTATAAAAGATATCGTCTCCACAGGGATTGGTGCCACTTCAAGAATCTAGTCTCTTGCACTGTAAAAAGTAAAAACACAAGTAAAGGATTATCGAAGTTTAACTAATTACTAATCTAGAAAGCAATAAAACAAAATAAAAGATGAATTCAATTGAGAGAGATAGGCTAGGTTATCGTGAGTTGAGGTGTGATAGCCGATTGGATTGTCTTGGTAAAAGAGTGCATGGGCAACTCGGTTGCCGTGGCGACTTACAACGGGTTGCCTTGGCAACTAATTGATGGTTGCTTGGGCGACTAGTTGGGCAACTACTTGGGCGACTGGGCAGCAACTTCAAGGTTCGGCGGAGCGTTCTTCAATGGTTTCTTCTTATCCCTAAGTCGAAACTCTAGCTACTTGTGCATGCCTTGATAATACATCCCTGCGTGAATCAAGGGTGAACAACAACCAATCTTGCGCTCCTCTTAGCCGTTGAAATCCTTAACTTATTCCTAAGCCGGATTAATCTTCACCATCATTGGATTGCATAAAGATCATATTCATTCGTTTCTTGAATCTAACTCTCCCGATATTAGATAAATGGATGAAATCACGAGATCCTCTCCCAATTCACTCGCAAGCAATAATAGGAACCAAGAATGAATAAACCTTGAAATAGAAAAGTGCAAACTCTTATTACCTAAACAAAAACCAATAGTTTCTCACAACCACAAAACACAATAACCATAGCCAAGTAAATTTAGTTCATGGCTAGGTTCCAAAGAAACACAAGATAATTAATCCCTAGCATGAACCCAATCGAACAAAGATGAAGGAAGAGGCTTGTCGAAATCCTCCTTGCCCTTGATGCTTGTCGAAAATTCTCTCCTCTTGCCCTACTTGGACTTGCCGAAATTTCCCTCTTGCTCTCTCTATTCATCTTGTCGAAATCTCCTTGGTATTTATAGGGCTAGGCCAAAGTCCTTCTTTGAGGAGGAGTTTGAGTTGGAATTAAATTATCTTTAAAGAATATAATTCTTTATTATAATTTTATTCCTATTAGAACTTCTCCTATCCTCTTGGAATTTAATTCTTCTTTAATCTCTGCATGGCAATCAAATTCCTTTGGGCTTGGGCCTTGCTCCATGTCATCTTGGGCTTGTAAAGTCATGAATTTCGACATCCATATTGCTTTTGGTCTTTGTCGACAAATGCCATGGCAACTAGCTCGACGTCTCCTTCATGCACTGCCCTGGCAACTAGCTCGGCATTGCTTTGGCAAGTGATCCTGCACATACACACACAAAAACACACCAAAGCAGCATCTATTTCCACAAAAATCACCAAGTTATGTAATCAAGTTCAACGTTTGAAGGAAACATGGATTAATGCATGAATGACTAACTATGCAACTAATATGAGCCTAAGTCTAACAGTAATATGAGTAAAAAGGGTAAGAAAAATAGTACTTTTGAACACTTATCAGGTTCCAAAACTGAACCAAGGCTTTGAGGAATAGCTCATCCACCTTCACATGCAACAGATAAGCTATATCGCCAAAGTGTTGTAGAATAATTGCTTAGTTGCATAGTCAAAGCGGTCTCATATTTCTCACAACTCATGCACACTTTTCTGTTTGACAATGATGTGAGCATACTCTGACATCTCATGTGCCCGTTGGTTGACCTAGGACCAGTGACATACATCCGCATTGTCTTTCTCTTTATTTAGGTACCTTCCATCTATGGCAAAAATCTATTTTCTAATAGAGCAACTATCTTGAGAACCAACCCCTTCTAAATATGAAATGATGATGAAAGAATCAAATATGCAAAACAAAACAAGACAATAAAGAGAATGGATTAGTACCCTTGAAAAAATAGAAATAAGGCATTGTACGAATAATAACTAGGCAGTGCATCCAACATTTCTGGACATGTTTCCATAGACTATTCTTATGAAATAATTTTGACCGAATTCTAACTCTAGGGTTTTCCACGTAGCACTATTGGGGTGGGCTTCTAGATTCACACATAAAGGTTTGGTTCTAGAAAGGTCCCTGAGATGTCCTCCCTGTCCCCTACTAAGTTTAGCGAGGCCCTTGATCCTCACCCATTATAGGCTCTTATGAATCAAGTTCAACTCAAGGGGACCGAATTTCCTATGTCCATACGGGGAATCAGTATTCCCCTCAGTTAAAGGAGCGGGACAAAGCTTGGGTGTAGAGCTTATTATGCCAATTTTTAAATTTGTAAAATGAAATCATATTCATAAATGGATAATTAAATTAAATTTTATACGAACCTTAGCAAATTATGACATTAAGACAAAGTGTAATCGGCTTGTTGCTAGACTCTCTTTTTTTGTAAAAAACAAAAATGTCCACAGCGGAGTCATAAAGTTATAGCAGCAAGGACTCGGCACGACCATTCTATATAATAAATAGGATAGCGGAGTCACCACCAATCTTTTCTGAGGTGTGATTGGATCACCTAAAAAATGGGTCCTTTTAATAAAATCATTTTATTTTTATTAAAACAACAATTTTGGTCTGCGAAAACCCAAAAATGATTTAGGACTCTATTATGCATGGGGAAGGGTGAGCACCCCCACAACGCCGAAAAATTGGTACCTAGATGATTACAAGTTGTCTTAATGTCAAAATTTGCAAGTTCGTGTAAAATTTAATTTATTGTCCACTTATGAATGTGAATGCATTTTAACGGCCTCACTATGTGGGAAATAAACAATAATCACCGCCAACATTTCGGGCGCTAACCCGTTACCCCTTTTGGTAAGACACCGCATTGCAAATTATATATCCCGTTATTAAACATGGCATCAAAGAAACAGATTTAATCAAATTAGGGGTGAAGGTGTTTTATTATTCTATGTCAATTATTTGACTTAATTAATATTTAGCCTAAAAAGGTGTAAGTGGATTTTATTTACAAGGTTCAAGTTTAGTTAAGCTTTAATTATTAATTTTACGGTACGAAATAGACTATTTTAGTGAGATCAAATTTAAAGGCTCTAAGCTAAACTAAGGCTTAAATTATAGATCCTAAACCTAGGGGTCTCATCTAACCTAAAGATTTAATCAAAAGGTTACATTTAAACTTTTTCAATTAAATTACACTAACAAGATAATATAAGAGTGTAAAAACATAAAATTAAATAAATGCAAATAAATAAACGAACATTAAAGGGAAAGGGATAAGATTTGCAACTTTTGAAAAATATCCCCTTCCCTAAATCATATCAACACTTTGATGTACGAGCCGAATTTAAAAGAAAATACCAATTGGAAATTTAAAAAATAAGAAAATAGATTTTGTTATGTAAAAGGGAATTTAATAATAAAATATCAAATTAAAAGAAGCTCAAAAATGGTAACTAATTAAGAACAAAATAAAATCATGAGTCAAATTTATGAAAAAAATGGTGACCATCTTGAAACAATTGAAAACATGGTATCTTGCGGAGCAAAGAAAAGTGGGGTGGGGGAATTTAACGAGGTTAATTAACCCTTCTCATTTTAAAACATGTGGGTATAAATCACAATTTAAAAAAATACATTTCATGACCCTTCTTCATTTTTTTAAGAACATGGTGAACCTATGCCGTGCCGGCCACCACCCACCGGCACCGGCCGCCATCTACCAGTGGTGGAAATTAAAAAAAAACTTTACAATTTTTTATTCCCAAACTTAAATCCACCTTCAAAATCACCCGAATATCTTTAAAAATACCCCAAATCACAAAAAATATTATTCGAATCCCAGCTCTATTTTTAGGAAAAATATTTCGGCGACATGCATCCACAATCGGAGATGCGACACCAGGTCTCTATACGCGAAGGTGATGGCGGCGGCGCTAGGTAACCCTAACCTTTTCTCTTTCCACTTTAACAATTCGAAATAAAGAATAAAAAAATAAATGAAGAACGAGATAAAAAATACCGAAAAAGTTGCTTGCCTGCTTGTTATTTCTAGTAAATCAGTGTGTAAAAATTAAAAGAGGTTTGGCTCGGTTTATATAACCGATCATATTGCCATATTTACATAGAGAATAATAATCCTATTGATTTGGCCTAATTTGGTGTTGATTGCCCGATTCCCTTCCCGATTTATTTGATTCGGATCTACTTTCCCTTGTGTTTGATTCTGATTTTGAATTGATTTGGGGATTTTCTTGTTTCCATATTCGATTCATGAATTTTGGGTAACCTAATCTTCCCATTTTGTGTGTTGTTTCCGGCCGAGTGATAAGGGTCAGAAGTGTGACACGAGTGCCGATAGTCATCGGTGGACGTGCACCACGGCGAGAGAGTGGATGCGGTTGCCATTACTGTCCAGTGGCCTCAAAAATGGCCCAACAGGTGTGAAGATAGTGTGAAAATTGTGAAGCCGAAGGGTTTAAGCTGCTGGGGGACAAGCTCGCGGCTCACACGCGTGCAGGGAAGCTCGTGAATTTGTCTCTTGATCGATCTGGATTGTTGGATCTTGCACATATTCAACAGTCACAAATAGGTTGTGCATGAAGAATAAGATATCAGCTAGGGTTTTTTCCCTTTTGGACAACATGGGCCACCAATTTGAATGGGCCTTATTATAAATTAAATGGACTTTATTTTTTTCTTTATTTATTTCTTTAGGGTTTTATATCAATAATAATTATAATAATACATTATTATAATAATAATAAAAAATAATAATAAATATATATATAAAGCGGGTAAAAATCGAGTGACAACAAAAAGCTTTTGATTGAATTTAACACCACCGTAGTGCTTAGGCTTTGCTCCTTTTTTTTTTGATGTCGAGGTATAGTCATCCTCAGCCAATTCTAGAAATGTCGTAGCAATCTACGATAAATCTTCAAGTTCTAACAACATAGTCGCTGGCATTTTTTGTGGCAAGATTCTCTTGCATCAATTATTCATTTTTAGCCATTTGAAATCTATCTTTCCTTCCAGCAACTAGTCATTTGAGCGCCCCTCTCTTCCCAATGTCATTCATGATCAGAATCAATTCTCTTTGTTGTGCCAGTACAATGTTGTGACAATCCTTTGGTAGAATTCTGTGCAAGCAAAAGGGAAAGCTAATTTCCTTAATGCCTTCAAGCATCCAACTCACTTTAAATGGCAAACGCTTTGAGTCAACTATGTACAATTGTAACACCCCAAAAACTAGCTTAGTAGATTTCTAATTTTCGATGATAGAAATTTATTTTCTGACAACTAAATTCAACTCTTTGAATTAATTGATTCAATTAATTTTAGGTAATTAGGTCCAATTTAGAGGAAAAAAGAAGTTAATGACCAAACTGTAAAGATATAAAGCTTTGGGTACTTAGTACAAGTAATGGAAAGATGTGTGATCAAGTATGTAATTAAGCCAAAAGCTATCTAGTGACTAAATTGTAAGAAAGTAAAACATTATGACTTTAGTCCAAGAGGTGAGGAATCCAATGTCTTAAGTAATGGTTTCACCATTATTTGATGAGTCACCTAGGTGTCATCTAGTCATGTTTTATGCTTAAATTCTTTTAAATTAAAAGAATAGAAAAGATGAAGATAGACATGGGAAGCCATGTTCTCTTCAGCACAAGAGAGAGAAGAACCCATGTTGTCTTGTTCAAAGCTTTCAACACCATTGAAGAAATCTCTAAGAACCCTAACCTTCTAAAGTTAAATTAAAAATAATTTAGCAATCATTTCCTTAAATTGACTTCATATTTGGTAAGCTCGATCTCTTATCTATCTCTTGGTACCAATTTGATTAAGTTTTGAGCATAAATGTTCACAAATATGATTTTTGGTAGTTTACGTTTTTGGTTAATTGGGGAGTCAAATATGAAATTAGATTGATTCTAAGATATATGGTAATTTTAAGTAATTTTTAGAGCTCCAAAACACCAAAGCCTATTTCTTAAAGATTAGGAATTTCATGTCTTTTGATTAAGGTTTGCTATGTGTTACGAATGTATAAATTGATAAATTAAAGTTTATATAGTATTAAAGTATCCTTGAAATTTAGTTTATAAAAGAGTAATCATGTTTAGACTTATTGTTAATGTGATAAATGGAGCAAAATACTAACTTTGTGAATTCTGCCCAAGAATGTGTACACTGGCAAGTGAGTTCAGTAATCCAAAGAAAATACCATATATAAAATTAGAGAATGATTTTTATATGTACAGAACCTAGTGTGAATCTAGCTTCATTTGCAATAGACGGTGATCGATTAGAATTTGTAAATTAAAATATATGAATTTTTAAGTAGGGGAAGGTAAGAAAATCTGATGGTAGTCTGTTATACAAGTTAGAACTGCAAGTAACTTCGAAAATTCACTATAAATTTTATACGGTGAATTAGAAGTTATAATTTATATGGTTAGAAAGGTCGTTCAGTCTCATTTCGTTTAAAACAAACGGAATCAAATTTCGAGTTATAGAACATATTATATAAATGTTTCTTTTAGGACAGTGCAAGTTGCCTAGTATACTAAATGATATGTTTCTTTAATGTTTGGTTAGAAAAGAATGGAATTGAAGGAAACTACAAATTAGGAAAACAAGGGAAAAGGTCTCTAAGCTTGGATTGAAGTAATTGTAGATGCATTTGTCCTGGATGACACAACATCATTCCGATCTTTGTTTCGATGTATCTAAATGTTCTTACTCATAACCGCAATGCATATGGCTCACAGAAAGCTCCTTAAATAGACTACATTCATGGCATAATAATTTGGTGAGCTCTCTGAATATGTTTTCATTATATATGCATTAATGCAATGTTATGCTAAATGTGTAGTGGTGGATTGTAGTGAACTAAGTAGACTTTGTTATAAAGATTGAAACAAACTTATGATCCTTAATGCCATAAGACACTATGAAATTCAATGCTTTGGAGCTAAGGCTCACTTATGTCATAAGACTACTCTTCTAATAATAAATATTAAAATGCTATAAGTTGCTTAAACAATGGAAGCCCTTGGACACTTTGGCATGATACAATGTTATATTTGGACTATGGTTCATGGGCTACGGCTCAAGGATGGCGATCCCATATATGTGATATATTGGAGACAGTAGGAGGTAATGGGGGAAGTGATGGAAGAGAAGGTAAAATTGTTTGATATGCTTAAGCACCAGCCATTGCTTTGTGCTATGTGCAACATAGACCAATACGATTAAACACAGACCAATGCCACTTATGTCCAATGTGGTCCAAGGCATATATGGTTAAATTCATGAAATGAGATATGAATTCTAATGAGAACTCTGATAAAATCTCGATAAGATATGATAAGTGTAAGGCATGAAAGAAAATGTAAAAGTTTGTCCTATGCAAGCTTTGAAAACTCTTGAACTCTGATAAAGCTTTTATAAAACAAAGCCAATATAAGATATGACTTTGAAGAATAAGATTGAACTATATCATCCTTAACTTATATACATTGAATAACATCATATGACTTATTTATATTGATTCATATCATCTTTTTTATTGAAATATTTATATGCCATATATCCTTAAGGTCACTACCACACTAGGCTAAATAAGCGTAGTGCATTCATTTTCATGCATTTTTAGGACTCAAAAGAGTTTTTGTGATTCGATCATGGTAGAAGGTTATTCGAATTCAAAGTCGTCAAATCACGCTGGAGCAATTGCAAGTCATTCATTTTAAGCATTGAGTAATGTACCCTTTTTCCAAACTCCTATTTGGTGGCATATGAACTAAGCACTTGCATTAAGATGAATATGATTTTGGATTGACATTACGATTTGAATTGGTGGTATGGAATGAATATGATATGATAGCTAAGGAAGGGTAGTTTTATATTATGTTTATATGTTTGGTATTATAACTTAATGAAGTAAGGTATGAACTCGGTCAGTAACTCAATAGGTTAAGTTTGTGTCTTTGAGACATGAAGTAAGTTATAAGATATGAATAAAGGTGCATGTGTGATTCATGAAATGATAGTTCTATGCTATGTCTTGTATGATTGAGTTGTGAACTTATGTGATGATAAGTAAGTAATTATATGGTAAACTTAAACATGGTCAAGCTTGGTGATACTAAAGATGTTTGTGATTAAGTATGATGATATGCGTAGGTGACCAATAATGTTTTGTTGCACTTGTAAGCTTTGTAATAAGTTTAAGCATGTATGATTGTAAGTAATGAACCTTAAGTAAGACTTTAATTATGATAAGTCCTATTTTATGTTTTGGTAAATAGGATTTTAAGAGCTTGAAACTTGTTAAATGTACTTGTTGATGCTTAAGACTATGTATTGAAGTAACCTAATGGTAAAAGTGATCATTATGGGTTAGAAATGACATAAAATGTCATATGTTGGTGAAACAAGACAAAGGTTTCAAAACCATACTAAGAGGTATCGAAACTTTTATTCTAGAATGTTAATTTTCTGAATCTATGACAAAGGTTTTGAAAACTTTCCTTTAGGTTTCGAAACCTTTACCTAAAATATTGAATTTTTACGTTTTGGTCACTATTTCATAACTTCTTCAATTGAACTTCAATTCATTCACCTTTTTTTGAAATTCAAGTTTTGGGATGAACATGTGATTAAGAATAACACTTATTAATAAAATGAACATCTCATTGGTCCTCGAAACTTTTAGAAATTTACAAATTTGTCCCTAAAATGTTGAAACTTCATTGTTTAGTCCCTAAATGATAAAGATTGATCTATGTGTTTATAATTATTCTTCATGTGTAAGCCATAACATGACCCAACTCTACAATATTATGAATTGTTAAAAAATTTATTTAAGTCCCTAAACTTTGGTAAATTACACATTAGTCCCTACAATTTTAAAACTTTGCAATCTACTCCCAATGGATTGAAATCAAAACTTATTTTAATTATGATCTCTGATGATGGATAATTTTCTTTGGTGTTATGTTTGTTTTGTTTCTGTTTGAACTGGAAATGAATGTTGATTATTTCTATTTTATTTTCGATGGCACTTCAAATCCTGTCTTCTTCTAGATCGGGTAGCGGGTGTTACATTTGTTGTATCAGAGCTAGATTTTAGTCGATCATAGGACTAAAGTGAGGCTTATTGCATGTCTTCATTCTACATATGACACCTAGAAATTTAAATTATGTACGATGTCTGTGACATGCAACTGATATGATCTCTTTATTTTTGATTGGCTTGCTTGATATTGATTTCACTCTTAGAGTCAATAATCTGAATTGTCTGTAAAGTTAACGATAAATAGGAAATAATAAGTTGTTATGAATCTTCTGAATTTATAGGGTTATGAGTATTATGTGATGTATTTCAAAGCGATCTTAGCTAATAATAAGTGCTTTGGAAGAACTCCAACTTAGTTTTGAGTATGCTATTAAAATGTGATTCTTAAGCTTAATATCTAAGACTCTTCTAAGTCCTTAGAATCATTCTTTTGACCTTTTTGAACAAGTTATTTTAGATAACTTGTTAAACTAGTAAATCCTAATTCTAATCTAAAATCTTCCTTTTCGAAAGATATGTTAAGCTTTTGGATTTGAAATTCCTTTGTAAGACTTAGAATAAGATTACCCTAACCTAATATAAGTTTAGGACTTTTTCTCCAAAACAAAATACAAAGAGGGAACTTAGTATTGATTAATTCTTCTGTTAGAGCTCAGTTAAATACATAGTGTGCCATATTTTCTATGCTCCGTAAATATTGATTCGATATGTTTTACAAAATTGAACCTTGTTGGTTGAAGTTCAAAAGATTAATGAACTCATCTTCTCAATTTTGGAGAAAATTTAAGGACGATTTTTTTAAAGGGGGAAGAATTGTAACACGCCAAAAACTGCCTCAGTAGAATTCCAATTTCAGGTGATCGAAAATATATTTTTCGACAGTTAAATTTAGCTCTTTAAATTAATTGATTAGCTTAATTTTAGGTAACTAAGTCCAATTTAGAGGACAAAACAAGTTAAGGACCAAATTGTAAAGATATAAAGTGTTGGGTGCTTAGTACAAGTAATCAAAAGATGAGTGATCAAGTATGTAATTAAGCCAAAAGCTATCTAGTGACTAAATTGTAAGAAAATAAAACTTTATGACTTTAGTCTAAGAGGTTAGGAATCTAATGTCTTAAGTAATGTTTTCACCATTATTTGATGAGTCACCTAGGTGTCATCTAGTCATGTTTTATGCTTAAATTATTTTAAATTAAAAGAATAGAAATGATGAAGATAGACATGGGAAGTCATTTTCTCTTCGGCAAGAAAGAGAATAACCCATGTTGTCCTTTTCAAATCTTTAAACACCATTGAAGAATTCTCTAAGAACCCTAACCTTCTAAAGTTAAATTAAAAATAATTTAGCCATCATTTCCTTAAATTGGCTTCAAATTTGGTAAGCTATTTCCCTTATCTATCTCTTGGTACTAATTTGATTAAGTTTTGAGCATAAATGTTCATGAATATGATTTTTGGTAGTTTATGTTTTTGGTTAATTGAGGATTCAAGTCTGAAATTAGATTGATTCTAAGCTATATGGTAACTTTTAAGTAATTTTTTGAGCTCCAAAACACCAAAGCCTAATCCTTATAAGATTAGGAATTTCATGTCTTTTGATTAAGGTTTGCTATGCGTTAAGAATGTATAAATCGATGAATTAAGGTGTATATTGTATTAAAGTATCCTTGAAATTTAGTTTATAAAAGAGTATTCATGTTAGACTTATTGTTAAAGTGATAAATGAAGCAAAATATCAACTTAGTGAATTCTACCCAAGAATGTGTACAATGGTAGTGAATTCAATAGTTCATAGAAAATACCATATATAAAATTAGAGAATGGTTTTTATATGTACATAGCCGTGTGTGAATCTAGTTTCATTTGAAATCTAGTTTCATTTGCAATATACGGTGATCAATTTCGATTTGTAAATTAAAATATATGAATTTTTGAGTAGGAGAAGTTAAGAAAATCTGATAGCAATCTGTTATGAAAGTTAGCATTGCCAGTAACTTTGAAAATTCACTATGAATTGTATAAGATGAATTAGAAGCTATAATTTATATGGTTAGATAGTTCGTTCATTCTAATTTCGTTTAAAACAAATGGAATCAAATTCTGAGTTATAGAATATATTATATAAATATTTCTTTTAGCATGGATAGAGTCAGGATTTGGGGTTGGGGAAAACTTAAATATTTAAAAAGTGAGAGGGGCAAATATAAAAATAATCCTTTTTTTTAAATTCTAAATCATAAAGATAAAAAATATTTTTTTGAGTTGGGCCCCTCCCGGGCCCCATGTCCCTCCGTCCCTTTCTTTGAGGACTGTCCAAGCTACCTAGTATACTAAATCATATGTTTCTTTAATGTTTGGTTAGAAGAGAATGGACAGGAAGGTAACTATAAATTGGGAGAATAAGTAAAAAAGTCTCTAAGCTTTGATTAAGGTGAGTGTAGCTACATTTGTCTTGGATGACATAACGTCATTCTGATCTTTGTTTCTATGTATCTTAATGTACTTACTCATAATCGCAATGCATATGTCTCACATACACCACCTTGGATTGACTAATTCTTGGCATAATAATTTGATAATAAGCTCTATGAATATGCATGCATTATATATGCATTAATCTAATGTTATGCTTAATATGTAATGGTGGATTGTAGTGAATCTAGTTGGCTTTGTTATAAATATTGAAGCAAGCTTATGATCCTTAATGTAATAAGACACTATGAACTTTAATGCTTTGGAGCTAAGGATCACTTATGTCATAAGACTCCTATTATAAAAATATAGCTTAAAATGTTATAAGTTGCTTAAACAATGAAAGCTCTTGGACACTTTGGCATGGTACAATAGTATATCTGGACTACGGTGCACGGGCTATGGCTCAGGGATGACGATCCCATATATGTGATATATAGGAGATAGTATAATGTAATGGGGGAGGTGATGGAAGAGAATAGAAGAATGTTTGATATGCTTAAACACTAGCCATTGCTTTTTGCTTTGTGCTATGTGCAACACGGGCTGATACGATTAAACATGGACCATTGCTACTTATGTCTAATATGATCTTTGGCAAATATGGTTAAAATGCATGAATTCAAATGTGAACACTAATGAGAACTCCAATAGGAACTTTGATAAAATCCCAATAATAATGATAAGTGTAAGACATGAAAGAAATGAAAAAGTATGTCCTATGCAAGCTTTGAAAACTCTTAAAATCTGATAAAGCTTTTATAAAACATTGTCTTGTGTTCCTAATGAGTCCACCATTCCTGTTCTGAAATTGTCTTCATCAGCATAATACGTTGCTTCAAGTTCCACTTTTGTGTCTCTAGGCGAACTCCGTTGTGTCCTAATATTCAATGCTTGAGCAATTTGCCCCAGTTGGATTTCTAAAGCTCTTAAAGATGAACCTTGGCTTTGCAACATTGCTTCTTGACTTTGGATTGCTGCAGCTTGAACTTGAAGTAAATCCTTAGACATAAACATAAAATCTTGAAGTGTTGCCTCTAATGAAGTTGCTTGCTCCTGAGCTAGATTGCTTTGTAGTGGCATTTCTTGATAAAATTCTGTTGTCGTAAAATATCCACTGGGTACATAAAATCTGTAGCTGATTGCTCATGAATAATACTACCTTGTGATAGCATTTGATGGAATGCTGATGGAACAACATAGTTGTTGGGTGCATAAAATTTTTTTGTTGTCCTGATCATTCAAAAAAACATGTTGTTGTTGATTCCACCTTGGTTGAAATTGTTGGAGTAAAGGTTGTTCGCATAACAATCCCCCATATAACAATATGAGTTTGGGTTGAATGGGAAATTTTTGAAAAGTGACATCTCTTACAAATATCACAAATGATGGATGTTGCTCGATCTATATCATCCAACATACTTATGGCTTTTTCTATTCAAAACACGCCTAAAATATATAAACAAAAAGAAATCAAACAAAAATCAAATAAAAACAAAACAAATCTTAAAGAAAAGGAGCAACAACTAAGCTATAATCATCAATAGCCAATCCCCGGAAATGGCGCCAAAAACATGATGTGTGTGAAATATATATGCGCAATTGAGCAAGTATACTCATGCACAAGTAATAAAGTGATGAGAATCGAGTATCAATTCCTCAGGGATTGGAGTGATAAATTCAAAGTAATTGCACAAGAAGAAAATAAGGATAATATGATGGTAATGAGATGAACAAACACAAATTGTAAATAAATGGTGTAGCAAAAGATAAATTGAAGTGAAGTATGAAGGATAACAAACAATAGCTAACCCACGAAAGATTACCAAGGAGAATGGATAGTTGGGTGTATTGCCAAATACAATGCTCAATCCTTACAAAAATACTATAGGGATGAAGATTCATTCATATACTCGACGAGGTTTTTGAAAGAACTCTTAAACAATGTCTAGCTAGAAACTGATAATAGAATGCTACAGCGATACATGTTTGTGTTAACCCTAACAAGCTACTATCTATTTAAGCTCCCATTTTAGTCATTAAAACCCTAATCTTATGTCTAAATAGGGTTAGAACTCAAGTTAACAGCTTAAGCTCTACTGTTCTTCTGGTATAGCCTAACTCTCTCGATAGCAAGCCACAAATCTTAACCAAAGGCTACTATCGTGAGCTCTTGCAAGGCTAAGCAATGAATACAATGAACATAATATAAAGCATAATGAACACTATAGCATTAAGAAAAGATTAAACAAAGTATTCAACAATAAACCAAAACTAAAAGAGTAGCTAGCTCATGTCTGAGCAATAATCATTCATCCAACAAAAGTATGGAATCATTTTAACAAAATAAAGCTACATAGTAGAATCAAGACGTCTCAAGGCTCTATCCTTGTGTTATGATCTTCGTCGTAGCTTCTTCGAGCTCCTCAACCCTCTCTCGATAGTTTGTATTTCTTAGAGACTCATATGTTTCTCCAACAATGGTGGTTCTCCAAGGTTGAAGACAAGGGGGTTGTTTCCTCAAATTTTGGATTCCTTGTAAAAGTTGCCCTCTTGTCCTTTATATATTGGAGGCTCCTAGGGTTTTGCTAACATTAGCCCTTTCAAATGTCCTAGGGAATGTTCCCTTCACATGCAGAGCAATACAGCTATTAGGGCACCTTTTTGTTGAGTGTGCAAACACCTTTTTAGCTTTTGTCGTCTTGTGCCCAAAGAATGCTACAATAAAGCTAACCCGTTTTTCCTTTATCCTTGGAATGCTATAGCAACTCACAACCTTGCATGATCACCTAAAAATCCTACAAAACAACCACCAAAACCCTACCTTTCCATCATAAAGCACCAATTCTATATTCACTTAAGCTCATGAACAAACTCCACATAATGCATGCAAAATGATCCTAAATGCAACCAAATGAACTCAAAAGCAAGGAATAACGCAAGTAAAAGAGCATGAAATATATATTTTTTATAGAGTTATCAACCCTATTGGAAAGAAAGAATGAATCTTGATATATATCATCTTATCCTTACCTTTTCAACATTGATTATCTTTTGGATCATCTTCTCCTTCATTTGGGAGCTTTTTTCCCTCTAGCCGTAGCGGCTTAAGCTTTACCCTAGGTGAACTAAAGTGGATTCAATACATAATTGCTCTTGTGAAGAGATCCGAGTGCGGAGGAAGAGGAAATATCAAGGAGCAATCAAGTTAGCTAGAATAGCTTTCCCCATTCGGTTCTTAATATTTTCTTTTATTTAAACGCTGATGATTATGGTTTATATTCCTTGCTATGGAAGTAATTTATGGATGTTGGCTGAATGTTTATTTTATGAAGTTTTTCTTCTTTGTTTTAATCTTTGGGTTTGGATGTTATATGCATGAAAGTGTTTATTGCAGTCACTGTCACTGTCATTGAAATTTGCAGCGACAATTTAGGTTAACAAGCATGACAAAGAAAGTTGCATGGGAGTAAAAAGGAATTTGACTCATTAGTTCTTATGTGTGTTTTATTTACTATCATTGGAAGGTGTGATGAGTATACATGTGTAAGTCATTGATTAAAAAGAGAAACAGAGTTGGTAAAATAAGCATGAACTTCATTACGCCGACAATCATCTATTTCATATTTTCTTGCTAGCACTTCGTATTCTGCTAAAGATTCATTAAGGGGGTCTCGTTTTATCATTTTAATATTTCATCTTTATTTTCAAGTTATTGCTCCGACAACATTTCTCACAATTATATCCTACTTTCATTACCATTACATTAACATTTTTAGACATCAGAACAACCGTCTGCATGGGATTGATATCCTACAGATTCATACCTCTCTACTATACTTGCATCGGCAATTTACGCTTGCACAATTGTTTTGACATTATACGACGTGTAGATAAGTTGGGGCCTATTTCAAAGTTCTATTTTTTCCATTTTTGTCCCTTAACTTCTATGTTGCAATTGAATAAGTTCCCATGCTTTGTTTAAGCTAATTTTTTGCACACAAGCATGATTTTATTTGAATTATATTTTGGTATGTTCAATTTTAGTTTATGCCATTGAATTTATTGTCTTTTGCATTTTGGTCAATAAATATTTATGCACCGATTATATGAGTTCTTAATGTCCATTTGACCTGAAATTTAACATGCAAGTCTAGTTAATGCTTAATTCCACCGTGATGTTATTTTAATTCCATTAAGTCCTCATAATTTTATGAATTCATAGTTTGGTCCCTAATTTGTTATACCTACAATTGAGCATGTTAAAGATATCCGTTTCAAATGAAATTTGGTACGTTACTTGTATATATGTGTTAGGATAGTATGAAGAATCTAGATTTGATTTATGTTATGAAAAGTTTTAATTTACCCATATTTTGGTTTGTTTTGCTCGAATTCACTTCAGTGGATCAATTTGGCATTCGTCACTCAGGTATAATCCTTCTAGAATAGGTGATACAGTAAACTAGGTACGCACTAACAAGAAATGCACACTCCTAGTTAACCAATCCACATCATTCATATGAATTCCTTCCATGAAATGTCAAGACAAACCAGAACAAACCCTTCCAAACATACTTCTAATTCCAATTATGAATTGACTGAAACTAATCCAAAGGAAACTAATGACCAACTTTAAACTTGCTAAAAACCCACATCAAAGATACATCTCCCAAAGATTCTAATACGTCTTTGTGCCACCGGGGTGCATAGCTAAAAGAACATGCATGAACCTTGGTCAAAATAGCACATCTGAACTCCTAATTCTTGGGTACACATATACGATTTTTAAATACAAAATCCAAACTTCATAAAAAAAACACTCCACTATGACTTTTTTTACATGCAGTACCAAAGATTCTTCTTATGATGAAATCTCTAATCCAATTAAGCCAGCATCGGTTTACTTTGAAGTTCAGCCGACAACACTCCATCACATGCCAAACTAAGCTTAACAAACATTGCCTCAAGATCTACAACAGTCTTTTGACTCAACACCCGCAACCAGAATAACTTTACCAAGATGAAAGCAGATAATCAAATCAAAATCCTTCAATAATCCAACATATTTGCCTCAAGTTCAGCTCCTTTACGAGGAAAGATACCTATAACTTTTACAATGCGTGCAAACTATACACCTCCTACCATACCGGCAAAGACACCAAACCTTCAAAGCAAAAGCTGTGAGTGCCAACTCAACAGCACAAATTGGACAATTGTGTTCATGTGTCTTTAATTGTCTCGAAAAATAAACCACAACATTCCCTTCACACAATAGCATATAGTCAAGCTAAGAACGCAACGCATCACTACAAACCACACAATTCTTTCTCAACTTGGATCAAACTAAAATAGGAGCTAAGATTAATACATTCGTCGACTTCTCAAAACCTCTTTTACCAATCATCTGTCCACTCAAGCGAAACATTCATTTGTAACAACCTATAACACTTTTCCCCATACTCACACAACATCTCAGAACTCTTTCATATAATGAAAACTATACTTATTGAACTGCTTACACCCTTTCTTTTTCTGATTCTGTATAATAATCTATAGGTGTGAACATATGTGTGCATGCTCACTTATATGCCGCAATAGATGTTTATGCATATGTATGCAAATGAGACTAATGCTTAGCACAAATGAATATATGTACATATATTGGTAAACGTATAAGTGTAAATGCACATATGCATGTTCAAAAGTCCACACCAATAATGACATTCCCTTAACCAAAAGCGACAATTTCATCAAATTCCCACACTATTCTTCTCCACGCCAGTATAAAACTCTCCTTCTAGCCCAACTTGACAACCAAATGCTTCCAGTTCAAGCTCATAACCAAACCTCAACTATCGATCATAATCCATCTCGATACCATGACACACGAGAATGTCACCAATAACCTCATCACCACTATCCAAAAGCAATCCCAACAACTCTTCCATACACACTTCAGGAAAATCCTTAATCAAACATCCTGAAACAAAACATTCTTATTTTCCAGATTCAACCCATAAACCAATTAAGCTTCGTGTTCCAAACTTGACACCTTCTCAACCTTTAAAGCCGAAATCACATTTGAAATTATCTGATTCATTCTCCTTTAATCTTTACAATAATCATCACCAAGCTTAAAAAAATTCACTTCAGATCATAATCAACAGTAGCTTGCCACTCAGACAACCAACTTACTCCAAGGACAACATCGAATTCATGGAAAGGTAACTCTAATAACTCACCAGATGAACATGTCCTCAAACTAATAATCATCTTTGGTACATCCGACTCCAAGACATAGTTCTACCCACAATTTTGTGGCAACTATTTCTGTAGCACAAATCTTGGCATTTTCGGGGAAATGACATCAGCGAGAAAATCAAGTTTTACCTGAATAGTCAACTTTCCTGGGATAGACTTCAATTCTGAGCCAAAATCCCTGCAAACTTAATCAATACAAATTTTCACCTGATTTTTAATCTAAGATCCCTATAGCACCACACAAGTAAAACCTAAAAATCTTGACATTGCTATTAAGTATACGACACCTAACAGTGTACACACTTCTATTCATACTACACTTATATCATACTATCAAAATCCATATTGTTGGGCTCAATTACTTCAAACGAATGTGCCAAGAGGGGGTGAATTGGACTTTGAACAATTGTGGATGAAAGGCTAAGAAATAAAAATTTGACACAATGATTTGTAGTGGTTCGGCTTTTTAACCAAAGTCTACATCCACTACTTTAGCTCTCCCACTAAGGATTTTTCACAAATCCACTAATTTATCTTTCTTTTAAGGAAAAAGAGATAACCGTACATAGACCCTCAAAGTTTCTACCCAAACTTTGAGAAACTCTCTTTCAAGAAAAAATTTATTGTTCTTCACTTGGTGCTTGAAGACCCTTTTTATGTCATCTAATGAGTTTGTGGTTGTTACAAGCCGTTGGGGGTAGTTTGGAGCCGTTGGAGACTTAATTTACATCATTAAATGCTCTTCTGGTGCAAGGTGTATCGGTACGCGAGACTCTGTATCGATACCTACCTTAAAAATAAAGAGTCGTTACACATATTAAGTACGATGTACCGGTACACGATACTCGTACTTAATATGTGTAACGACTCTTTATTTTTAAGGTAGGTATCGATGCAGAGTCTCGCGTACCGATACACCTTGCACCAGAAGAGCATTTAGTATTGGTACACGATACTTGAGTATTGGTACGGGCCCTTGCGTATCGATACTGAGCATTTAGTATGTTCGTTACATCCGACATTGGGAGGGTAAATCCCTTAGGAAGGGTACTTAAAGAGTCTTCCTTACCCTAGCTTCTTGAACGTGGTTAAACAACTCTCTTGCACGTGCACACCGTCGCTACCATCTGGCCATCTCAGTTTGGTTCGATTCATGGTCGTGTCAATTTGGTTCGGTTTGTGGTCGTGGAAATACGTGTCTTCAACACGTCCGCGCACATTCTATCTTTTTTTGGAAAATTCAGAATAATATTTTAGAACTATTTTTTGAAATGATAATTCTTTAACTAAATTTATAGGCGAATTATTAAAACTGGAATATTTTAATTACCTACAAATTAATTTGTTAATTAGAATAAAATCAAAATTAATATGCTGATTAACTCTTGATTCTTATCACCTAATTAACGAGTGCTTTAATTTTAGTAGTTTGACCAGCCGTTAAATTCAGAAATCAATGTTTAAGACTGATTCAATTTGTCATTTTTAACTTATGTGCAAAACCTATAAATAGAAATGGTTTTCAGAATTCTATATATCTTTTCAGTTTTCTATTTTAAAAAGTTCTATTTTATTCTTTCTTGTGAGAAGAGCAATTCCACCATGGTCCACTATGATCTTCGAGTGTACGATTATTTGGATATACAGTGTTAACCTCGGGGGACAACCGCATACATCAGCTATTACACACATTGAGGCAAAATCCTTTCTAAGGTAGTGGTTTATACCACAGCACGTTTTCTTTATCTGCTTTTATTTTTGTTTATTATTATCCAATCACTGCTAACAGTTTGATCTTTCAATAATCTTACCAACAATTTAGAAACGATTTCTATACTGCAAAATGTCAAACCTAGTGCCGAAACATGTTCATGATCTGTCAAATCTTGACGCACTGGATGGGACCAATTACCAGAGATGGTACCAACGAATAATCATATTCTTTGAGCAACGTGATCTTGATTATGTGTTGCTCAAGTTGCCACCTCAATAACCGGTGACTCTATTGTCCTTAGATGCTGCTTTCAACGCTGTTGGTGGTGACACCACTCCTACCCCTACCCCTACAAGTGTAGTTGATAAGTGTTCAAAAGTACTATTTTTCTTACCCTTTTTACTCATATTATTGTTAGACTTAGGCTCATATGAGTTGCATAATTAGCCATTCATGCATTAATCCTTGTTTCCTTCCATCGTTGAGCTTGATTCCTTAACTTGGTAGTTTTTGTAGGAAAAGATGTTGCTTTGGTGTGTTTTGTGTGTATGTGCAGGATCACTTGCCAAAGCAAGGCTAGAGCTAGTTGCCAGGGCAATATATGAAGGAGATGCCGAGCTAGTTGCCAGGGCAATACATGAAAGAGACGCCGAGCTAGTTGCCAGGGCAATTGTCGACAAACAAAAAGGTGATATGGTAGTCGAAATTGATGACTAGACAAGCCCAAGATGACGTTGAGAAAGGCCCAATCCCAATGGAATTTGATTTCCATGAAGAGATTAAAGAAGAATTAAATTCCAAGAAGATAGGAGAAGTTCTAGTAGGAATATAATTATAAAAAAAATTATATTCTTTAAAGATAATTTAATTCCAACTTAACTTCCTCCTCAAAGAAGGACTTTGACCTAGCCCTATAAATTAGAGGGGAATTTCGACAACTCCAGGGAGAGCAAGAAGAGAGAATTTTCGACAAACATCTAGGGAAAGGGGATTTCGAGAAGCTTCAATTCTTCATCTTTTTCTTTCTTGTTCGATTGGGTTCATGCTAGGGATTATTTATCTTGTGTTTCTTTGGAACCTAGCCATGAACTAAATCTATTTGGCTATGGTTATTGTGTTTTGTGGTTGTGAGAAACTATTGGATTTTGTTTAGGTAATAAGAGTTTGCACTTTTCTATTCAAGGTTTATTCATTCTTGGTTCGTATTCTTGTTTGCGAGTAAATTGGGAGAAGATCTCGTAACTTCATCTATTTATCTAATACCGGGAGAGTTAGATTCAAGAAACGAATGAATATGATCTTTATTCAATCTATTGATGGTGAAGATTAATCCGGCTTAGGAATAAGTCAAGGATTTCAACGGCTAAGAGGAGCGCAAGATTGGTTGTTGTTCACCCTTGATTCACGCAGGGATGTATTATCAAGGCATGCACAAGTAGCTAGAGTTTCGACTTAGGGATAAGAAGAAACCATTGAAGAACGCTCTGCCGAACCTTGAAGGTTGCTTCCCAGACGCCCAAGTAGTTGCCCAACTAGTCGCCCAGGCAACCATCGATTAGTTGCCAAGGCAACCCCGTTGTGCAAGATGCCACGACAACTGATTTGCCCGTGCACTCTTTTACCAAGACGATCCAATTGGCTATCACACCTCAACTCACGATAACCTGACCTATCTCTCTCATCTAATTACATCGCCTTTTACTTATCTGCTTTCTAGATTAGTTATTAGTTAAACTCCTATAATCCTTTATTTGTGTTTTTACTTTTTACAGTGCAAGAGACTAGATTCTTGAAGTGGCACCAATCCCTGTGGAGATGATATCTTTTATACTATAACTTGCAACGTGTATACTTGCACAATTGCGTAGCACTTATTACGCGAAACAAGTTTTTGGCGTCGTTGCCGGGGATTGGCAATAGCGACTTTGTTTTTATTTTCTTGCACTTTCTTTTTACTTTTCTTGTTTAAGATTCAAAGGGCTAACAAACTTTGGTTTTGCATTGGTATATGACCAGGGCGAGACCGACTACACTAGAATATCCCTTTGATCAAGAAATCGAACGAACCTTACAAAGACTTAGACGAAGGATAAGAGTAGCAATGGCTAATCAAGACGACAATATGAATCAAGATGTTCCAGTAGGAGGAGGAGTGATTCTTGCACGAAACAGAACTATTCGAGACTATCTTGAAGAAGATCTTGATGGACTTAATCCAGGAGTTGTCACACCTGAGATTGAAGCTGACCACTTTGAGTTAAAACCGGTAATGTTTAATATGATCAACACAATTGGTCAATTTGGTGGCTCAGCAACTGAAGATGCACGGCAACATCTTAAATCTTTCCTCGAGATTTGCAACTCGTTCAAAATACAAGGAGTCACCCCCGATGTCTTACGATTAAGATTATTCCCCTATTCACTGAGGGATAGGGCGAAAGCATGGTTGAATAGCATTCCTGCCGGATCAATAGCATCTTGGACCGATCTTTGTCGTGATTTCCTTGCTCGGTTTAATCCTACAAATTTGACTGATAAGCTTCGTAACGACATTACTTCTTTTCGGCAGGCAGATGATGAATCCATGTACGAGGCTTGGGAGCGATATAGAGAACTTCTACACAAATGCCCCCTACACGAATTCCCGGTGTGGACTCAAGTAACAATGTTTTACAACGCCGTGAATACATCAATAAGGATGATGCTAGATGCCTCGGCAAACGGCATACTCCTAGATAAGTCACCGGAGGAAGCAATGCAAATTCTAAACAGGCTGGCCAAGAATGATTATCAATTCTCCTCTACTAGAAGAGGAGGAGTTAGACGCCAAGCCGCACTACATGAACTAGGATCATCAGATTCAATTTCGGCACAATTGGCCACTTTAACCAAGATGGTCTAGAACATGCAAAAGCCAAACAACACACATGAGGTCCAGGTAATGGATTATTTTTGTGAGTTATGTGGTGATACCATAATTCTTCTGAATGTATGCAGAATCGGAGCAACAATGTGATGTCCAATACATACAATCCAGCTTGGAAGAAGCATCCGAATTTTTCATGGAGTAATCCCAACAATGCTCTAAACCAGAACAATCAGAATGCACAAGCATCGGGATTCCAGCAGAATATGCCACGGCAACAGTTGCCGCGACAACAACCGACAACATCTAGTTCTTTGGAAAATTCTCTAAATGCTTTTATGATGAAAACTAAATCTTATATGGCTGAGAATAGTAACTTCATAAAAAGAACTTATGCTTTTATTAACAGGACCAAGATGAGATTGCAAAACTAAGAGGCGGCAATCAAATCATTGGAAAATCAAGTCGGACAGTTTGCTCAAAATCTGAATACTAGACCGCAAGGAGATTTACCTAGCGATACTGAAGTCGCAAGAGGAACTGGCCATGAGCAATGTAAGGCAATCACCACTAGAAGTGGCCAACAACTTAGAGAGGCTCAAACCCACTCATCAAAGAAAACTCCACAAAAAGATCAAGACGAACCTAGCGGCAAAGCCTCAGATACTGAACTAGGAATTGCTGCGACAACCGGCAATAAGCATGCCTCGGTAACCAACGATAAGAATGCTTCGACAACTTGTGATAAGCATGCCTCGGCAACCCAAATTGATAATGCCTCGGCAACTCCAGTTGTCCCGGCAATGCCATCAATCAGGTTCTAAACCAATGAAAGGATCGAAGATATCCGACTTCCACTACCATTCCCACAAAGGTTGAAGCGACAAAAGAAAGAATATCAATTCAAGAAGTTTCTTGATATCCTAAAGCAAGTCCACATCAACTTACCATTGGTGGAAGCAATTGAACGAATGCCAAACTATGCCAAGTTTCTTAAAGACATTGTGTCCAAGAGAACAAGGCTAGGAGAGTTTAAAACAGTTGCCGCAACAGAGGGATGCATGGCAATGTTGCACAATCGTATGCCACCCAAGTTGAAGGATCCCGGAAGTTTCACAATACCTTGTTCTATTGGAAATCACTATGTCGGGAAAGCATTATGCGACCTTGGGGCTAGCATAAATTTGATGCCTAAATCGATTTTCCAAAAACTAGGAATCGGGAAGGCAAGACCTACAACAGTTATGCTACAGCTAGCCGACAGATCCTATGTGCATTCAGAGGGAAAAATCGAGGACATACTGGTAAAAGTTGATAAATTTATTTTTCCCGCTGACTTTATTGTTTTGGATTGTGAAGCAGATGAGCATGCACCTATCATTCTCGGGAGACCATTCCTAGCAACAGGGAGAACCTTGATCGATGTTGAAAAGGGAGAACTCACAATGAGGGTGAATGACCAGCAAGTTAAACTAAATGTGTTCCAAACACTAAGGCATGCCGATGATCTAGAAGAATGCCAACTTCTTCATGCCACGGCAGAGTTTAACTTCGACGAGGAATTTAGTTGCCTCGGCAACTACATTGCCGATCAAGAGGAACTTGAGGAGTATGAAGAATCGGTCGATAAGGAACAACAAGAAGAGGCAAATTGGCTAGTCAATCGACCAGGTACATACTTTGAACCACTTGATTACTCAGGTAAGGGAGGTAAGCTCGAAAAACCCTCTATTAAACAACCACCGATTCTTGAGTTGAAACAATTGCCAGAGCAACTAAAATATGCATACTTAGGAACCGATAATACATTGCCTATAATTATTTCTTCTAAGTTATAGCCTGAGCAGGAAAAGAAGCTGATCAAGATGTTGAAGCTACACAAAAAGGCAATAGGGTGGACAATTGCCGACTTGAAGGGAATTAGCCCGGTAGTGTGCATGCACAAGATTTTGTTGGAAGATGATCACAAACCTTCAATTGAGGCCCAGAGGAGACTGAATCATTCCATGAAAGGGGTTGTAATGAAAGAATTTATCAAGTGGCTTGGCGCTGACATTATATACCCTATCTCTAATAGTACATGGGTAAGTCCGGTACAATGTGTACTGAAAAAAGAAGGTATAACGGTGGTATGTAATGAAAACAATGAACTCATTCCAACCAGGACTATGACCGGTTTGAGGGTTTGTATGGATTATCGAAAGCTAAACAAAGCCACCAGAAAAGATCACTTCCCATTACCCTTTATTGATCAAATGCTTGACCGTCTTGCAGGTAAACCCTTTTATTGTTTTCTTGATGGTTATTCAGGTTACAATCAAATTGCCATAGCACCAGAAGATCAAGAAAAGACAACCTTCACATGCCCATACGATACTTATGCCTTCCGAAGGATGCCGTTCGGATTGTGTAACGCTCCGGCAACCTTCCAAAGATGCATGATGGCACTCTTTTCAGACATGGTCGAAGACTTCCTTGAGATCTTCGTGGTTGATTTTTTTTGTTTTTGGTAATGACTTTGACAACTGTCTTGGCAATTTAGAGAGGGTTTTGGCAAGACGTGAAGAAACTGATTTAGTCCTCAATTGGGAGAAATACCATTTTAGGGTAGATGAAGGAATTCGAGAGATTACCCCTTAGGTAATACATGAAGGAGATGTCGAGCTAGTTGCCAGGGCAATACATGAAGGAGATGTCGAGCTAGTTGCCAGGGTAATACATGAAGGAGACGCCGAGCTAGTTGCCAGGGCAATTGTCGACAAAAAACAAGGTGATATGGTAGTCGAAATTGATGACTAGACAAGCCTAAGATGACGTGCAGCAAGGCCCAATCCCAAAGGAATTTGATTTCCATGAAGAGATTAAAGAAGAATTAAATTCCAAGAAGATAGGAGAAGTTCTAGTAGGAATAGAATTATAATAAAGAATTATATTCTTTAAAGATAATTTAATTCCAACTTAACTTCCTCCTCAAAGAAGGACTTTGACCTAGCCCTATAAATTAGAGGGGAATTTCGACAACTCCAAGGAGAGCAAGAAGAGAGAATTTTCGACAAGCATCTAGGGCAAGGGGATTTCGACAAGCTTCAATTCTTCATCTTTTTCTTTCTTGTTCGATTGGGTTCATGCTAGGGATTATTTATCTTGTGTTTCTTTGGAACCTAGCATGAACTAAATCTATTTGGCTATGGTTATTGTGTTTTGTGGTTGTGAGAAACTATTGGATTTTGTTTAGGTAATAAGAGTTTGCACTTTTCTATTCAAGGTTTATTCATTCTTGGTTCTTATTCTTGCTTGCGAGTGAATTGGGAGAGGAACTCGTAACTTCATCTATTTATCTAATATCGGGAGAGTTAGATTCAAGAAACGAATGAATATGATCTTTATTCAATCTATTGATGGCGAAGATTAATCCGGCTTAGGAATAAATCAAGGATTTCAACGGCTAAAAGGAGCGCAAGATTGGTTGTTGTTCAACCTTGATTCACGCAGGGATGTATTATCAAGGCAGGCACAAGTAGCTAGAGTTTCGACTTAGGGATAAGAAGAAACCATTGAAGAACGCTCTGCCGAACCTTGAAGGTTGCTGCCCAGACTCCCAAGTAGTTGCCCAACTAGTCGCCCAGGCAACCATCGATTAGTTGACAAGGCAACCCCGTTGTGCAAGTTGCCACGGCAACTGAGTTGCCCGTGCACTCTTTTACCAAGACAATCCAATCGGCTATCACACCTCAAGTCACGATAACCTGGCCTATGTCTCTCATCTAATTACATCACCTTTTACTTATTTTCTTTCTAGATTAGTTATTAGTTAAACTCCTATAATGCTTTATTTGTGTTTTTACTTTTTACAGTTCAAGAGACTAGATTCTTGAAGTGGCACCAATCCCTGTGGAGATGATATCTTTTATACTATAACTTGCAACGTGTATACTTGCACAATTGTGTAGCACTTATTACGCACAACAGTAGTCCTGTATCCCGTGGATGTCCCTGCTCTTGCTTAAGTGTCCATTGACAAGTATGAGAAGGAAAATAAAATGTTTGTGGCTTTCTCTTAAGTCATATGTCGAACAGACTATTTGACATGTTATTAAGGAGAGAACTGCAAAGGTTATATGGGACACGATGGAGGAGAAGTATGGAGCCAATGACGCTAGAATTAAGAAGTACATGGTTGGCGAGTGGCTCAAATTCCAGATGTCCAACAACAAGCCAATTATAGATCAAGTCCATGATTACGAGAAGATGGTCTACGACATCCTAGCTGAGGGCATGAAGATGTGTGAAGTTCTGAAAGAAAATGTCATTATAGAGAAGCTGCCCAAGTCCTAGTCCGATTACCGCAACTCTCTAAAACACAAGAAGAAGGTGTTCACAATTAAGGAGCTAGTGAGCCAATGAAGATAGAAGAAGCTATATGACTTAAGGATAAGTTGATTTCTTCTCTAATAATCTTTCTTTTAAGGCTAATTTGGTTAAATCCAGGTCTGCCTCAGGGTCTAAGTCTAATAAGTCCATAAAACGAGGTGGTCATAAGCATAAAGTCAAAATCCAGAAGACTATCAACTTTAAGAAGCATGCGAAGGATAAGGCTCTACAAAAGCCTTTCAATTGTTATATGTGCGAATGAGCCAAACACAAAGCTTACCAGCGCCAACAATGGTCAAACTGCCAGAATGAGAACAAACCACAACTAAATGTTGCTGAGAATATTGACAATATTATAGCATCTATGGTTTTTGAAGTCAACATGGTGGAAAACAATGTTGAGTGGGTTGTAGACACTGGCACTTCTAGACATTTCTGCACCAAACGGGAGTTGTTCACCGAGTTCAAAGATGTGAAGAATGGTGAATAAGTGTACATAAGGAACTCTAACAGTTTAGAAGTGCTAGGCAAAATGAAGGTTTTACTAAAGCTGAAAACTGATAAAACTTTAGCCTTGCATAATGTTCTATACGTTACTGCCCTGCTTAGAAATTTGAGTAGTGGTGGATTACTCAACAAGGAAAGCATTAAACTGGTGTTTGAAGCAGATAAACTTGTACTTTCCCAAAATAGGGTTTTTATTGGGAAGGGTTTTTAAATGGAGGTTTATTTGTAATCAAAACCCAATTTAATGAAAGTAATAAAACCACCACTTTTGTTTATATTGTTGAGACTTTGGATATGTGGCATGCTAGATTAGGACACATAAATATTTATTCTTTAAAGAAACTCATAAAAATGAATATACTTCCTAATCTAGGCGAGAAAATCTTTAACAAATGTGAGATTTGTGTAGAAGCCAAGGATGCTAAACCTTCTTTTAAGACAGTTTCTAAGATAAAAACTGAATTGTTAGAACTTATTCATTCTAATCTAGCAGACTTTAGAAACTTTGAAAGTAAGGGAGGTAAACACTACTACATAACCTTTGTAGATGACTTTTCAAGATATATAAAGGTGTATATCCTTAGAACTAAAGATGAAGATGAGAACTTCTTTCTTATTTATAAGGTAGAAGTTGAAAATTAGCTTGATAGGAGAATAAAATGGCTTAGATCCGATAGAGGTGTTGAATACGGGTTTAATTTCCTTAAAGAGGTATGTGAAAAGAATGGCATAATTCATGAAACCTCTGCCCCCTATTTTCCTCAACAAAATGGTATAGCTGAGAGGAAAAATAAAACTTTAAAGGAGATGATAAACTCTTTGCTACTAAGTTCTGGGCTATTCGATAACATGTGGGGGGAAGCCTTTCTATTAGAAAATATATATTTTAAATAAAGTACCTCATAAGAAATTAGATTGTACCCTATACGAGTTATGGAAAGGCTATGCACCCAATCTGCAATACTTGAAAGTGTAGGGGTGTCAGGAAAAAGTTGGTTTTCCTGATTTTAAGAACTCCACCATTAGTCCCAAAATCGTTGATACAATGTTTATCAGGTATACTTCAAACAGTGACGCATACAGATTCACGTATCTGCATGACTTCTCTATTTGTGAAACTAGGGATGTTGTATTCTTTGAAGATATCTTTCCTTTAAAGAAACCTAGTTTAAGTCTTGAAACACAAGTAGAAAGTTGTTCCTCAACTTCTTATGTTCCTGCCAAGAATACTCTAGAGATAGAATTAGAGTCTAGAAGAAGTAAAAGACAATGGGTAGCCTCTACCTTTGGTCCAGATTTCCTGTAACACCATTTACCGGGCCTAGATGCCAGACCAAATCGAGCGAGCTATATGGGGCTTACCGAGACAAACCCGAACGAATTACTTCAAAACGGTCCATTTTTTCATTTTATCTTATCTAAATGCATTATTAAGTCCTATGGTGATCATGCTAGCAGCGGTGAAATTTACAATTAAATTGGGCATCGATTTGACATCTAATTGAACGAGAATACACTCCAGGGACCAAATTGCAATTTTAGAAAATTATGAGGACTTTCTTAAATTCAAAGTTACCAAACCTTAATTAGTTAGGTTTCATGCATACTGTTTGAATTTCAACTTAAAATAATCATCCAAACTCATTTAATTGCATGATCAAGAAACATGGACTAAACTACAAAGATTCAAACTTCAGAAAGTATTTTACCAGAATTAACTAACTGCGTACTGGTACACCTACATCCCGTATTGATACGATTTCAATTTATAAAGGGTATCAGTATGGTCTTCAAGCATATTGATACAATTGTTCAATATCAAAACTAGGAAATTCTAGTGACTAAAGGGCGTACCGATACGGTTGCCCATATACCGACACTATAATTAATTTCAGCTACGCTTACCAATACGGTTACAAGGCGTAGCGATATGTCTGTGCAATTTTGCAAAATTTTGAGCCGAGACAAGCCCCATGTACCGATCCCTAAGGACCAGTACCAGTACAGACTGGCCTATAATGACCTCTTGGTTGAACATATGTGTAACACCCAAAAATCGGTCTAGTCAAAATTAGATTTCGATGGCCAGAAAATCTATATAAAAAATGTCCAAATAATGTATCGACCATAATTGTGCTATCAATTATATCGTACTTGCCTCTAATTAAGTCACTTTATAGAACATGGGTCTAATTGAACTCTTTAGTGACTAAATTGTGAAAATTGGAAGTTTGGGGGCAAAAGTGTGAACCTTGGATAGTTGAGAGCAACCCCTCATAATTAACCCATTTTGTGATGAGTCACCTCCTAGCTTGCCATCCTTCACGTGAAGATGACCACATTGATAGGAAATATGGGATAAAAGATGATAGAATTAATGGTAATAATAATTGTTGGATTTAAAGTATTAAAATGAGGAAATAATATTAAATTAAGCTTACCCTATAGAAAAGGAAAGCTTTATCGGTTCCCACTTTAAGGGATAAAGTATTTTAAAACACTTAAAAGAGATTCCTTTTATCCATAGTGCATTGGGTCTCTATTTTGCCTCCATTACCATTTTTTCCACAAATAAGCTAACACCTCCATTGTCATCCTCTACCTTAAGCTTAAGCAAGCACCTCTCTTGTTTGTGCAAGCTTTCTTTGATTTCTCTACGCTATTGGATAGTCCTTGGTCCGGTAAGTAAGATCCCCAAATTAATTGTTGATTCCATGGATAGTTTTTGGTTAATTTCAATTTGAAGCTATTAAGCTTCTAAGCTGGACCCATGTCCTCAAGTTTAGAATCCATGGAAAATTTGTTAACTAATAGCCATTTCAGTTAAAATATTGATTTCGCAAATATTACATCGATTCCTAACATTTCCTACTGATTTACCTAGCTCAAGAGTTGGATAAAGAAGGTCCATCATCTCCATCCAAAGCTAGGAACAAGGGAATTGTCATCTGAGAGCCTTGGGAGCATCAGAATCTAAGATGAGTGTAGTCAGAGTCTCAAGAATAGGCTAAGTGCCTTTTCTTAATCATTGAATATTGATTATTACATTGCTAACCTGGTATGTTAAAGGTTTTTGCATAAAAATGTATTGGAGGACATCTTGGTAAGTATTGCATCGAATCATTATCCGTAGCATCATTATTGTTGTCATCGAAGTTATTGAAATATTGCTTTCGAAATATTGTCATTGGATCATTGTTATTGATATTGATTTATTGCCATTGAAACATTGATATTGAGTATTGGCTATTGAGATAGTGCTACCGAATTATCGTACTGAATCATTATTATTGAAATTATTGCTACTAGACTATTGTTATCGAACTTTGGATTCGAGTGGAATTGGATACAATTGGCATGCCATAGAATTCATGAGCACATTGGTAAGGGTGGACTATGATCCTTGGGCTACGATCGTTATTGTGGTATAGTAGAGGTGTGATTTGTATTGGTAATATTGGTGCGGCGGAGGGACTAGACCACTATTAATTTTGGTGCGGCATAGGAATTTGTGTATCCATACTCCTTACATCGATCCAAATAAATTTATCGATATGCAATATAAAATGCCATTGATTATTGCTATTGTATCGATTATTATTGTTGTTGTATTGTTCATTGATATTGTGTTAAAGTTGCCATTGAAATACATGTTCGTGTCATTATTGCCATTGATAATAGTGAAGCATGTTAGAATGCATCCCTCAATGTGTTCATTGTTTATGACTACCTCACTAGGCAAAGTATGCCTAATGCATTCATTTTCCATGCATTTTAGGTTAGTAAGGTTTTGAGTGGGAGATCGAGGTATTGAAGGTTTTTGGCAAGTCACGAAGCTGATAAAGTAAAGTATGTTAATCCTACGAACTCCTAGAAGGGTGCCATAATGGTTGTATAAGTCACTTTTGACCCTTTGGATGCATGTATTAAATGTATGCTTTTAGTATATTTAAAAGGCTAAAACAAGACTATTGAAATTGGTTAAAAGTGGACTAAAACGCATATTTGGCCTAAATCGAGGAAAACATAGTAAACAGATTCAAATGATCCTAAAATTTGACATGCTAATAGATTTAGGCTAAAGAAACTTGTTGGTAAAATTTCATTGCAATTGGACATGGCTCGGTTGGGTAAATTGCTAAAAAAACAAATAAAAACCGGCATTATAGGCCCTATTGTACCGATACAGATGATGGCGTATCGGTATATGCTTGCATATTTGGAATCAGATTAAGGGGCATACTGATATGGCTCGAGCCATACCGGTACAACATTTTGAATCTGGAAAATTTATGAAGCTTGGTATCGATACGGATGGTTGTGTATCGATACACTATTTGAATATATAAAATAGATAAAAACTGTCATTACAGGCCCCGTATCAGTACGAGGCCATTGAACCTAACTATTTTTAACAGTCATTGTTGGGCATACCGATACTACTTGAGGTGTATCGGTACAAGCATTTGTCACTAGAAATTTAGGGAGTTATTTCAGCAGTAGTGTATCGATACCCATATTCAAAAATTTGATAATCACCCTTAATAAGTCCCTAGAATCTATTGTTTAGATCTCCTAAGTTTATAAAAGTTTTAATTAGGCCCAATTCATGACGTATTTCCTTACCGCTCTCACGATACTTGTGTAAATTCTATATCGATCTTTGAATGAAGTAACACATCATTCTCCATTTATTCTTCGATAACACTTTCTGACCCGGTTTCCTACTAGGTTGTGAAGGGGTGTTACATTTGTGGTATCAGAGCCAGGTTTAGTCGATTCTAGGACTAAACTAAAGTTTATTGTACTGTCATTGTATTGCATTATGCCACCTATGAGCTATTTATTGTATATTGTGACTTGCCGACTAACCCGAACTCTTTACTTACAGATGTCTGACTCTAATGAAGCTCGTATAGATGAGCATGTTACCGACTCCTCAATTCATGGTGAGGATATTAGGGGCAGACCCTCCAATTCTGCAAAACCCTCTAGCACAAGAACCTGAGCACGAGGTATAGTCTGCTCAAGCTGAATGCTATAGGAACATCGTCGACATGTTCAAGATATTTATAACCTCGATGAAGGCTGAGCAGACTTCCCAACCTTCTATCGCCACTGTCTAGAATGCTCGAGCTCCTATTGATAAGCTACCTCAGCATCGGGCTTACTCTTTTACCGGTCGTGATGATAATGATCCTGAAATTACCAAATATTGGCTGGAAAATACTCTAAGAATCTTGACCAAGCAGCTACATGTTCCGCCGGACACAAGCTTGAGTGTGCCCTCGTATTGTTGGCCGATGAAGCACTTTCTTGGTGGGAGACTACTATTCTCATAGTCCCTGAAGAAGTTGTGACTTGGGAATTCTTCCTGAATGAATTTTGAATGAAATACATCAACAAGTACTACCTCTCTGACAGAAATGATATCCTTCTCCATTTGAAGCAGGGTGGACGGCCTGTGGAGCAGTATTGTAGACTCTCTAGGTGAAATGCTGGCAAAAGAGGCAAAAGTTATGTGTTGGAAAATATAAAACAGTGCCAAGATGAGTCTTTTGTGTGCAAGTATACACGTTCTGCAAGTAATACAGCAGTAAGCTGAGTATCGATCCTACAGAGATTGACTTGGAATTCAATTGCTTTGATTGTTACTTTCTTTAAGGAAAAGTTGATTTGTTTTGAAGTTGGTTTTGGAAATAATTGAAAAGAAAATAAATAAAAGTAAAGTAAAGACGTTGGCAAGGAATGTGCTTTAATGAATGATGAGCGTTGGTAGGGAATGCCAGGTTTTCAAGCCATTCATACCGTGTCAGCCTTTAATAACAACCTGTCTTGGCATTGTTTGCCGAGCAGATTCAAAATTAGCAAAGCCTCTCTCGATGGTCATTGCCCTAAATTGATCATGTAAAAACTCCTATATCTCTATAGTGTATGCTTTTAAATAAACCAATTTGATTAAGATCCAATCTATACTCCTAAGGGGTAGATTTCACTCCCGAAGTAAGTTCATCTACTTGAACGACTTCTCTCGAAGCTTCTCTCCTCAGTATTCAACAACTTAATCGTTGCCACCCAAAGTCTGTTAAGATATTGAGGAGGAATAGGCCAATAGTGCCAGCTCTCGCTTGGCATAGTATTTAGAAAACATTAAAGTATGCCGAATAGATAAAACAATGCCAATGACAGATTTATTATTAAAAATTAAAACATAAAATAGTGTTCAACGCAAAACATCCCCCACAAACTATTAGATTAGTTCATGGTGAGGGGTCTAACCAAAAACCCATAAACGTTTTCCAAATACACCATCATTAAAAATAATTCAAAACAACTTAAAACAAGAGAATAGACGAGAGGGGTCTCTAGATGCAGCCCTCAAGATCTAGGCTCTCGGCCAAGCTGGTCGAACCACCCTCCTTGGTGCAGTCGGTTGTCAATCGTCGCACTCCAACTTCTCACTCCGATCACTCATGATCAAGCACCACCAAAAATCCCCAAAAACCACTAATCGAATGCTTGCTTGGTTGGTCTTTAAATAGGCGTGCAAGGAGGGCATAGGATAAGCCCTTGAGTTTGAATTTTAAATGCACAAGGGATAAGATGAGTGATTATCTTATCCAGATTTGAAATGAAAAACTGATAAGCTGATAAGGTGATAAGCTGATCAGGTTAGGGCTAACATCATACTTCCGACACTGTCTTGGCATCCAAGCTTGGCATAAATTTGCCAACCAATATTGGCACGATCTTATCCGCAATTTTTTCGAAGATTGATCCAATTGCTATCTTTTTGGAGCCTGATCTTATCCTATTTTTTGGGGGTCCAACAGCTTCTTGGCATGGCATCAAATTCACTTCTCTGCCAACCGGTGCTTGGCATTGTCTGGTCTATCTGTGCCAACAGCACTCGACATTCGCTCTAGCATTCATTCCTGTGTTGCTTTTTTGAGCCAAACCTGCAAAATTGCCAACAAAACAAACATTCACACTGCATAGACATAATTCTAAACTCCTTATGCAAATGCATGATTTCAACAAACTTATGCAACTAAATGTGCCTAAAAACAAGCAAAAGCATTGTAAGATTGGCATTAAAAATAGTACTCTTGGAGAGGTAACACACTCCCAAACCTAACTCATTTCTTGTCCTCAAGTAATGCAAACAAATAAAAAGAAAAAACTGTGAAAATGTTACCTCGACAAAATTTTGGTTAGAATGCCAACAAGTGCTGGCAAGTGGAATTTGGCTCTATTTTTGTCCTCAAGTATCTCAGTGCAGTAACGCCAAGCAGGTAGTAATTCAAGTGCAGCAATATAACTCTAGTCTAAGTTCATGAAGAGTTCATGATATGTAGGCAATATGCATCGAGTATCCTTTCACTTCTTTGGCCAATTTTACTACCTAAACTTAGATTCTTATTTTTATCGTCTTTGTTTTCTTTACCAAGGGTTTCTGTTGGCATTAATTTAAGCTTGCTTCGTGATACTATTTAGCGTGAGAGATAAGAGGGAGCATACCACGAATCCCCACCTTAATCTAGACATCACTAGGCTTTCTCTTCAACTCATACTCTAAGGTTTTGGATTTGAGAACTAAGAGGGAGCAAACTACGAAGCCCCAAGTAGCTTATTATCCCTAAGGTAGAGGATAGTTCTATTTTTTCTTGCCTTGGCAGAATATTGCTGCCTTATTAGTTTCTTTTACCTTGGCATCATTCAATCTTTTTTTCTTTCTTTTTTTAAATCTGAGCATAGTTTCAAAAAGTCTAAGTGTGCTAAGGAACTAGAGACATACTACATGTTAAGTGTAAGTTCAATTCCCTAAACTAGAGATCAATTGCCAAGCAAACCTGACATAACTATTCTGATGGCAAGGCATTGCAACTAAAGATTAAAATTTCTTCATTGGACAGACACCTAGATCAAATTAAACTTGCCTTACAAGTGTTAACATTCTTCAAAATTAAACAAGGCAAATTTTTTTTCTTTTTTTAGTGGTTCGGTATGCATCTATTCTAAATGGCCAAGATGGCATGGCAACAGAAATGTAAACATGAAATGCATGGCGTGGCATAAATGTGAGAAACACGCACTCCAAACCCAAGAGTGCATTGTCCTCAATGTATGAAAACAACACATATATACAAGAAAACATAAAAATAACATGCATGATCATGTAAATGCAATGGAATGACATGTAAAAGAGTTTAGAAATAGGAGGATTCCCCTTCATAGACTTTTTCTCGTGTGGATTGGCTGGCACGGCATCATCGCTGGCAGAGGGCTCGGTAGGGAAATCTAGAAATGCTATCAAAAAATCGTGGGACATTTTATTCAAGAACCTCCCTGATGATAGCATCCCTCTCCTTTGTATAGTGACTTATCTTATCATTGAGTTCCTCGACTGTCTCTAACTTTCAGAGAATGATCTCCTGGCGATGGTAAATTTGAGATAGCACTGCCAGTGAACTGGCTGGCATGGTGGCTGGCACTGCCTTTGACACCTTTGGCTTTGGCGTGGGCACTTTTCCTTCCCCTTGCCTTTGTCTTTTGGCTCGGCAATGGTGAGGTTTCTCCAAATAGCAGTTGTGATTGTTGTTCCCTTGATCCTTTGACCTTTATCTGCATCAAAGTTTAGCACACCATGGAACATGCAAATGTTAGAAATTAACAAAGAAAAGAACAAACTGCCATTACCTCTTGTTGCACATTTATAAGTTTCATTGATGATGAGCCTGCCAATGTTAATTTTGTGCCCCATCATGATGGAGTGCAATAAAATCAGCCTTTCTTCCGAGATGGTCTCATTGTGGGTTGTAGGTATCATATTGGCCTTTAAAAACTGATTTCATCCTCTCGGTTGATGTTTCAATGCCAATTGTTTTACCGTTCGGTGGCCCTCCGATGACACTATCCATGTTGTGCCAGGCTCACACGAATCTGCTAGTGACTTCTTTCTCTTGGCAATATTCAGCGAATTGGCATACTAAAAATATTCATCCCAAGATGGACATATAATTCTTGAACAATGGTGGCATCAGACTGGGTCAGCGTGTGGACAGAGCGTGCTCTAGATGGCACGTTATCCTTGGCAAAAAGGTCTGCAGGGAACTCAAAAAAAATGCTGGCAGTGTGTGGACAGACATGTCCTTACGTGTTTTCTTCATGGCATGGTCCCTGACATGAACATACTGTCAAAGCATCGAGTTTCGCTTCTTGGCTTTCTTTAATTTCTGGAGGATGACCTTTTGGTGTTGATATATCAGGGAAAGCATTACCAATGAACTAGATGGCATCAGAGTCTCGGGCACTACCTTTGGCATCCTAGCCTTTGGTACAGACTCGGTAACCTTTCCCTTGCCTTTCTCCTCGGTAATGAGTTACTTCCACAGGGCATGAGTGATCGTCGTTCCCTTGATCTCTTGAGCTTAATCTATATCAAACTTTAGCACACTATGTTGTATGCAAATGTTAGAAATCAATAAAAGGAAACATAAACTCTCATTATCCTGACCGGCGCATTTATAAGTTTCATCAATAATGATACGGCCGATATTGATCTTGCCCATGATGATTGAATGTAACAATGCTAGTCTTTCAATGCCAACCGCTTCACCGTCTCATGGCATTTTGATAACACAGTTCACTTATTAACAAGTTCACAAAGTTCCTTCAACATCATCTTCCTCTTGGCATCGTCCAAGGCTTCCGCAAACTTGGTGTGTTCATCCTCTACAACAAGTTCATTCTCCGCATTTTGTTTAATCACCGCATGCCAGTCCTTACCTTGGCATTTTGCTTGGCAACAAAATCCTGCATTTACTCAAAGGAACCTTTCAAAATAGAAAAAGAAAATAAATGAAAAACTATAATTTTAAAACTAAGATATCCTAAGAACTGAAAAAAATAATTCTCCTGAATTATTCACAATGATCAAACTGAGTTGGCAAAGAGTTACTGAATTTTCACAAAGAGAATAGTCTCTTTGGCATTATTCCAATTTTCTTTCCGGTAGTGCCTCAGTCCGTGGCAATCTTTTGTTTGAATAACCAAAATACAAAGCCAAAGAATTGTTTACCTTTGAGTATGCCGAACTCTAGATTGCTCAACAAGGGAGAATGTTTTGCCATTGGGGTTTTGAATAACCACCTCAGAAAACCAAAATACCTCTTCCCTGTAGGCCTATCAAATCTTTGATTGAATTTAGCACCCCAGTAGTGCTTAGGTTGTGGTCCTTCTGTTTCATTTGATGCAAGATGTATGTATCCTCAACTGGTTCCAGACTTGCCATAGCATTCTCAGGTAAATCTTCAATTTCTGGCGGCACCATTGATAAGTGTTCAAAAGTACTATTTTTCTTACCCTTTTTACTCATATTATTGTTAGACTTAGGCTTATATTAGTTGCATAATTAGCCATTCATGCATTAATCCATGTTTCCTTTCATCGTTGAGCTTGATTACATAACTTGGTAGTTTTTGTGGGAAAAGATGCTGCTTTGGTGTGTTTTGTGTGTATGTACAGGATCACTTGCCAAAGCAAGGCTAGAGCTAGCTGTCAGGGCAATGCATGAAGGAGACGCCGAGCTAGTTGCCAGGGCAATACATGAAGGAGATGCCGAGCCAGTTGCCAGGGCAATTGTCGACAAGAGCAAAGGTGATATGGTAGTCGAAATTGATGACTAGACAAGCCCAAGATGACGTGGAGCAAAGCCCAAACTCAAAGGAATTTGATTTCCATGCAGAGATTAAAGAAGAATTAAATTCCAAGAAGATAGGAGAAGTTCTAGTAGGAATACAATTATAATAAAGAATTATATTCTTTAAAGATAATTTAATTCCAACTTAACTTCCTCCTTAAAGAAGGACTTTGGCCTATCCCTATAAATAAGAGGGAGATTTTGACAATCCATAGACAGCAAGAGAGAGGAATTTCGACAAGCATCAAGGAGGGCAAGAGGAGAGAATTTTCGAAAAGCATCTAGGGCAAGGAGGATTTCGACAAGCCTTCTTCTTCATCCTTTTCTTTCTTGTTCGATTGGGTTCATGCTAGGGATTATTTATCTTGTGTTTCTTTGAAACCTAGCCATGAACTAAATCTATTTGGCTATGGTTATTGTGTTTTGTGATTGTGATAAACTATTGGTTTTTGTTTAGGTAATAAGAGTTTGCACTTTTCTATTCAAGGTTTATTCATTCTTGGTTCTTATTCTTGTTTGCGAGTGAATTGGGAGATGATCTCGTAACTTCATCTATTTATCTAATATCGGGAGAGTTAGATTCAAGAAACGAATGAATATGATCTTTATTCAATCTATTGACGGTGAAGCTTAATCCAGCTTAGGAATAAGTTAAGGATTTCAACGGCTAAGAGGAGCGCAAGATTGGTTGTTGTTCACCCTTGATTCACGCAGGGATGTATTATCAAGGCATGCACAAGTAGCTAGAGTTTCGACTTAGGGATAAGAAGAATCCATTGAAGAACGCTCTGCCGAACCTTGAAGGTTGCTGCCCAGACGCCCAAGTAGTTGCCCAGGCAACTATCAATTAGTTATTAGTTAATCACCTACAATCCTTTATTTGTGTTTTTACTTTTTACAGTGCAAGAGACTAGATTCTTGAAGTGGCACCAATCCCTATGGAGACGATATCTTTTATACTATAACTTGCGACGTGTATACTTGCACATTTGCGTAGCACTTATTACGCACAACAAGTTTTTGGCACCGTTGCTGGGGATTGGCAATAGCGACTTTGTTTTTATTTTCTTGCACTTTCTTTTTACTTTTCTTGTTTAAGATTCAAAGGCCTAACAAACTTTGGTTTTGCATTGGTATATGACCAGGGCGAGACTGACTACACCAGAATATCCCTTTGATCCAGAAATCGAACGAACCTTACAAAGACTTAGACGAAGGATAAGAGTAGCAATGGCTAATCAAGATGGCAACATGAATCAAGATGTTCTAGTAGGAGGAGGAGTGATTCTTGCACGAAACAGAACTATTCGAGACTATCTTGAAGAAGATTTAGATGGACTTAATCCAAGAGTTGTCACACCTGAAATTGAAGCCGACCACTTTGAGTTAAAACCGGTAATGTTTAATATGATCAACACAATTGGTCAATTTGGCGGCTCAGCAACTGAAGATGTACGGCAACATCTGAAATCTTTCCTCGAGATTTGCAACTCGTTCAAAATACACGGAGTCACCCCCGATGTCTTACGATTAAGATTATTCCCCTATTCACTGAGGGATAGGGCGAAAGCATGGTTGAATAGCATTCCTGCCGGATCAATAGCATCTTGGACCGATCTTTGTCGTGATTTCCTTGCTCGATTTAATCCTACACGGATTCCTGGTGTGGACTCAAGTAACAATGTTTTACAACGCCGTGAATACACCAACAAGGATGATGCTAGATGCCTAGACAAACGGCATACTCCTAGATAAGTCGCCGGAGGAAGCAATGCAATTTAAACAGGCTGGCCAAGAATGATTATCAATTCCCATCTACTAGAAGAGGAGGAGTTAGACGCCAAGCCACAATACATGAACTAGGATCATCATATTCAATTTTAGCACAATTGGCCACTTTAACCAAGATGGTCCAGAACATGCAAAAACCAAACAACACACATGAAGTAAAGTAATGGATTCTTTTTGTGAGTTATGTGGTGATAACCATATTCTTCTAAATGTATGTAGAATCCGGAATCCAGCTTCTATGTGGGGAATTACAATCGGAACAACAATGTGATGTCCAATACATACAATCCAGCTTGGAAGAAGCACCCAAATTATTCATGGAGTAATCCCAACAATGCTCTAAACCAGAACAATCAGAATGCACAAGCATCGGGATTCTAGTAGAATATGCCACAGCAACAGTTGCCGCAGCAACAACCATCAACATCTAGTTCTTTGGAAAATTCTCTAAATGCTTTTATGATGAAAACTGAATCTTATATGGCTGAGAATAGTAATTTCATAAAAAGAACTGATGCTTTTATTAACAGGACCGAAATGAGATTGCAAAACCAAGAGGCGGCAATCAAATCATTGGAAAATCAAGTCGGACAGTTTGCTCAAAATCTGAATACTAGACCGCAAGGAGGTTTACCTAGCGATACTGAAGTCGCAAGAGGAACTGGCCATGAGCAATGTAAGGCAATCACCACTAGAAGTGGCCAACAACTTAGAAAGGCTTAAACCCGCTCATCAAACAAAACTCCACAAAAAGATCAAGACGAACCTAGCGGCAAAACCTCAGATGCTGAACCAGGAATTGCTGCGGCAACCGGCAATAAGCATGCCTCGGCAACTGACGATAAAGATGCCTCGGCAACTCCAGTTGTCCCGGCAATGCCGCCAATCAGGTTTCAAACCAATGAAAGGATCGAAGATATCCGACTTCCACCACTATTCCCACAAAGGTTGAAGCGACAAAAGCAAGAATACCAATTCAAGAAGTTTCTTGATATCCTAAAGCAAGTCCACATCAACTTGCCATTGGTGGAAGCAATTGAACAAATGCCAAACTATGCCAAGTTTCTTAAAGACATTGTGTCCAAGAGAACAAGGCTAAGAGAGTTTGAAACAGTTGCCGCAACAGAGGGATGCATGGCAATGTTGCACAATCGTATGCCTCCCAAGTTGAAGGATCCCGGAAGTTTCACAATACCCTGTTCCATTGGAAATCACTATGTCGGGAAAGCATTATGCGACCTTGGGGCTAGCATAAACTTGATGCCTAAATCAGTTTTCCAAAACTAGGAATCGGGAAGGCAAGACCTACAACAGTTATGCTACAGCTAGCCGACATATCCTATGTGCATCCAGAGGGAAAAATCGAGGACATACTGATAAAAGTTGATAAATTTATTTTTCCCGTTGACTTTATTATTTTAGATTGTGAAGCAGATGAGCATGAACCCATCATTCTCGGGAGACCATTCCTAGCAACAGGGAGAACCTTGATCGATGTTGAAAAGGGAGAACTCACATTGAGGGTGAATGACCAGCAAGTTAAACTAAATGTGTTCCAAACACTAAGGCATGCCGATGATCCAGAAGAATGCCAACTTCTTCATGCCACGACAGAGTTTAACTTCGAAGAGGAATTTAGTTGCCTCGGCAACTATATTGCCGATCAAGAGGAACCTGAGGAGTATGAAGAACCGGTCGGTGAGGAACAACAAGAAAAGGTAAATTGGCTAGTTAATCGACCAGGTACATACTTTGAACCACTGGATTACTCAAGTAAGGAAGGTAAGCTCAAAAAACCCTCTATTGAACAACCACCGATTCTTGAGTTGAAGCAATTACCAGAGCAACTAAAATATGCATACTTAGGAACCGATAATACATTGCATGTAATTATTTCTTCTAAGTTACAGCCTGAGCAGGAAAAGAAGCTGATCAAGATGTTGAAGCTACACAAAAAGGCAATAGGGTGGACAATTGCCGACTTGAAGGGAATTGCCCGGCAGTGTGCATGCACAAGATTTTGTTGGAAGATGATGACAAACCTTCAATTGAGGCCCAGAGGAGACTGAATCATGCCATGAAAGGGGTTGTAATGAAAGAAATCATCAAGTGGCTTGACGCTGGCATTATATACCCTATCTCTGATAGTACATGGGTAAGTCCGGTACAATGTGTACCGAAAAAGGGAGGTATAACGGTGGTAAGTAATGAAAACAATGAACTCATTCCAACCAGGACTGTGACCGGTTGGAGGGTTTGTATGGATTATCGAAAGCTAAACAAAGCCACTAGGAAATATCACTTCTCATTACCCTTTATTGATCAAATGCTTGACCGTCTTGCAGGTAAACCCTTTTATTGTTTTCTTGATGGTTATTCAGGTTACAATCAAATTGCCATAGCACCAGAAGATCAAGGAAAGACAACCTTCACATGCCCATACGGTACTTATGCCTTACGAAGGATGCCGTTCGGATTGTGTAACGCCCCGGCAACCTTCCAAAGATGCATGATGGCACTCTTTTCAGACATGGTCGAAGACTTCCTTGAGATCTTCATGGATGATTTTTCTGTTTTTGGTAATGACTTCGACAGCTGTCTCGGCAATTTAGAGAGGGTGTTGGCAAGATGTGAAGAAACTGATTTAGTACTCAATTGGGAGAAATGCCATTTTATGGTAGATGAAGGAATAGTGCTCGGCCACAAGATTTCATCCAAGGGAATTGAAGTAGACAAAGCCAAGGTGGATGTGATCGAGAGATTACCCCCACCAAGTTCGGTTAAAGGAATTTGAATTTTCTCGGACATGCAGGTTTTTACAGGAGGTTCATTCATAATTTTTCTAAAATCACTAAACCCTTGTGTAATCTGCTTGAACAGGATAAAGTCTTCGATTTTGATGATTCTTGCACCCAAGCATTCAAAACCCTAAAGAAAAAGCTTATCACGGCACCCATTGTCGTTCCACCAGATTGGACGCTACCTTTTGAGCTCATGTGTGATGCAAGTGATTTCACGGTAGGAGCAGTCCTAGGCCAACGCACAGGTAAGACCTTCCATGTGATATACTACGCTAGTAAAACTCTTAATAGTGCTCAAGTGAATTACATAACAACGGAGAAAGAGTTACTAGCTGTAGTTTTCGCATTTGACAAGTTCTGATCCTATTTGATTGGTACAAAGGTAATTGTTCATACGGACCATTCGGCAATCAAATATCTATTTGCTAAAAAGGATACCAAACCCCGTTTGATTCGTTGGATATTACTTTTACAAGAATTTGATATTGAAATTAATGACAGGAAAGGAACAGAAAATCAAGTGGCCGATCACTTATCACGTTTGGAAAGCAATAGGGAGGAGGACGCGGATCTAGAGATATGCGATGCATTCTCGGATGAACAACTTTTAGTTACCTCGGCAACCATGGACGCGCATGCCTCGGCAACCCTCGACGCCTCGACAACCATGGATGCACATGCCTCAGCAACTCTTGATGCCGCAGTAGCCTTTAACGTGCACGCCTCGGCAATTTTTTGAGCAGTCGCCACGGCAGCACATGCCTCGGCAATACCCTGGTACGCGGATTTAGTTAATTTTCTTGTTTGTGGTATTTTACCTTATGGCATTACTCACGAAGGGAAAAAGCGGTTCCGCCATAATGCTAAGCATTACTTTTGGGACGAGCCTCTTTTGTTTAAACAATGTGCAGATCAGGTTATACGCCGATGTGTCCCTAAAGAAGAGCAACAGAATGTACTCCGGCAATGCCATTCTTCACCCTATGGAGGACATTTTGGAGGAACTCATACCGCAGCCAAAGTTTTGCAATTCGATTTGTATTGGCCAACATTGTACAAAGATGCCCAAGACTTTTACAAGCAATGTGATCGTTGCCAGAGGACGGGTAATATCTCTAGACGACATGAGATGCCACTTCAGAACATCATCGAAGTGGAATTGTTCGATGTGTGGGGGATCGATTTTATGGGACCTTTCCCATCTTCATTCGGCAACCTCTACATCTTACTTGCCGTCGACTACGTGTCTAAATGGGTTGAGGCAGCTGCAGTTCCCAACAACGACTCCAACACCGTGCAACGATTCTTGTAGAAAAACATATTTACACGGTTTGGGATGCCAAGAGCAATTATCAGTGACGAAGGCAAGCATTTTGACAACAGACTAATTGCCAAGATGTTGCAACGCTTCGGCATATCACACAAGATCGCCACGGCATATCACCCACAAACCAACGGGCAAGTAGAAATTTCCAACCGGGAATTGAAGGGTATACTTGAGAAAGTTGTAAATCCCTCTAGGAAGGATTGGTCATTAAGACTAGATGACACACTTTGGGCATATCGCACTGCATTCAAAACACCCTTAGGTATGTCCCCCTTCCATCTTGTCTATGGCAAAACATGCCATCTACCGGTGGAAATCGAACACAAGGCATACTGGGCAATCAAGACCGTGAATATGGATTGGGAAAGTGCCAGACAAATGCGTTTGTTGGACCTCAATAAGATAGAAGAATTTCGTGCACTCGCCTATAACAATGCACGAATCTACAAGGAGAAAACAAAGTGATGGCACTACAAGAAACTATTACCGCGATAATTCATGCCAGGGCAACTAGTTCTCTTATTCAATTCTCGGCTAAAACTTTTCCCGGGAAAGCTGAAATCAAGATGGTCGGGACCATTCGAAGTCGTCAAACCATTCTCCCATGGTGCTGTGATAATCAAGTCCATCTCTGACAACCATGAATTCAAAGTTAATGGACAAAGATTGAAGCACTACAATGGTGCCCATGTGGAACGTAACAAGGAAGTGGTCAACTTAGGAGATGCATGAGCATGCTCTCCTTTCAATATTTTCTTTTTCTTTTTATTTTCATTTTTATTTTTAGGAGATATTTTATTTTTCTTCATTACCTTTAGTTTCCAGGTTTTCATTGTTTTCTTTTCTACAACAAGACTCACAACCACTATTGCCACGGTAATCACAACAGAGGATGCCCCGACAACCAACCCTGAAGATGCCACTGCAACCAAAGCTAAAGATATCCCAGCAACCACTGCAAAAGCCAAAGGTAAAGCACCTATGCCTGAATCAACTCCTACGGAATCATTTTCTGATTTTTCAGATTCGGACGAGTCCTCCATTGCACCAACAAAGACCGCACCAATTGAATCCTCCAAGCGAAAAAGACAATAACATTGATGAAGAGGACGTAAGGACAACCCCGTACGAGGATCGATTCCACCACCGGCAATAAGAAAACAACCATCGCGTTCAAGTAAGAAAATCAAGACACCGACAAAAAGGAAACTAATCATCTACGATGACGAACTCTCGGAGTAAGTCCTCGTATGCATTTTATTTTTCATTATTTTTATTTTTCTTTAATGCATGCATTGAGGACAATGCCTCACTCGAGTTTAGGGGGTTTGTTATTAGTAGTTACCATGTTTAGTTACATTCATCTTAAGTATTACATTTAGGATACATAAATTGCTTGCCATGCCTTTAATTGGAACAAGAATTGCTTAGATTTGATGAATATCCGATGATGACTTTGCCAATGCACTTAATTGATAGAATTTTATTCTAGGATAACCATGGAAAAACTTAGAATTTTACTATGATGCTAATTTTGATGAAACATTGTTGTGGTTTGATTGATTTAAGGAATTCTAGTGAACTTAGGTTGATAATTAACAAATTGGGGGATTAGAATAAAAATTGGATGAATGCTAGAGGTGCCCGAAATTGACTCTAGCATGTGCTAAAAAAATTGATCACTAGAGGTGCCTGAAACTGTCTCTAGTATGTGTTAAAAAAAATAGCTAGAGATGCCCGAAACTAGCTCTAGTCGAATAAATTAACTTAAGAAAACTAAAAACAAAACACTAGAGGTGCCCAAAACTGGCTCTAGTTAAAACATGTTAAAAAGAACCCAATAAAGTAATTTGAAAACCTATTGTTTGCATAGAATCCGAAAAATCAACTTGCACACAACTCCGCACACACTCACAAGCATTATAGTTTGATTCCGAGTAACTCATAAGTTTTCCGAAAAATAAAAATCCAATCATACTTTGTGCCCCGGTTCAGAGAATTGAAATCAAGTTCAAAGCTAAGTTTGTGAAAATTGAAGTCTTGGCAAGTAACTATGAGTTTGCATTGCTTGAGGACAAGCAATAGTTCGAGTTTGGGGGTGTGATAAATGTTCAAAAGTACTATTTTTCTTACCCTTTTTACTCATATTATTGTTAGACTTAGGCTCATATTAGTTGCATAATTAGCCATTCATGCATTAATCCATGTTTCCTTTCATCGTTGAGCTTGATTACATAACTTGGTAGTTTTTGTGGGAAAAGATGCTGCTTTGGTGTGTTTTGTGTGTATGTGCAGGATCACTTGCCAAAGCAAGGCTAGAGCTAGCTGCCAGGGCAATGCATGAAGGAGACGCCGAGCTAGTTGCCAGGGCAATACATGAAGGAGATGTCGAGCCAGTTGCCAGGGCAATTGTCGACAAGAGTAAAGGTGATATGGTAGTCGAAATTGATGACTAGACAAGCCCAAGATGACGTCGAGCAAAGCCCAACCAAAGGAATTTGATTTCCATGCAGAGATTAAAGAAGAATTAAATTCCAAGAAGATAGGAGAAGTTCTAGTAGGAATACAATTATAATAAAGAATTATATTCCTTAAAGATAATTTAATTCCAACTTAACTTCCTCCTCAAATAAGGACTTTGGCCTAGCCCTATAAATAAGAGGGAGATTTTGACAATCCATAGAGAGCAAGAGAGGGGAATTTCGACAAGTATCAAGGAGGGCAATAGGAGAGAATTTTCGACAAACATCTAGGCAAGGAGTATTTCAACTAGCCTCCTTCTTCATCCTTTTCTTTCTTGTTCGATTGGGTTCATGCTAGGGATTATTTATCTTGTGTTTCTTTGGAACCTAGCCATGAACTAAATCTATTTGGCTATGGTTATTGTGTTTTGTGGTTGTGAGAAACTATTGGTTTTTGTTTAGGTAATAAGAGTTTGCACTTTTCTATTCAAGGTTTATTCATTCTTGGTTCTTATTCTTGTTTGCGAGTGAATTGGGAGAGGATCTCGTAACTTCATCTATTTATCTAATATCGGGAGAGTTAGATTCAAGAAACGAATGAATATGATCTTTATTCAATCTATTGATGGTGAAGCTTAATCCGGGTTAGGAATAAGTTAAGGATTTCAACGGCTAAGAGGAGCGCAAGATTGGTTGTTGTTCACCCTTGATTCACGCAGGGATGTATTATCAAGGCATGCACAAGTAGCTAGAGTTTCGACTTAGGGATAAGAAGAAACCATTGAAGAACGCTCTGCCGAACCTTGAAGGTTGCTGCCCAGATGCCCAACTAGTTGCCCAACTAGTTGCCCAGGCAACCATCGATTAGTTGCCAAGGCAACCTCGTTGTGCAAGTTGCCATGGCAACTGAGTTGCCCGTGCACTCTTTTACCAAGACGATCCAATCGGATATCACACCTCAACTCACGATAACCTGGCCTATCTCTCTCTCATTTGATCTCATATTTTCTTTTACTTTATTGCTTTCTAGTTTAGTTATTAGTTAAACTCCTATAATCCTTTATTTGTGTTTTTACTTTTTACAGTGCAAGAGACTAGATTCTTGAAGTGGCACCAATCCCTGTGGAGACGATATCTTTTATACTATAACTTGCGACGTGTATACTTGCACATTTGCGTAGCACTTATTACGCGCAACAACCATCTCTGGCATTATTATCATGGCCAAATTCTCTTGCTTTAGTTCTTCATTTTCTGCCATTTGGACTCCACTTTTTCTTCCAGTAACTAGCCATCTAAGCACACCTCTCTTCATGGCATCAGTCTTCACCAAAATCGATCTTCTCTGTTGCTCAATTATTTTGCTATCGCACTTATGTTTAATGGCATCATCTTTCATTCCTTGGCAAGTCAATGCTAGGTTCTCATCTAAAATGGATTCCATTGGCTCAACTGCATGGTATTCTTCGGGTTCATCTGCACACTTAAGAGATTTGTCAACATTAAAAGTGACATTTATTTATCTTACCAATGCAGGGATGGCAATTACTGGCTCCACTGGTTTTGCCGAGATGGTGATGGCATTAGATTCAGATTTGGCATTGCTGGTGCTTGCTTCCCTTTTCTCAACTTATTTGGTTTCTTCTGCTGGCGTTGATTTATTCGCATGGCAAACAATTGGCTCTTTTTCACGCGTTAAAATCTCGACTTGGTTGCCACTTAGGGGAATGGCAGCTTTGCCTTTTTGCCGAGCATCATCCCTATCACATGGCAGAGTTTCTGGAAGTCTGGCATCAGATAGGGGTATGACATCAGATAGTGGCATGGTATCATCAGCCTCTGCCTCTTCTTTCTCTACTTCTTTGGGTTCACCTACTGGCACTGAGTTCTCTTCCTAGCAAATAATTGGCTGCTTGTCGTCGTCTTCTTGGTTTGAAACTTCAGAATATTGCCCTTCTGCCCTGGCATCGAACTTGGCAACATTATCTAGCTTTGCCTCGATGTTGTTGTGTTCGGGATCCTTGCCCTCAAAATTTTCCTCACACTTTATTACCACTAATGAGTCCAATGTACCTGTTGTAGAATACTCTTCATTAGTGTAATCTATTGATTCAACTGTGTTAGGAAAAACCTGATACTCGTAATGTTGATTCTGAATTCCTTGAGGCGTAGATGAAAGAAGAAAATTGCCAGCTTGTTGATGTAGCGTTGGCATGGCATTCTGATTATTACCACTAACTAAAGCGTTTGCCACCTCGTGTTGCCTTGATAGACGTTCTATCTTGTTCTCTTGAGGCATGCCATTCACGGTATTTGCAAGCCTCATGACTTGTTCTTCCAAGCCTCTCAGAGCATCCATGGCTTCTTCATGTGCGTTTCCAATGTAATTTGTTTGCTCTTGAGGTGGATTGTTGTGCGTCAGTATTTCTAGAGGCAATTCTGCCATGCCAAACGATCCGTTGGATCCATAAAGATCTGTCGCTGATTTCTCATGAAGAATGTTGCCTTGGGATAGCATTTGGTTGAAGTCTGGTGGCACAACAAAGTTGTTAGGTGCGTAAAAATAATTGCCGTCTTGATTATTCGAAAAAATATTTTGTTGCTGGTTCCATCCATGGTTGAAGTTGTAGGAGGAAGGGTTGTTCACATTACAGTGCCCCGTGTAACAATAGGAATTAAGGTTGAAGGGGCAATTGTCAAACGAGTGACATCCTCTACAATATGCACAAACAACGGGTGTTGCTTGCCTTTTATTGAACATGTTAGGCACTTGCATTGATGTAATCATACTTTTCAGTTCAGAAATCTATGCCGAGATTGTTGTATAGGCATCTTCTTCATACGTTTCATATCTTCTTTACTCATGGACCGCTCTTGGAGTTGGATATTGGCAGTCATAAGTGGGAAAAATGTAGTCATCATCATACCATATGTGGTTGCCCATACTCTTCTTTCTAGCTTTCCTAAAAAGGAAAAAAATTATCAAAACAAAAAAAAACAAAGTTAGTAAAATGAAAACAAAAAAACAAGTAAAAATTAAAGAAATAAATTTCGTCGCAATCCCCGGCAATGGCACCAAAAACTTGTAGACTCTCTAGGTGAAAAGAGGCAAAAGAGGCAAAAGTTATGCATTGGAAAAATATAAAATAGTGCCAAGATGAGTCTTTTGCGTGCAAGTGTACACAGTATGCAAGTAATACAGCAGTAAGCTGAGTATCGATCCCACAGAGATTGACTTGGAATTCAATTGCTTTGATTGTTACTTGCTTTAAGGAAAAGTTGATTTGTTTTGAAGTTGGTTTTGGAAATAATTGAAAAGAAAATAAATAAAAGTAAAGTAAAGACGTTGGCAAGGAAGGTGCTTTAATGAATGATGAGCGTTGGCAGGGAATGCCTGGTTTTCACGCTATTCATGTCGTGGCAGCCTTTAAAAACAACTTGTCTTGGCATTGTTTGCCGAGTAGATTCAAAATTAGCAAAGCCCCTCTCGATGGTCATTGCCCTAAATTGATCATGTAAAAACCCCTATATCTCTATAGTGCATGCTTTTAAATAAACCAATTTGATTAAGATCCAATCTATACTCATAAGGGGTAGATTTCACTCCCGAAGTAAGTTCATCTACTTGAACGACTTCTCTCGAAGCTTCTCTCCTCAATATTCAACAACTTAATCATTGCCACCTCAAGTCTGTTAAGATATTGAGGAGAAATAGGCCAATAGTGATAGCTCTCGCTTGGCATAGTATTTAGAAAACATTAAAGTATGTCGAATAGATAAAACAATGCCAAAGGCATATTTATTATTAAAAACTAAAACATAAAATATTATTCAACGCAAAACATCCCCCACCAACTATTAGATTAGTTCATGGTGAGGGATTTAACCAAAAAACCATAAACTTTTTCCAAATGCACCATCATTAAAAAGAATTCAAATCAACTTAAAACAAGAGAATGGGCGAGAGGGGTCTCTTGATCTAGCCCTCAAGATCCAGGCTCTCGGCCAAGCTGGTCAAACCACCCTCCTTGATGTGGTCGGTTGTCAATCGTCGCACTCTAACTCCTCACTCCGATCACTCACGATCAAGCACCACCAAAAACCACTCATCGAATGCTTGCTTGGTTGGTCTTTAAATAGGCGTGCAAGGAGGGCATAGGATAAGCCCTTGAGTTTGAATTTTAAATGCGCAGGGGATAAGATGAGTGATCATCTTATCCAGATTTGAAATGATAAACTGATAAGCTGATAAGATGATAAGCTGATCAGGTTAGGGCTGATGTCATACTACTGACATTGTCTTGGCATCCAAGCTTGGCATGAATCTGCCAACCAATCTTGGCACCATGTTATCCGCTATTTTTTCAGAGATTGATCCAATTGCTATCTTTTCGGAGCCTGATCTTATCCTATTTTTTTGGGGGTACAACAGCTTCTTGGCATGGCATCAAATTCACTTCTCTGCCAACCGATGCTTGACATTGTCTGGTCTATCTATGCCAACAACACTCAACATTCTCTCTGGCATTCATTCCTGTGTTGTTTTTTTGGGACAAATACTATGGCAAACCTGCAAAATTGCCAACAAAACAACCATTCACACTGGCATAGACAGAATTCTAAACTCCTTATGAAAATGCATGATTTCAACAAACTTATGCAACTAAATGTACCTAAAAACAAGCAAAAGCATTGTAAGATTAGCATTAAAAACAATACTTTTGGAGAGGTAACATGTATATCCATGATTTTAGCAAGTACTGCAGGTATCGAGCGGAATATATCAAGAAGGATGAAGAGAAGTATATAATGTTTAGCAATGGACTGAATGATGATCTACGCCTTATGTTCACAGCATTGGGCATTATCGATTTCTAGGACCTAGTGAACAGGGTTAAAGCTACTGAAGTTGCACAAAAAGCTCAAAAAGTCGGTGGATCAGGCAAGTCAGAGAAAAGATACCGAGATGACTCTCGTCTTCCTAAGTCTTTCAAGAAAGGGAAGTACCATAGTCCAAAGTACACAACATTCTCGTTCTAAATATATTGCTAAGCCTCAAGCTGTAACCCAGTCTTTTCTTAGGACCAATTCTATTGATAGCACTGATGGTTCTAGGCGAGAGACATAGTTCCCAGTTTGCAATTTTTGCCAGAACAGGCATCTTGTGGGGCAATGCCATAAGAAGTCTGGAGCATGCCTTTTTTGTGGCAATATAAGACATTTCATTCGTGATTGTCCCAAGAATACAGTTAGATCCACTTCTGCACTGGTTAATCCTTTATCCCCTGCCCAGTCTTTCAAAGGCAAGAGAGTAAAGCAAGGATCTTCATGGAAGCCTAGTGGCTCGTCTAAGGCATCATACAGACCTAAAAGCAAGGCTCCTGCACAAATGTACCACATGAGGAGAAAGGAAGAAGAAGATGATCCTGACATCATTGCAGGTACCATTGAATTATATTCACATCATGTATATACATTGTTTGATCCTGGATCTACCCATTCCTTTATTAGTACCGTGTTAGTGAAATAATACAAGCTATCTTGTGAGCCTAGTATAACAAAGATCACCGTAACTAATCCTTTGGGTGACTGTGTAACCATAAGCCTTGTGTGCAAACTTTGACCCTTAATGATTCAAAGGATTCCTTTTTCGACCAACATGTTGGCATTACCGATTCACGAATTTGATATTATACTGGTATGGATTGACTCAGTGAACATCAAGCTTGGGTAGATTGTTGCAAGAAGAAATTGTACCTTCGGGGCCTTGGAAGAGAAAGCATCACTTTGATGAATTCGAGAACTCTATTGTTGTATACTTTTTCTTTGTAGGCCAAGGATAAACCTCAATTGCAAAACATCGACACCATATGTAAATACCCTAATGTTTTCCCAAACGAACTTTCGAGTTTACCTCCTACCCATAAAGTAGAGTTTGGCATCAAAGTGCAACCTGGAACAACCCCAATTTCCATTACACCCTATCGTATGGAAACAATCGAGCTTAAGGAGCTGAAGGCTCAGATCCAGGAGTTATTAGATAAAGGTTTCATTTGGTTGAGTTCCTCACCTTGAGGAGCTCTGATCCTCTTTGTAAAGAAGAAAAATGGTTCCATGAGACTATGTATTGATTACCGACAGTTGAACAAGGTGACCATCGAGAATAAATATCCATTACCAAGAATTGGTGACCTATTAGATCAACTTAAGGATGCCTCTGTGTTCTCCAAGATCGATTTAAGGTCAGGGTACTATCAGATGAAAGTTAAGGAATGTGATGTATTTAAAACTGCTTTTCGTACAATATATGGCCACTACAAATTCTTGGTAATGCCCTTTAGGCTAACCAATGCACCGAAAACTTTTATGGACTTAATGAATTAGGTTTTCAAACCCTATTTGGATAAGTTCATAGTGGTATTCATCGTGACATCTTGATCTATTCTAAGAATGCCGCAAAACACCGTGAACACCTTCGTATCGTGCTTCAAACCTTGCGAGAAAACTATTGTACGCCAAGTTTTCCAAATATGCATTATGGCTTACCAAAGTTGCTTTCCTTGGGCATATTGTTTCAGCATTGGGAATTAGGCTATCCTTGATTGTTAAGGATTTTCTATAATAGCAGCCCCTCTGACTAAGCTATTGAGAAAAGAAAATTTGTTCATTTTGATCGAGGGCCAACAAAGAAGCTTTGATCAATTAAAGCAAGTCTTGACTCATGCACCGGTCCTAACCCAACTCGAGTCTGGAAAAGACTACACAGTTTACAGTGATGCTTCACATTTCGGGTTAGGATGTGTTCTAATGAAAGAAGGCAAGGTCATTACTTATGCGTCGAGACAACTCAAGCCTCATGAGATGAATTATCCCGCCCATGACTTGGAGCTGGCTACAATTGTCTTCACATTGAAAATCTAGAGGCATTATCTCTACGGAGATAAATGTTATCTCTTTATCGACCATAAAAGCCTCAAATAAATTTTGACTCAAAAAAATTGAATCTCCAACAAAGGAGATGGATGGAACTCCTCAAAGATTACGATCTTGTCATTGACTACCATTCGGGCAAGGCCAACATTGTAGCTGACGCACTCAGTCGTAAACCTCTGCCTGGTAAGTATCATTATTTACTATTGAATTATGAACATTGTTATTGTTTCGAACTCAATGTAAAACTTTTACGTTGTATCCCCTCGAGCCATTAACACTCACTTTCGTTTAAGGAAACACCATTGTCTTTTAGTTGAACTCCATGTTCAGTCTACCATCGTATCGAGAATTAAGACATTGCAAAATCAAGATCCTAAGCTTAAGACCCTTGAATCTAAATTGCATAACGATGAGAACTCCAACTTCTAGATTATTCCGAAGATTATTGTGTTTCCGTAATCAGATCTGTGTACCTAAGGATGAAGCTCTCCGTACTGATATTTTGAAAAACGCTCATTCAAGTTCCTTCTCCATACAGCTGGGTTCTGTAAAGATGTATAAAGATCTTTGGGAACTATATTGGTGGCCAGGCATGAAACAAGCCATAGTTGACTTTGTGTCTAAATGCTTCACATGTCAACGTGTCAAAGCTGAGTATCGTGTCCCTACCGGATTATTGCAACCTATCAATTTACCGGAATGGAAATAAGAGAATATCACCATGGATTTTGTTAGTGGCCTACATCTAACCCCTATAAAACATGATGCTATTTGGGTTATTGTAGACCGTTTAACCAAGTCATCACATTTTATACCGGTCATAATAGATTATGGACTTCGTAAATTAGTTGGCTTATACATCAAGGAAGTTATTCAACTTTATGGACTGTCAAAGTCTATCATCTCCGATTGAGACCCTCGGTTTGCATCTCGATTCTAGAGGATCTTGCAAGAGGCTTTGGGTACCAAGGTTAATCTTAGTACGTCTTTCCACCCTCAATATGATGGTCAGTCTGAAAAGGGTAATTCAGATTTTGGAAGACATGTTGCGAGCATGCATCATTGATTTCAGGGGATCTTGGGAGAAATCCCTACCTCTAATCGAGTTTGCCTACATAACAGTTATCACGCTTCTATTAGAATGGCCCCGTATGAGGTTTTATATGGTAGACGATGCAGAACTCCTTTGTGTTGGTCTGAACTCAGTGAAAGTAGGATGTTGGGCCCTGACTTACTTCGGGAAACTAAAGAACGTGTTACCATCATCTATGATCGTTTGAAGGCTGCCTTCAACCGTCAAAATCTTATGTTGATCTTAAGAGAAGGTATATAGATTACGAGGTTGGTGAGAAAGCCTTCCTTAAATTTTCTCCTTGGAAGAAGATACCGAGGTTTGGTAAAAAGGGGAAGTTGAATCCCCAATTCATTGACCCCTTTGAAATTACCAAGAGAGTTGGCCTTGTGGCTTATCGTTTGGCACTACCTTCAAAATTGAGCAAAATTCATGATATATTCCATGTTTCTCTGCTCCGAAAATACTGTTTTGACCCTTCACACATAATCGAGCCAGAATCTGTGTAGATCTAACCGGATTTCACCTATAAGAAAGAATCAGTTTAGATTCGTACAAGAAAAGTTAAGAGGATCCGCAACAAATCTGTACCGTTAGTAAAATTTCTCTAGAGGAGACATACAAACGAAGAGGCTACTTGGGAACCAGAAGAGACGACAAAGTAGCAATATCCTCATCTCTTCAGTTCAGGTAAAATTCAAGGATGAACTTTTTTTAAGAAGGGGAGAGTTCTAACACCCCAAAAATTAGTCTAGTCAGAATTAGATTCTGGTGATAAGGAAATCTATATCGAAAAGGTCTAAATAATGTATTGACCCTAATTGTGAAATCAATTATATCGTACTAGGCTCCAATTAAGTCATTTTATAGAACTTCGGTATAATTAAACTCTTTAGTGGCTAAATTGTGAAAATTGGAAGTTTGGGGGCAAAAGTGTGAACCTTGGATAGTTGAGGGACAACCTTATTAATTAACCCATTTTGGGATGAGTCACCTCCTAGCTTGCCATCCTTTAGTGAAGATGACCACATTGATAGGAAATATAGGATAAAAGATGATGGAATCGATGGTAATAATAATTGTTGGATTTAAAGTATTAAAATGAGGAAATAATATTAAATTGATTTTACCCTCCAGCAAAGGAAAGCTTCATCGGTTCCCACTTTAAGGGATAAAGTGTTTTAAATCACTTAAAAGAGATTCATTTTATCCATAGTGCACTGGGTCTCTATTTTGCCTCCATCACCATCTTTTCCACAAATAAGCTAACACCTCCGTTGTCAACATCTACCGTAAGCTTAAGCAAGCACCTCTCTTGTTTGTGAAAGCTTTCTTTGATTTCTCTATGCTATTGGATAGTCCTTGGTCTGGTAAGTAAGAGCCCCCAAATGAATTGTTGATTTCATGGATAGTTATTGATTAATTTCAAGTTGAAGCTATTAAGCTTCTAAGCAAGACCCATGTCCCCAAGTTTAGAATCCATGGAAAATTTGTTAGCTAATAGTTATTTTAAGTTTAAATATTCATTTCACAAATATTACATCGATTCCTAACATTTCCTATTGATTTACCTAGCTCAAGAGTTCGAGAAAGAAGGTCCATCGTCTCCATCCAAATCTAGGAATAAGGGAATTGTCATCCGAGAGCCTTGAGAGCTTCGAAATCTAAGACGAGTGTAGTCAGAGTCTTGGGAATAGGCTAGGTGCCTTTTTCGAATCGTTGAATAGTGATTATTGCATTGCTAATATGGTATGTTAAGGGTTTTTGCATAAAAATGTATTGGAGGACATCTTGGTAAGTTTTGGTAAGTATTGCATCGAATCATTGTCCGTAGCATCATCATTGTTGTCATCAAAGTCATTGAAATATTGCTTTCAAAATATTGCCATTGGATCATTGTTATTGATATTGATTTATTGCCATTGAAACATTGATATTGAGTATTGGCTACTGAGATAGTGCTACCGAATTACTGTACCAAATCATTATTGAAATTATTGATTTTGTACTATTGCTACCGAACCTTGGATTCAAGTGGAATTGGATACAATCGGCATACCATAGAATTCATGAGCTCATTGGTAAGGGTGGACTACGATCCTTGGGCTACAACCTTTATTGTGGTGCGGCGGAGGTATGATATGCTTTGGTCATATTGGTACGGCGAAGGGACTAGACCACTATTGATTTTGGTATGGCGTAGGAATTCTTGTATCCATACTCCTTACATCGATCCAAAGAAATTTATTGATATGCAATATAAAATGCCATTGTTATTGCTATTGTATCGATTATTATTGTTGTTGTATTGAACATTGATATTGTGTTAAAGTTGCCATTGAAGTACATATTCAAGTCATTATTGCCATTGATAATATTGAAGCATGTTAGAATGCATTCCTCAATGTATCTATTATTTATGACTACCTCACTAGGCAAAGTATTCCTAATGCATTCATTTCCATACATTTCAAGTTAGTAAGGTTTTGAGTGGGAGATCAAGGCATTGAAGGTTTTTTGGCAAGTCACGAAGCTACTATAATAAAGTATGTTAATCCTACGAACTCCTAGAAGAGTGGAATAATGGTTGTATAAGCCACTTTTGACCCTTTGGATGCATGTATTAAATGTATGATTTTAGTATGTTTAAAAGGCTAAAATGAGACTATTGAAATTGGTTAAAAGTGGACTAAAACACATATTTGGCCTAAATTGTGGAAAACATAGTAAACGGATTTGAATGATCCTAAAATTTGACATGCTAATTGATTTAGGCTAAAGAAACTTGCTGGTAAAATTTTATTGCATTTGGACATGGTTCGGTTGGGTATATTGCTAAAAAACCAGATAAAACTAGCAATACAGGCCCTGCTGTACCGATACTGGTGATGGCGTATCGGTACGGGCTTGCATATTTGGAATCAGATTAAGGGGTGTATGGAATCTAGAAAATTGATGAAGCTTGGTATCGATACGGATGGTTGCGTATCGACACCCTTATTTGAATCTGTAAAACGAAATTTATTATAACATTGCGTATCGATACAACTTGAGCTCGTATCAGTATGGGGCCATTGAACCTAACCATTTTTAACGGTCATTGCTAGGCATGCCGATACTGCTTGAGGTGTATCGATACGGGCATTTGTCACTAGAAATTTTGAGAGTTATTTCAGCAATAGTGTATCGATACAGCCCCTGGGCGTATCGATGCCCATATTCAAAAATTTGATAATCACCATTAATAAGTCCCTAGAATCTATTGTTTAACTCCCTTAAGTTTATAAAAGTTTTAATTAGGCCCAATTCATGACGTATTGCCTTACCGATCTCACTATAGTTGTAATATCCCATTATTGGATTAGTGACCAAAACGTAAAGAATCAAAAGTTAGTGGTTTTAGTTTAGTGACTAAAACGTAAAGTTTAAAAGTTTGGTGACAAAAGTGAAGAGTTGAGAAAAGTTCAAGGACCAACATGGTAATTTTCCAATAATTATTTTTATTACATAAATAAATAGATCATCTAAGGGTGTGGATCGAATATAAAAACTTTGGTTTGATATGATGTTTCTATTATTGGGAAATTACGGTTAAAGTTTAAATGTAATTCGGGTAATCGTATGAGCTCAATATTTTATGAAAAATTGAAAGAAGTCTTAGGAAGACCCGAGGAATATGACATTGAAATTTTGAGTTGTGTTGGATCGATTTAGATTCGATTTAACATAGTATATGAAATAATGCATAAATGACATTTTGGAGAATATAAAGATTCATTAATGGCAAAATGGTCATTTTACCCATACTTTTTAATTATAATTGACTTGATGATAAGGTTGAGTATAGGTGTTGATTTATAATTGGTCATAACACAAGGGTGAAATGGTCTTTATACTATGAAGAAAGATTTTTGTTTTAAATTAAAGATTTAATTGCCAATTGGCATTAAAATAAAAGATAGAAAAAGCTAGAATTTTGTTCATCTTTCTCTCAAGTTGGCCGAAACTGAAGGGGACTAGGTAAGAGGATTTTCAATTCAATTTTTGGCTTGATTTACTTGAATTTTGGCTAGAGACATGAAACAAGAAATTGATCTCCCTTGAATTCTCTATCTTTTGATATAAGTTTTGCTTAAGTTTCCATGTCTCTAGGTTGAGATTGATGATTTGGGTGATTGAAGAACATGTTAGGTTTTCATGTTTTAAGGTCCAATCAAGTTGGGAATGGTGTTGTAATGTTGTTTCTATGCTTGAAATGATGAAAATCTCTTGAAAATCTTATAGGGACCAATTCGGCTATAAGAGGAAAATTAGGGGAAATTTTTTGAAAATTTGTTTGATGATGGAGATGGTTAGAATGATGTTTTCTAAGTTGAATTATGTTTTTGGAATGAAGAAAACATAATTTTAGGACTATTTTGTGAATCTTGCAAATATGGTGAAATAAGTGAGAGATTGGAAAATATGCAAGAAGCATGGTTATGTTGTTTGTTATGATACAAGGATCATTTTGGCATTGAAATTTTTGAAAATTGAGATGAAATATGAAAGTTTCCAAATTTTAGTTTATAAACCCTAAGAGAGAGAATTTAGGGTTTAAAGTGAAATTATCAAATTATTGGTTGTAATGTGTAATTTGAGATGAGATTAAAGTTTGGGAAGCATTGTTGTTGCAAAGAAGTATTTGGCTGAAAATGTTAAATTTTGCAACTTGGCATGTACATGTATTAGTAAGGTTGGACGTGTACTTAAAGTTGCTTGTGTTATGTATTTAATGTACATACAAATAACAAGCAAGTTCGAGATCAAACAAGTGAAGAAAGAAGATAAAAAGTGCAACCAAGCTTAGTGAGGCTAGTATAAAGTTTATTTTTGAAAGTGTCAAGGTGAGTGTAATGCATGTATAGCATGATCTTTATATCATTTATCATATATTTGACATAGAAATATGTCAAAGGTTGACACACATGCATGGATCACTAATTATTCTTAGAATGTTATTTGGATCTGAAATGTTCAATATATATATATATTGTTGCCATGTATGATATTATGATTTACATAAAGCCCAATGTATGAGATAGGAAATTAAAAGTATAGTTGGATATCCATAGAGTCATAAACAGCTGTCTAAATATTTTAAGCACTTCGGTGCAATATTCATAAATACTCATTGAGGGTATATTCATGCAAGGTTTGGGTATACGGAAACACTTAGGGTGTTAAGCACTACGGTGCAATTTCATTAATACTCAATGAGGGTATACTCATGCAAGGTTTGGGTATACGGAAGCACTTAAGGTGCTAAGCACTACGGTGTAAATAATACATTGTACTTAAGTAAGTATAGGGGGGATGACTCGTGTACATAGATTTCCTTAAATCGATACTTGGGCTAAATAAATTGAAAAATAGGATGAAAAGCTTAAAAGCTAGATGATAAACATGGCAACGGCAATGGTAAGAATCAAAGTTATTACCATGTATTATGTTATTATATATGTAACATGTCATATATGCTAGCAAGCATAATATAGTGGTGATCATGTGAATTGTTATTTATTTACATTGATACCATGTTAATTTACATTTGAACTACATGTTGTTGCCTCGCTAAGTATATGCTTAGCGTATGATGAATTTCATGTGTAGGTTTTAAAGGAGTTTCGAGGGAGGAGTAGCCAAGCATCACTATCTCATTTTCGGAGGTATATCTCCATATTCATAGTAATGTTAATGACATCCATCCTTTCTTTTGGAAGTATACTAGATGGCATGTATAATTAGTGGGGTTTGTAATAACTTTTTATCAAATATGGTTGGTTAATAGTTGTTATGATATGCTTGATGAACTTAGTAAGTCCTCTTATGGTTATAAATGATAATGGACAAAGTTTTTAGTAAATATGGGTCCTAAGATAAAAAGATTAAAAATCTGGCCAGAATCGTATGCAAAAGTAGTGTGTTTGAAAAATCAGCATAAATTGCACAATTGGAATTAGACAGTGAATCTTATATGTATGAACTATAAATTTTGTCTAGTTTCTTACAAAATTGACGGTGATTAATTTCAAGTTGTTTGTAAAAAGTTATGAATTTTTATTCGATGGAAGGTCAGAAAATAGGGTAGCAGAATTTCAGTATTTTTTGGGCCGTGACGTGAATCCAAGGATTTATTTGAATTTTTGTGTAAAGATTTTAGGCTAATAATTTATATGGTTAGAAAGCTTAATGAACCTATTTTAATTAGAAAATTTCGGAATGAATTTTAGAAGTCTATAAAATGTTTTATAAATTTTTGAGTAAAGGCAGTGCAGGCTGCCAGTTTTCTAAGTAAAAGAAATTAAGGGTTTAATCTTAGTTGGTAACATCACTGACTCGTATTTGGCAACAAATATGGGAAAGAGATGTTACAGTAGTTCTGTAAATTATGTACCAATCTTTGAATAAAGTAACACACCGTTCTCTGTTTATTCTCTCGTAACACTTTCTGACCAGGTTTCCTACCAAGCTGGGAAGGGAGTTACAATATGACACTTACATTATCCAAACTTCATATAACAAGTCTAGCAACAATTCCACAATCAAATAGACATGGTAGAGGATCATTCACATCATAGCAAGACCAAACAAAGATCCTATAGGCATGATCTCTACCCAAGCATGCAAAACATATCCCAACCCCTCAAAGCAAGTTATAAAGCATCATACAAGTCCAATACATCAAATGAAACTTGTCCAAACCAATGAGTAACCAAAACAACCCTCCCAATTACAACTTGGTCACATTGCCTCTTATTACTACATTGTATTTTTATATACTTGAAATTGCTTCACCCTTGGATTGCCTCTTGCTTGATTGTTGTCCAAAAATGCTTACTTCTCTGCATTGATAAGAAAGGAGAGCGTAAGCTTATAAGCTTAGTGAGGGAACCCCAAAAACACTCATTAATGCATTTAAAACCATTTTGTTTCCAAATAAGTATTAAAGCTCATGCCAAAACATCTCATGTTTCTATAATCTTTACAAATGTGCACTTTTAAACAATTGCAACAAATGTATCATGGATTTCAAGCATAAACCTCAATTTAAGCTTTCTCATGCTAAAACCTCAAAAATAGCAAGCTTAAAGAGCATCTCATGTATAAACCATATTATACAAAATATAATTCATTTCTCATTATACATTATATCATATATTGTCATTCAAGTGAACCAAAAACCATTTCAATCTATTTATAAAAACACATCGGATACACAAATTTCCCAAGATGTTCTTTTGACCACTTCACATACATCCTCGAACCGGAGCAGCCCCAAATGGTTATGATGTATGAATCCACCAGCAGGAGATTTGGCATGCTCTTGACCCCTCGACCGCTGTGGTTCTCATGGTGGAGCATGGCACACTCTTAACCCCTCGACACACATGAGGTGACTTATTATAGTGCACTTTAAAACCTATGGCTAGCCAACTATATCCGATAACTTTTAATCTCAGCCACTTGCCAATATACTCAATAACACCACAGTACCTAACTATTTTATAAGCATCAAATCAAACCAATTTCCAATACATTAAACCATGTATTCTAGTATTCTCAAAACTCTTTTCGTAAACCATTTGACATACTCAATAATCATCATATTTGATCATTTGCAACATCTTTCATTTCTAAAACATTCATATAACAGTAAGTAATCAAAACCATAAACATGTGCATGAGATTGTATTTTTGCAAAATCGAAACCGAGAGCAAGATCAACTAATACTTACTTTTGAGCTTAGACAAGTGTTTCAAACTTAATCTAAACTCCCAAAATCATCTTTAAACCTTTTAAAAGCATGTTTCCACTTACCGACAACACAACCCTCCACTAGCTGATGCAAAATCAAGCTTTCAAAGCCTCCGAAACCTCTCCAAAGGATTAAGGATCCGACTACCCTATTTTACCCAGACAAAAGCAAAGGATTAATGCATTTCCATGCATCTCTAAACACAACAACACATCTCCTCAACTTTGTCTCACTAAAAAACATCAATCGCTTCCTTAAAACATTTGGAAACATCACCAAACTCAAACTAAACAAAGCCTAGCCAAAACCTAACTATTTTAACATCTAACATCATCAATTAACATCCAAAAACAACAATATAACAACCTTATACCTCCAACAACCTTTTAACACTAAGATCACCTCAAAATCTAACTATTTACAACCTAGAAAATTAGCAATTCACTTAGTTTCGGGATTCCTTTTATTAATCTCTTATTATAACGTTAAAACATGCTTCAAATGTGATCTAAACCAATTAGAATCAACTCTAAACCAGATCCATATCAAGATTCATAAAACTTCTTATCAAAACTCAATTAAAATATTATAATCATGATTCAATCATAAAAACATAACAAAAATGAGTTGTAAAGGATCAAGAACTAGGGAATTTCAATAAAGAATGTAATATCCCAAATTTTTGATTAGTGACCAAAATGTAAAATTTGAAAGTTTAGGGGTTAAAGTGTAAACTTTGGAAAAGTTTAGGGACCAAAGTGTAATTTTTAAAAGTTGTGTATTTTAAACCCGTAAATGAATATTTTACCCCCAAGAATAACATTTTCATGTTACCCAGATTTTTCATACGAAGTTTGTTTTAATGGCTATAAAGTGATAAAGTTTGAAAGAATATTAGGATAATCAGATCGAATCAAATATCCATGATATTTTGAAGGATGATAAGCCACAGTTGATTATGTCATTTTACATGTCTAAGATATTTTCTTTGTGTTGGAAGAATATGAACCCTTGGATTTAAGTTGATTTTCCATGCTAAATATAAGCCGTTAGATGAAAAATGGCAAGATCGTAATTTTGGAAAATCATAAGGGCAAAGTTGGTAAACTACTAACTCGAGATTTAAATTTAGGTCATTGGATGAAGGATGATGATATGAGGAATATTATGGAAATATAGAATTTTCGGAATAGATCCGATAGCTCGGTAAAGGTAAAATCGTAGTAAAAGGCCAAAAATATGAAGCTTTCTTCATCTTCCATTTTTGAAAATATGAAGGAAAAGGAAGAAAATTTTTCAAGCTCGATTCAAGCCCCGAAACTCAATTTTCAGGTAATTTTCGAACTGCAAAGTTGTTCTTCTATTCAAGCTCTATCTTTTGATGTACTTAATTCATGGAATACATGCTTGATTGATGAGAATTTTACATGAGAAGGAAATTAGGGTTTATGAACAAAATTGAGGCTTTTGAGATTTTATGATTCCATGGTTGAATTTAAGTTGGAATCAAGCTTATATGATGTTAAAATCATGTTTTTGAGTTAGGATTTAAATCCTACATATTTTGGTTTGTATGGAGAAGATTAGGGTTTATGGATTTAAGTTAACTTAGGGTTTTTGATGTTGAATTAATGATCTAGTAAGCTTGATTTGTTGTTTGGAAGCAAAACCCTAAGTTAAAATTATAGGGACCAATTCGGAAAGCTTCAAAGTTAAGGGACCAAATCTGAATTTTATGAATTTGGAGTGTATTTATGTAATCAATGAAGTTGGAGATGTGAAATTGATGTTAGAATGCTAAACCGATGTTGAATCGAATTAGGGACCATTTTGACAAAGTGTCAAAATCAAGTGACCAAATAGGAAATGAATTCTTGGATGGGGATTAAATCTGATTTTCTATTAAAATAAGAGAATTACGGTAGTAGTGTTGATTTGAGGACTAAATTGCAAAATTAAGAAGTTTGAATTCTTACCTTTGCATTTTAGTGACTATTTTGGGCAAAGAAATAAAATTAGAGGGAATTATTTTGAATAATTATTTGATGAAGAAGAGGATGAATTGGTGGTTTGAAGCAAGTGATGGGACTAAATTGATAAGTAGAAAAATAAGGAGAAGTTAGTAGAAATTAGAAGTTTATTATGAAAACTATGTAGAAGATTGAATTTTGGCAGTGACTTCGAAAATACACCATAAATTCTAAAAAAAATGTTTAGATGATGAATTTTATACCATTGTAATGATGTGTTCGTCTAGTTTCATCTCCAATAAACGGAACTTGTTTTCGAGTTTCGAGTTAAAAGATATGAATTTTTAATCGAATGATGGTCAGAAAATTTATAGAGAAGATTCTGGAAGGACAGTACTGTGACGGGAGTTTGAAGAATTTTCATATTTTTTTTAGATTTTATTAATTTATGTGGCGTATACCGTTAGAACTGTCATCGAATCTAGTTTTTTCAGTATAAAGGAAATTAAAATTTGGTATGTATTCTGTCTGGTATAAGCAAATCTTTGAAGGTAGCGCAAGCTGTCAGAAAATGGAATTTGAAACATTTTGTATTTAAATGTGAGTTAGCAAGCTCGAAAGAATTATTGGAAGTTCAAATTGGTCATTAGGGACCATAATGAGTTTTTGAACAATACAAGGAAGAAAGGAAAAATATTTGGAAATTATATCTTTGAATGATTATATTAGACAACATGTTTAAGATTTTGTTAGATTTTAATCTAACAATTATTTTATCTTATTCATGTGATTAATGAAGTCAAGGCCGAATCAAAGAAGATTCGAGGTTCTAAAAAGGAAAGGATCGAGTAGAATTTAGTGAGGCATGCTAATAAGTGTCCCACGTGAGTGCAATGCATACATAACATGATATATGGATGTTTTATATATCATTGGTAAGACTTGCCATAAGTCTATCTGATTTATATATTGGCGTGATATTTATGCCATTGATCATATATTTGACATATTTTAAATATGTCAAAGGTTGAAAACAAATGCATTGATCACTAGTTATTGATGATGGTATGCTATGAATGTTATTTCGGGTATGAACAACCAATAATAAATTATATTGATATACATTGCCATGGATGGAATAAATACGAAAATTATGCCCAAATAAGTCATTGAGGGACAGGGTATAGTTGGCATGCCATAGAGTCCAGCAGCACATTGCATATTCGGGAAACTTGGATAGCACTATAGTGTACTTAAAGTACACTTAGTGCATGGTAAGCACGACCTTATAAACGTGCGAAAAAACGGGAGGTTGGCACATCCTTATAAATGTGCAGAAATCGGGAGCACTTTGGTGCATATTCGGGAGCACTTCGGTGCATATTTGACTCGCGTACCCAGGGTCCTCAAGGTTTAGTTTGGGCTATAAATAAAATGATAATAATTAGTAAACAGGTTAGTGTATATTCGGGTATCCGATTTATAGGAACACTCGGGGCAAATGGCAAGTATATCGGTAAGAAATTTATATCTGGTTTATATTATGTTGATACGTGATCAGTATGATGGCATACTTATCTAGTGATCATGATGCATTTAAGCACATACGACATATTATGATAGTCGGGCAAGTATGAAAATCTTATGATATTGGAATATAGTAAATAATTACTAAATTAAATGTGGAAGTTGATGCATTGGCATATATCATGCTATATAAATATAGTCATTAAGTTGAATAAAATTTAAATTATTGTTATTAACTTCATTTATTGCCTCACTAAGTTCGTACTTAGCGTGTGTTTTATTTTACACACGTAGGTAAATCAAGATGAGAGTGAGAAGAGTATTGCATCAAAATTGGAAAGCTCAACAGGTAATCACAACAATGACATCCTAATTAATGTTTGATTATTATAATGGCATCTATACTTGCTAAACCTATTTGATTGTGATTGACCTTTAAAGTTCGTTATGGTTTCAAGATAAGTGGCATTTCTGGAAAGATTCAAGGTTAAGAATAACCTTAAATGATGAGTTGCATGCTAAGATAATTGATTTATGATTGGAACTCAAACAAATAATTTAAGTCGGTTTTAAATAAAGTTAAGCGTGCTTGGGCTAGAGAAATTATAGGATGGGTGACCATCGAGAAGTTTTTTGAAAATTTTAAATTACCTTGATTATTTTTGGTTTAAGAAGTCGTAACATTTTTTACTCGTACCTGGTATACAGATACAGGAAAGGGGTGTTACATTTATTGTTATCAGAGCTACAGGTTTAGCCGGTTATGGAGTTAAAAGAAGTATGGTAAAGTTCAAAAATGTATACATGCCACAAGGATGTCAGAATTTCTGATGATTTTACTTGTTGGAATGAATGCAATTACTTACTTCATTATGATAATAATGTTAAATTCCAATGTGTAAGGCTAAAAGAATTATGTCAGGTGCTTAGACGAGTGAATCAATAAGAGATTCACGAGCATGATAAGGTTAATGATAATATTCTACCCTCAACTTAGCATGGTACAGAGGCACCAGGGTAACATGATGTGTATGTTTTGGATTAAGATTTTTCTTCCAGACATTTGATTTGATCATGAATTAGCCTGCTTAGGCACTGATTGCAAAAAGAATTGAGAGTTCTGACACACTAGATTTTCAGAGAGACATTGATGGAGATCCTATGATTGTTAATCTATAGTTTAAGGATATAAAGGTTAGGTTGAAGGAACTATGTATTGATGATCAGAGGAGATTAAAAAAATAAAGTAGTATCTCATCTGAAAGGATTATATCTGTATTTGATAGAGTAATGTTACGGTATATACTCAAAAAACTGTTAGCTAGAAGTTCTTTCTTTGAGTGTTCTATAACAAAGTTTATTCTAGAGATGCAACGGAGATTCTTGCATCTTAATTAGGGCAATTGGATCACTTACGGGTATGAGTGCAAGTTTAATAAACTGAGTTGAATTGTTTCTAAATTGCTTCTTACAGACAGAAGGAGAGCATGTTATGACAGCTCATAGAGGGTTAGAGGTCAGGTACAAAGAAGTATTGACTGCCCTATGAATTTAAAAATTCTATAAAGCAGTAAACCATGCTGAATGCAATGGAAAGAGCTTAGAATGAGAAAATATCTAAATAGAGGTCATAGTTCGTAAAGAGGAATAGTAAATCGAGATAACCACTTTTAAAAAGTAGTGAGGATTTCTGGCAAAAATGCCAAGTTGAATTTATTACATAGTTTCGTTAAGAGATCGGGACAAGGAAAATTAAGAACTCTTTAACATTTATAATTAATGTTGAAGATTCAAGAAAACCACAAGACCAATCATGTGAGTGTAGTAATAATGGGCATGCATGAGCATGCAGAGTTTTTATTGGAATTTGTTATCAATATGAAAATGATTTAACTTATGCTATTGATATCGAGCACCAAGGGTAAGCTGGGAGAGTATTCTTATTGTTTGTGAATTTTAAATAGGTTGCCTAAGAGGAGCTGTCAGGCTTGATGCTAAATCAAGAGGCTAAGTTTAGGATTGGATTTAATCCAATATTGAACTTATATTGATTACACTCTACATAATGGCTTTTACTACATTGAGAAAGCTAAACATCTAGTTGCAAGAGTCATTAGATGAAGGTTTTATACGATTTGGTATATCACTTGAGGAAGCTTCAGTGATGTTAGTTAAAGAAGCAGTAATGTTCCTCTAAGGTTAAATTACGATTATATTATTATCAATAAAGGAAGATTTGATAGTAGCACTAGCATTAGTGCAGTATGAATCTAGTAAGGATTCTACCTTATTCAATAATACGTCCCATAATAGGTTGGGATGTGTAGTGATGTAATAAGGCTAAAATAGCAATTGGTGTATTTAGCCAAAAGTCACTCTTTACCTTATAAGCATTAAATGCTTAATTATCTTTAGAGGAAAATAGTGTATCGATTACACAGCCTCAGCTCGAGTCTACTATGACAAATCGGATCAAAGATTTATAGATAAAAGATAAGATATGCCTGTAATGAATTCAGTAAGGTGAAAAGGAAAAATTTAAAGATTTCGATGTTAAGTCTAAAGGATGTTCATGTTATCAATGAGTAATTTATATTTTCGAGGATGATGAAAAGAGAACTAAGAGGTGATTGAATCTGATTTGATTCAGTTCAGGATGTGGAGAATCAAGTATGAATGGTTCGAAGTAATTTAGAATTGATTTAGAATGGTGGATATTATCTACTGATCTTGAAAGAAAAGATATTTGTATGAAGTTAAGGATAAAAGTATTCCTTAAAAGTTTCACCTTGGAAGAAAGGTGTTATGGTTTGGATCAAAAAGGGAAGCTAAGTCCGAGATTCTTTGGGTCATATAAGATTGTGAAACGGGTTGGTCTGGTGGCTTATTAGTTAGTCTTATCTCCGAAAATAGACAAGATTCATAATGTATTCCATGTATCGATGCTCAAGAAGTATCGATCAGATCCTTTATAAATCATTACCCCAGAAGGAATAAAGATTCAACTGAATTTGATTTATGAGGAAGAATCGGTAAAGATATTAACACATGGAGACAAAGGATTAAGAAATAAAATGATTTCGTTTGTTAAAGTTCTTAGGCGAAATCATGAAGTCGAAAAAGTGATTTGGGAAAGATAATTCTAATATCCTAAATTTTTGGGACGAATTTTCTTAAGGGGGAGAATTCTAATATCCCAAATTTTTGGTTAGTGGCCACAATATAAATTTTGAAAGTTTAGGGGTTAAAGTGTAAACTTTTAAAAAGTTCAGAGACCATAGTGTAATTTTCAAAAGTTGTATATTTTAACCCCGTAAATGAATAGTTTAACCCCAAGAATAACATTTTTGTGTTACCCAGATTTTTCGTACAGAGTTTGTATTAATGGCTATAAAGCAATAAAGTTGAAAAGAATATTTGGACAATCGGATCGAATCGAATATCCAGGATATTTTGAAGGATGATAAGCCACGGTTGATTATGTCATTTTACATGTCTGAGATATTTTCTTTGTGTTGGAAGAATATGAACCCTTGGATTTAATTTGATTTTCCATGCTAAATATGAGCCGTTAGATGAAAAATGGCAAGATCGTAATTTTGGAAAATTATAAGGGCAAAGTTGGTAAACTACTAACTCGAGATTTAAATTTAGGTAATTGGATTAAGGATGATGATATGAGGAATATTATGGAAATATAGAATTTTCAGAATAGATCTGATAGCTCGGTAAAGGTAAAATCGTAGTAGAAGTATTTTGTGAATATCGAGAAATCGGATTGAATTGAAATTTTAGAGGTTGTTCCATAATCCATGGAAAATCATAAAATGATATTTATGGAATGGTGGCCGGTTGAGGAGGAACTAATTTAGTTAGATTTTAATGGAATGCCAATTTTGAAACAAACTAGTAAATAAAGACTAGTTGGAGGGTAAATTGGTCATTTGGCAGAGATGACAATTTTGAAATGTTTGAAGTTAAAAGGGGTATTTTTGGAAGAAGAAATTTGAAGTTTAAATCTTGTCCCTTGATTGATGATAAAATCAATCTCAACCGTTGGATAAAAGGCACTTTTGTAATTTCCCTATTTGAATAAATTTAAAATTCATTTATATAATACAAGTGGCAAATTGGAGGAATGGAAAATTAAAAGGCCAAAAAGATAAAGCTTTTTTTATCTTCCATTTTCGAAAATATGAAGGAAAAGGGAGAAAATTTTCCAAGCTCGATTCAAGCCCTGAAACTCGATTTTCAGGTAATCTTTCGAACTGCAAAGTTGTTCTACTATTCAAGCTCTATCTTTTGATTTATTAATTCATGGAATACATGCTTGATTGATGAGAATTTTACATGAGAAGGAAATTAGGGTTTATGAACAAAATTAAGGCTTTTGAGATTTTATGATTCCATGTTGAATTTAAGTTGGAATCAAGCTTATATGACGTTAAAATCATGTTTTTGAGTTGGGATTTAAATCCTACATATTTTGGTTTGTATGGAGAAGATTAGGGTTTATGGATTTAAGTCTAACTTAGGGTTTGTGATGTTGGATTAATGATCTAGTAAGCTTGATTTGTTGTTTGGAAGCAAAACCCTAAGTTAAAATTATAGGGACCAATTCGGAAAGCTTCAAAGTTAAGGGACCAAATCTGAATTTTATGAATTTGGAGTGTATTTATGTAATTAATGATGTTGGAGATGTGAAATTGATGTTAGAATGCTAAACCGATGTTGAATCGAATTAGGGATCATTTTGACAAATTGTCAAAATCAAGTGACTAAATAGGAAATGAATTCTTCGATGGGGATTAAATCTGATTTTCAGTTAAAATAATAGAATTAAGGTATTAGTGTTGATTTGAGGACTAATTTGCAAAATTAAGAAGTTTGAATTCTTACCTTTGCATTTTAGTGACTATTTTGGGCAAAGAAAAAATATTAGAGGGAATTATTTTGAATAATTATTTGATGAAGAAGAGGATGAATTGGTTGTTTGAAGCAAGTGATGGGACTAAATTGACAACTAGATAAATAAGAAGTTAGTAGAAATTAGAAGTTTATTATGGAAAGCTATGTAGAAGATTGAATTTTGGCAGTGACTTCGAAAATTCACCATAAATTCTAAAAAAATGGTTAGATGATGAATTTTATACCGTTGTAAATATGTATTTGTCTAGTTTCGTCTCCAACAAACAGAGACTGATTTTGAGTTCCGTGTTAAAAGATATAAATTTTTAATCGAATGAAGGTCAGAAAATTTATAGAGCAGATTCTGGAAGGACAGTACTGTGACGGGAGTTTGATGAATTTTTATAATTTTTGTAGATTTTATTAATTTATGTTGCTTATACGGTTAGAACCGTTATCGAATCTAGTTTTTCCAGTATAAAGTAAATTAAAATCTGGTATGTATTTTGCCAGGTGTAAGCAAATATTTGAAGGTAGAGCAAGCTATCTAAGGTATTGTTAGATTTCCAAATATTTTTCCTTTCTTCCTGGTATTGTTCAAAAACTCATTATGGTCCCTAATACCAGGAAGAAAGGAAAAATATTTGGAAATTTTATATTCGAATGATTATATTAGGCAGCATGTCTAAGGTATTGTTAGATTTGAATCTAACAAATATTTTATCTTATTCATGTGATTTATGAAGTCAAGGCCGAATCAAAGAAGATTCGAGGTTCTAAGAAGGAAAAGATCGAGTAGAATTTAGTGTGGCATGCTAATAAATGGCCCACGTGAGTGCAATGCATACATAACATGATACATGGATGTTTTTTACATCATTGGTAAGACTTGTGATAAGTCTACCTGATTTATATATTGACATGATATTCATGTCATTGATCATATATTTGACATATTTTAAATGTGTCAAAGGTTGAAAACAAATGCATTGATCAGTAGTTATTGATGATGGTATGCTATGAATGTTATTTCGGGTATGAACTGTCAATAATAAATTATATTGATATACATTGTCATGGATGGAATAAATACATAAATTATTCCCAAATAAGTCATTGAGGGACAGGGTATAGTTGGCATGCCATAGAGTCCAGCAGCACATTGCATATTCAGGAAACCGGGATAGCACTATAATGTACGTAAAGGACACTTAGTGCATGGTAAGCACGGCCTTATAAACGTACGGAAAATTGGGAGGTTAGCACAGTCTTATAAATGTGCAGAAATTAGGAGCACTTCGGTACATATTTGACTCGTGTACCCAGGGTCCTCAAGGTTTAGTTTGGGCTATTAATAAACGGATAATAATTTGTAAACAGGTTAGTGTATATTCGGGTATTCGGTTTCTATGAACACTCGGGGCAAATGGCAAGTATATCGGTAAGAAATTTATATATGGTTTATATTATGTTGATACATGATTAGTATGATGGTATACTTATCTAGTGATCATGATGCATTTATGCACATACGGCATATTATGATAACCGGGCAAGTATGAAAATCTTATTATATTGGCATATAGTAAATAATTACTTAATTAAAAGTGAAAGTTGATGCATTGGCATATATCATGCTATATAAATGTAGCTATGAAGTTCAATAAAATTTAAATTATTGTTATTAACTTCATTTATTGCCTCACTAAGTTCGTACTTAGCATGTGTTTTATTTTACACATGTAGGTAAATCAAGATAAGAGTGAGAAGAGTATTGCATCAAAATTGAAAAGCTCAACTGGTAATGACATCCTAATTAAGGTTTGATTATTATAGTGGCATGTATACTTGCTAAATCTATTTGAGTGTGAATGACCTTTAAAGTTCGTTATGGTTTCAAGATAAGTGACGTTTCTGGAAAGATTCAAGGTTAAGAATAACCTTAAATGATGAGTTGCATGCTAAGATAATTGATTTATGAGTGAAACTGGAACAAATAATTTAAGACGGTTTTAAATAAAGTTAATCATGCTTGGGCTAGAGAAATTATAGGAATGGGTGACCATCGGGAAGTTTTCTGAAAATTTTAAACTACCCTGATTATTTTTGGGTTTAAGAAGTCGGAACATTTCCGACTCGTACCTGGTGTATGGATACGGGAAAGGGGTGTTACAAAGAACCTTTAATTAGAGGACAGAAATGAAAAATCACCTATAATTGCTGATTTCTCCCTTAATTGACAAGATTTGAGTTAAATCTCCAAGAAAACAAATAGAGATTGATGTCGAAATAAAATGAATCAATTAGGAAGTCAAAAGGAAATCTAAAAGGAATGTTTTCTGAGAGTTTTGGAGTAAAATTGATAGTTTGGTTGTTGAGAAAGTTGAGAGCAAAAGTAGTTACGTAAGAAAATGAAATTGGTTATTAAATCCTTTTAATCAAATCTCTTTTATTTTTATTTATTAAACTTTAAAAACCTTTTAAAAATAGCCTAAATTAAGGCAAAAATATGATTAAAAACTTTGGTAAATTAGCTCCTTAAAGATTCTAAGTTTTGACCCTTTTACGATTTAGTCACCAAAATAGTTTTGAAAACTTTACATTTTAGTCACCAAACCAAAATGTCTCAAAATCCGATTTTATTTCTTCGAATTGAGTTTTCCAAAACCCTTATAATATTCATTAAACATTTTCTAATATTTTCCATATTTTATTTTAACCAAAAACCATTTATAATTAATTTCTGAAACTTGCTCGAATCGTCTAATTTGGTTCCCTGAACCGTCTAATTGATCTAGCTAACATCTAGTCCCAAATTCAGGGTGTTAAAACTCTCCCCCTCTTAAGAAATTTCATCCTTGAAATTTACCTAGCAAAAAAGGTAACGAAAATGCTTCTTCATGTCCTCCTTACTTGCCCATGTGGCTTCCTCTACGCCACGGTGTCACCATAACACCTTTACCAACTCAATGGTCTTTCCACGAAGAACCTTGCTGCTTGAATCCATAATTTTCACCGGCTCCTCGTCATATGTCAAATTTGTATTCAAATCAATTTTCTCAACAGGCATCACATGCGATGGGTTCAATCTATATCTCTGAAGCATCGATACATTGAAAACACCATGTATCTTCTCCAACTCCGCAGGAAACCTAAACCTATAAGAAACTGGACCAACACGTTCCAACAACTTATAAGGCCCAATAAACCTCGGACTCAACTTGCCTTTACGTCAAACCTCATTACCTTCTTCTATGGTGAAACCTTAAAAAACACTTTATCCCCAACCGCAAACTCAATCTCCCGATGATTCAAGTCAGCATATTACTTTTGTCGATCCGAAGCTGCCTTCAACCGATCCCTAATAAGTTTACCTTCTCATTAGTGTCATTCAGCACATTAGGCAAAGAAACATACTTCTCACCTACCTTCGCCCAACAAAGTGGCGTGCAACACCTTCTATCATACAAAGCTTCGTACGGAGCCATTTGAATAATAGCTTGATAATTATTGTTATAGGCAAACTCCACCAACGATAGTTATTTCTCCCACGTTCCTTGAAAATCAATGATACAACACCGCAACATATCTTCTAACACTTGGATAATTCATTCCGACTGACCATCCGTTTAAGGATGATACGAAGTACTAAAATTCAACCGCATACCCAAAACCTTATGCAAACACTCTCAAAACCTCACTGTAAAGCGCGGATCCCTATTCGATACTATAGACTTAGGCACCCCATGCAACCTCACAATCTCAGCAACATACAACTCTGCCTTATCCAAATTATACGTCGTATGCACAACCAGAAAATGTGCACACTTTGTAAACCTATCCATAATCACCCATACGGAATTCTTCTTTCATGGCATTAAAGGCAAACTGGTTACAAAATCCATGGGAATTCTCTCCCAGTTCCATTCTGAAATCCTTAACGGTTGCAACAACTCGGAAGGAAACTGATGCTCAGCCTTAACATGCTGACATGCCATACAACGAGCAATGAAATCCGTTACGTCCTTCTTCAAACCAACCCAGAAATACTCCACCTTCAAATCATGATACATCTTTGTACTTCTTGGATGCATAGCAAAAGGCCTCAAATGTTCTTCAGTCAAAATAGTGTGCCTTAACTCCTCAACTTTCGGCACAACCACTTGACTCTTGAAACACAAAACACCCTATTCCTTAAAAAAATCTATCTGATTGTCATCCATAATATCCTTAACATGTGGTACCAATGAATCATCATACGGTTGTTTCTCCTTGATCAACGATAACACTGATGACTTCACTTACAACTCAGCCAACAAACCACCGTCTCGTGTCACACTTAACCGAGCAAACATTGCCCTCAACTCTACTGCAACCTTCATACTCAAGGCATCGGCTACAACATTAGCCTTACCCGGATGATACTCAGTTGTCAAATCATAATCCTTGAGAAACTCCAACCATCTCTGTTGCCTAAGATTCTACTCCTTTTGTGACATCATATACTTCAAACTCTTGTGATCCGTGTACACAATACACTTCTCACCATAGAGATAATGCCTCCAAATCTTCAACGCAAACACCACCGCAGCAAGCTCTATATCACGCGTAGGATAGTTGCGCTCGTGCACCTTCAACTACCTAGATGCATAAGACGCAACTTTACCCCCTTCATTAACACACACCCCAGACCAACATAGGATGCATCGCTATACATTACAAACTCCTTCTCCGGTTTAGGTTGAATCAAGATCGAAGCTTGCGTTAAAGCTTCCTTCAACTTATCAAAAGCTTGTTGTTTACCCTCTCTCCACTCAAAACTTACATCCTTTTGCAACAACATCATCAAATGAGCAGCAACCTTCAAAAAACCATCTACAAAGCAACAACAATACCCTACTAACCCCAAGAAACTACGAACCTCTATCACCGACTTAGGTTGCTTCCAATTCACGACGGCCTCAATCTTTTGCGGATCTATACGGATACCTTTCACCGAAACAACATGAGCAAGAAAAGCCAAACTCACACTTGCTCAACTTAGCATAAAGCTTATTATCAAACAGAATTTGCAACACAATCTGTAGGTGTCGATCATGACCCTCCTCGGTACGAGAGTACACAAGAATGTCATCGATAAACATCACCATGAATTGATCTAAGAATTCATGGAATACATGATTTATCATGTCCATAAAAGTTGTGGGTGCATTAGTCAACCCAAATAGCATCACTAAGAACTCATAATGACCGTAACGCATGCGAAAAGCTATTTTCAGCACATATTTATCTTTCACCTTCAACTGATAATACCTAGACCTCATATCAATCTTCGAAAACATCGTAGCACCTCCAAAATTGATCAAACAAATCATAGTGCCATCCTTCTTCTTCACGAACAACCTTGGTGCTCCCCACGGTGATACACTAGGTCAAATGAAACCACGATCCAACAACTCTTAAAGTTGTGTCTTCAACTCCTTCATTACCATGCGATACGATGCAATCGATACCAAAGCCGTATCCACATACGTCTCAATACAGAACTCTACCTTCCTATTTGGTGGTAATTCAAGTAACTCCTCCAAAAACACCCTCGGAAAATCACAAATAGTGCAGATATCCTAGACTCGCACCTCTTTCATATTTGGGTTCATAACATAAGCTAGGTATGCTTGACCCCAAGCTCCAACAACTTCCGCACTTCTAAAGATGAAACTATATTAGACAAGAATTTAACATTCTTTCCCACAACCACCACTTCATAATCCTCAGCAAGTTTCAATAAAACTCACTTGGTCTCAAAGTCAACCATAGCCTTATGCTTAGATAACCAATCCATCCCCAAAATTACATCAAAACCATGAAATGAAAACTCCATCAAATCAGCCGCAAACACATAACCTTGAACCATCAAAGGATATCTCCTAAACAACCTCCTAGCAACTACCATCTCACCAAAAGAACTAGTTACTCGCATACCCACATCTAACACTTCTACAGGTATATCAAACAAATGTGCATAATCCCGTAAGATGTATAAATATGTAGAACCAGAATCTATCAAAGAAAGTAATGATATGGGCTGCAAAGTAAATATACATGCAATCACATATGTATCATTCCTTCTCTCATGGTACGCGTAAATCCTTGCCGGTCCAGCACCTATAGGTTGAACCGCCACAGTATGAGCAACTATCCTTTGACCTTTCTTTCAACGCTAAAAATTACCTTGACCACGGCCTCTCTATGGTACAACAACAGGCACAAGAGCTTGTCTATCTCTAACCAACTGCAGACAATCACGCCTAATGTGATCTCGTGAACCACAACTCTAACATGTACCAAACGTACCCCAACACTCCCCTGAATATCACCTACCATATCGCTCACACTCAGGTGCTCGAACATAGGTACTCTGACTGTGCTGTCTATGCCCAACACTACTCCCACCACATCTCAGATAAGGATGACGCCTCTTATCCCTATGCTTCTTGTACTAATCTCTACCAACATTTGACTCGACAATTCTCTTCCCAACAGAAGAACTCCCCGATCTAGAAGATAATCCCAAATTATGCTCTATATCCTTAGCATAGGAAACCAAGACATCAAACTTCATGTAATCTATAGCCAACATATAAGTCTTCACTTCTTTAACCAGTCCATACCATAAACGATCACATCGTTGTCACTCATCAAGAACCAGCTCAGGTAAACCTCATATTTCGACACAATCATGCTACCCTAGACCAACACCATAAACTCTCAATTTTTTTCATCTTGGTCTTGAGAACCCATATACTTCTTTAGGAAAGCAACACAAAAGAACTCCCATGTCACATTTACAGGTGCCATACCTGCGATAGAAGTCATCCACCAGCTATAAGCATCCCTCTGAAGCAAAGATACTATGCATCCCAACTTACGGACATCCATATGCTTTATCTGCCCAAGAATCCTCTCAGTACTGGAGAACCACTCCTCAGCTTCCTCTAGAGCTAAACCCGTAAACTCGGTACCTCCTAAACTACACAAACATTCTAACAGATGTCTTGTATTAATAGTTGTCGTAGGTGCCACTGTAGGTACTTGCACCCCAGTTATAGCTGCTTGAAATGCTCTAGTCATCACCTGGATCAACGGTGTCATATCACCAAAAATTGGTCCTTGCGGTTCCTAAGGCACACCACCCTCGACTCCAGCACCAACAGAAGGAATCGAAGGGGGATGAGGTACCTCATCATTATGCCCATCCACAACACTACCCATATAAGCTCTTGTCTCTCGCCTGGGTCCCATGTCTTGAAAATATGAGTCTAAAGCATGATAATGCAATAAAATAAATAATTAGTCCAACTTGAAGCAAGAATCCAAGTCGTACATGTTTCAAAACAAAAATCATTTTTTTCTTATATTAATAAGGCAATTTATCCCTAATCTTTTACCCCAACATAGCACATTTCAAACATAAACACACAAAATCATACACCGTGCATGGTATTCAACAAAGTCATTCAACAAAAATAAATCAAAAAACCATAACACACCTTCCAACAATCATAACCTGGCTCTGATACCACCAAATGTAACCCCTTGACTCAGCCTAGACGTTTGACCGAACCGAACGAGCTACATTGGGTTTGCCGAGAAAAACCTGAATGAATTACTTGAAAATGGTCTATTTTATCATTTTATCTTATTTAAATGCATAATTAAGTCCTAGTTTGATCATGCTAGCAGTGGTGAAATTTACAATTAAATCAGGTGTCGATTTGACATCCAATTGAATGAGAACGCACTTTAGGGACCAAATTGCAATTTTGGGAAATTATGAGGACTTCCTTAAATCAAAAGCTATCAAACCTTAATTAGTCATGTTTCTTGCATACTGGTTGAATTTCAACTTAAAATAATCATCCAAACTCATTTAATTGCACGATCAAGAAATAGGGACTAAACTACAAAGATCCAAACTTCAAAAATCATTTTACCAAAATTAACTAACTGCGTACCGGTACAACTACATCTTGTATCGATATGAGTTCAATTTACAAAGGGTATCAGTACGGTCCTCAAGCGTACTGGCACGGTTGTTCGTGAGGGAATCCCAAAAACGCTCATCAATGCATTTAAAACTATTTTGTATCCAAATAAGTATTAAAGCTCATGCCAAAACATCTCATTCTTCTATAATCTTTACAAATGTGCACATTTAAACAATTTCAACACATGTATCATGGATTTTTAGCATAAACCTTTAAGCTTTCTCATGCTAAAGCCTCAAAATAGCAAGCTTAAAGAGCATCTCATGTATAAACCATATTATACAAAATATAATCTATTTCTCATGATACATTATATCATATATTTTTGATACCCCTTCCCCGTATTCATAGCTGAAAACGAGTCAGAGATATCACAAAATATTTGTAAAACCCTCTACATTTGTAACTAGGTAAAAATTTTGATTCTTTTAAAAATATTACAATATATTTAGTTTCTATTTACAAATGTAGTTAATCGCGTATAGTTTACACATACTATTTTAATCTTCAAATCGAGTTTAATTTCAGGCAGCAACTTATTAATTTAATTTGACTTTATATAATTAATGAAACTGTTAAAAACTGTCTGACTTAAAATTTATCCAGATACCACATAAAATACAAATTCTATCAGAGCAGGCATATCATTTGAATATACATGCCAACTAGTAAATATCAAACAGTGTCAAAAGATATCGTACTGATACTAATGTACCTGTTATTGATTGATGATGTACGTTTATGCTCCTTACTCCAACTATTTCTTCTTTCCTACGTGTAAAACAGTTACACGTTAAGTATTTACTTAGTGAGGCAATAATTTGAATTTAAGTGCAACTGTCATAATATCAATATTAATGATTAACAATGCATATGATCACCTTACCATTATATGCTCATTAACATAAATAAATATATATATCAAAGTGATAAGATTAGATCTTACCAATACCATTGTCATTCCATCTGTAAGCTTTCAATACTTACCAATACCTTTTTCCCATTCCTATATGCAAGCTTTCAAGCTTATCTTCCTGTTTCTTTTTTATTCTTTTCAATTTATTTAGCCCAAGGTATCGAATTAAGAGATTCTATGTACAGGAGTCATCCCCCCATACCCAACCTTTCTTGAGTATGTATATTATTTGCACTCTACCGGGAGTGCTTAGCACCGAAGTGCTTCTGTATACTTACCGCAGTATACAATATATCCATCATTGAGTTTTTATGAAATTACTCTGAAGTGCTTAGCATCCGTAATAAGTCTGTATACTCGAACCATGCATGAGTATTTATAAAATTTGCACTTTATCTAAAGTGCTTAGAATCATTATACAGTTGTTTATGACTCTATGACTAGCCAACTATACCTTTGAACCTCTATATCATACTTGGGCTTTATATCATCAAATATTTCATCCATGGCAATGTATATCAATTTATATTAACATGAAGCAGTTCATAATCGAATAACATTAATAGTAAATCATCATCAATAACTAGTGACCAATGCATTTATTTTCAACCTTTGACATATTTTAAGTATGTCAAATGTATGATCAATGACATAATTATCCTGACAATATATAAACCAGGTAAACTCATCGTAAGTCTTACCAGTGATGTATAAAACATCTATGTATAATGTTATGTATGCATTGCACTCACCTGGGCCATTTATTAGTATGCCTCACTAAGTCCTCTTTGATCCTTTCCTTCATCGTACCTCGAACATCCCTGGATTCAAACTTAACTTCATAATTCAAATAAGTAAAATATTTGTTAGATCCTAATCTAACAATATCTTAGACATATTGTCCAATATAATCATTCGAATATAAAAATTTCCAAACATTTTCATTTCTTCCTTGTATTGTTCAAAAACTCATTATGGTCCTTAGTGACCAATTTGAACTTCCATTAACCCTTTTCAAGCTTACTAATCAACCTTAGATACAAAGTGTATCAATTCTCATTTTTTGGTAGTTTGCAGTACCTCCCAAAAAATATTTCTACAAAAATAATCTACAACTCGGAATTCGATTCCGTTTTGTCTGAAAGAAACTAGATTCAATAAGATTTTCAACCATATAAATTAATAGCACAAATTCAACTTGTACGATTTATGGTGAATTTTCAAAGTCAATTTCCAGTATTGAATTTCGGAACAACCTGCTATACTGTTTTCTGACCTTTCACCACTTAAAAATTCATACTTTTTACTCGGAACTCAAAAATAGTTTCCGTTTGTTGGACACGAAACTAGATGAACAAATCTTTACATCGGTATAAAATTCACCTTACAACCATTTTTTTAGAATTTATGGTGAATTTTCAAAGTTACTGCCATAAACCAGTTTTTCTACACAACTTCTATAAACAACTTCAACTTTTATACTAACTTCTCCTTACTTCTCTACTTTTCAATTTAGTCCAATCACTAGCTTTAAACCACCAAATCATCACATTCTTCACCAAATAATTATTCACAATAATTCTCCCTAATTTTCCTTATTTACCGAAATAGTCACTAAAATGCAAAGATAAGGACTCATGCTTCTTAACTTTGCAATTTAGTCCTCAATTCAACATTACTACATTAATTCCATCATTACAACTAAAAATCAGATTTAACCCCCATACAAAACTTCAATTTCGATTTAGTCACTTAACTTTGACAAATTGTCAAAATGGTCACTAATTCAATTCAACATCAATTTGGCATTCTAACTTGGAAATGACTTTTATAAAATTTCTCTATCATATGGCAAAAGTTCAAAATTTTCCAGTTCGGTCTGGGTATCCAAATTCTACTTAAACTTTAACTACGATTTTCCCAATAATCGAAGTATCAGATCGAACCAATAATTCCTCATTCGATTCACACCCTTAGGTGATCTGTTTATTTATGAAATAAAAACCCTTAAATTTTGGGAAATTACAACTTTAGTCCCCAAACTTTTCCAAAGTTTATACTTTAACCATAAAATTTTTTAAATTTACTTTTTGATCACTACCTTTTTAAACTTTAATTCCCATTCCAATTTTCCTTGTAATTCAACCAAACTTTAAGAATACCTTATTCAATTCACTATCTATCACATGAGACCTTTAAACCTTAGAAATTTCCTTTCCAAAACTCATAATTAAAGAAATCCCAACTTTTGCATTTTTGTCATTTTAGTCACTAAGTTAGCTTTTAAGCTATTATCTTAGTACTAAATGACCCTTAATCAACTTAGTATATTTTAGGGTATTACAATTATCTCCCCTTTAAGAAAATTCATCCTCGAATTTTCAACTTGCACCTGATTCAAAAGGTGAGAAAACTATAGTCTTATATTTTCTTCTTATTTCTCTCAAATTGTTTCTTTAACCTTGTGATTTTTGTCAAAGAACTTTGACAAACGGGATTGTATTGTTTTCTTAGTTTTTTGACTCCATGTGCTAGGATCTTTACCAATTCTTTTCCGTAGCTTAAATCTGACTGAATCTCTATTTTCTTTGGAGTAACAACAAGTGAGAGGTCTAATCAATATTTCCAGAGCATCGATACATTATGAATCTTCTTCATTTACAAAGATAAAGCTAACTATTAATCTTAGCTATCAGACTAACTCCTTTTACAATTTATTATAGCACAATAAATTTTAAAATTAACTTTCTTTTTGTCCAAACCATAACACCTTCTTCCAAGATGAAACTTTTAAGGAATACTTTATCCTTAACTTCATATTAAATATCTTTTTTTTTCAGGGTCAACAAATAGTTTCCATCATTGAGATAGAAATTCTTCCTTGATAATACAAATATCTATCAAACCTAACTTCCAAGTTTTCAGTTTCACTCTTTTCCACTTGTTTGCACCTTGACAACATTTCTTATCCTTTCTTTAAAGATATATTATTTAATTCAATATGGTAAATTTTATTCATAACTTGACAATCAAAACACCATCTTCCTTTAATGCCAATCTTGCATTCATAGCTCTTAAGGCAACAATTGTCTTTTGACTGAGAGCATTAGCTACCACATTAACTTTTTCTGAATGATAATCAATGACCATATCATAATCTTTAAGAAGCTCGATCCAACTTCTTTGCCTCAAGTTCAACTCTTCTTTGGTAAGCATATACTTTAAACTTTTATAACCTATATAAATATAGCATCATTCACTGTATAAATAATGACGCCATATCTGCAACGTAAATATAGCCATTGCTAGATCCAAATCCTAAGTAAGATAATTTCTCTCATATATCATAAGTTGTCTCAAGCATAGACCATTACTTTTCATTCTGGTTGTACTGGTACCGTGGCTTCTATTAAGATCTTCCTTAATGTCTCAAAGTTTTCTTTTCATTTATCTTTTCAAATGAATGGCATGTCTTTCCTCAATAGCTTGGTCAATGAGGAGGCAATCATCAAAAAAATCTGAACCTCTAAAACATTCTTCAGAGGTTTCCATTCAACTATAGTTTATGCTTTCTTGGGATATACTCTTATCCCTTCTGCCAAATCCACATAACTAATAAAACGTCTTTTGACAACCAAGTTCACACTTTAACAAATTAGCATATAGCTTCTTTTCTCGAAAGGTTTGAAGAACAATGCAAAATGAGCATCTTGTTCTTCATTTTTCTTCAAATAGACCAAAATATCATCAATGAACTCTAGCAAAAATTGGTCTAAGAAAAATTAGAATACTTGGTTAATTAGGCTTATAAATGTCGTAGGCATCATCACGAACTCATAATATTCATATCGAGTTCGAAAAGTTGTCTTTAGAGTTTATTCTTCCTTGATCTTTAGTTGATAATATTTCGATCGAAGGTCTATTTTGGAAAACATAGATGTGCTTTTTTTAACTGATCAAAAGATCATCAGTCTTCTGAAGAAGATATTTATTCTTTACCGTCACCTTATTTAGTTGACGGAAATCTATACTTAATCACATAGATCAATCTTTCTTTTTCACAAATACGCTAGTGCACCGCAAGGTGGCACATTAGGCTTTATAAAACCTCGACCTAACATTCATTGTAATTGTACCTTTAAATCCCAAAGTTTGGTCGAAGCCATTTTATACGGGGCCATTAATTTAGGATCAATGTCTGGTATCATCTTTAATTTGAATTTCACCTCTCAATCTAGTGGTAATTCCGAGTAACCCATCTGGGAATTCATCCAGATATTTTTGGACAGTCGGGTTATTTTCCAATTTAACTTCAACAGCCCGAGTATCCACTATATTTGCTAAGAAAACTTAACAACCTTATAACAATAATTTCTTTAATAAAACAACTGAAATTACATTGGAAAAGGGATTTACCCTTTTATCAACTACTACTATTTTTGTACCTTCTGTGTTTTTTTAATACTAATCACTTTATGCGACAATTCATCATGACTTGATAGGAAGGTAACCAATTCATCCCCACCATCATCTTAAACTCCTCAAAAGATAATTCCATTAAATTTATCGGGAACTCTATTTCTTATATTTTTATCAAGCAATTCCAATGTTCAGCTCGCCCTTACATTACAACCCAACAAATTTATGACCGCTATATTACTTGAAATGGGTTCTAAAAGGATATCTCCATCACCATTCAACTTCGTACTTATATATGAATGTGTAAAGCTAGGACCCATCAACATCAATACAATTTTATCCAAAAAGATGAGATGTACCTTCTATGATTTTTGAATCCTCCCAATATTTATCATTCCTGATGTTATAAACTTGGATTGATATGTGCAGTCCTAGCTGCGAAGCGATTTCAAATGTTTCCCCAGCTTTAACTTAACATCGGAGTAGCAGTACAACTCCATCTAATTTCTCAGTATCCAAACAGTGGAATCCATCCAGTGTAATCCTTAGGTTATTCAGTTATAAATCAACAATCACTAGACCTTAATCTACTTTTCCTTTCAATTTAGGTGTTTCTAAACTTTTCAATTCCTTAATCTGGCACAGGCACTTCTTGTTGTACCAGTGCCCATTTCTTGTTCTAATTTATCTGAAGGGTTACTACTAACCTTATTGTTACTACTCTTGATTCCTTCCAAAGCTTCCAATTTACCAGTTCATCACACTTTCTTGGCTCAAATATTTCTTATAATTCGTCCCAATTTACATTAGTAAGGAGTGACATCAATCGGATCATAAAAACATCATATCAGTAATATTGATATCCTAGTGGCATGTACACTCTTTTTAACATAAAACCATTTCCATTTAGGCCGAGAATCGGCTAAACTTGTAGCTCTGATACCAATAAATGTAATACGCCTTTCTCGTATTCATAGCTAAAAACGAGTCAGAGATATCACAAAATATTTGTAAAACCCTCTACATTTGTAACTCGGTAAAAAATTTGATTCTTTTAAAAATATCATAATATATTTAGTTTCTATTTACAAATGTAGTTAATCGCGTATAGTTTAAACATAATATTTTAATCTTCAAATTGAGTTTAATTTCAGGCAACAACTTATTAATTTAATTTGACTTTATATAATTAATGAAACTGCCTAAAAACTGCCTGACTTAAAATTCATCTAGATACCACATAAAATACAAATTCTATCAGAGCAGGCATATCATTTTAATATACATGCCAACTAGCAAATATCAAACAGTGTCAAAAGATATCTTACTGATACTGATGTACCTGTTATTGATTGATGATGTACGTTTATGCTCCTTACTCCAACCATTTCTTCTTTCCTACGTGTAAAACAGTTACACGTTAAGTATTTACTTAGTGAGGCAATAATTCGAATTTAAGTGCAACTGTCATAATATCAATATTAATGATTAACAATGCATATGATCACCTTACCATTATATGCTCGTTAACATAAATAAATATGTATATCAAAGTGATAAGATTAGATCTTACCAATACCGTTGTCATTCCATCTGTAAGCTTTCAATACTTACCAATACCTTTTTCCCATTCCTATCTGCAAGCTTTCAAGCTTATCTTCCTGTTTCTTTTTTATTCTTTTCAATTTATTTAGCCTAAGGTATCGAATTAAGAGATTCTGTGTACAGGAGTCATCCCCCCATACCTAACCTTTCTTGAGTATGTATATTATTTGCACTCTACCGAGAGTGCTTAGCACCGAAGTGCTTCTGTATACTTACCGCAATATACAATATATCCATCATTGAGTTTTTATGAAATTACTCCGAAGAGCTTAACGTCCGTAATAAGTCTGTATACTCAAACCATGCATGAGTATTTATAAAACTTGCACTTTACCTGAAGTGCTTAGAATCTTTATACAGCTGTTTATGACTCTATGACAATCCAACTATACCTTTGAACCTCTATATCATACTTGGGCTTTATATCATCAAATATTTCATCCATGGCAATGTATATCAATTTATATTAACATGAAGCAGTTCATAATTGAATAACATTAATAGTAAATCATCATCAATAACTAGTGATCAATGCATTTATTTTCAACCTTTGACATATTTAAAGTATGTCAAATATATGACCAATGACATAATTATCCTGACAATATATAAACCAGGTAAACTCATCGCAAGTCTTACCGGTGATGTATAAAACATCTATGTATAATGTTATGTATGCATTGCACTCACCTGGGCCATTTATTAGTATGCCTCACTAAGTCCTCTTTGATCCTTTCCTTCATCGTACCCGAACATCCCTGGATTCGAACTTAACTTCATAATTCAAATAAGTAAAATATTTGTTAGATCCTAATCTAACAATATCTTAGACATATTGTCCAATATAATCATTCGAATATAAAAATTTCCAAACATTTTCCTTTCTTCCTTGTATTGTTCAAAAACTCATTATGGTCCTTAGTGACCAATTTGAACTTCCAATAACCCTTTTTAAGCTTACTAATCAACCTTAGATACAAAGTGTATCAATTCTCATTTTCTGGTAGTTTGCAGTACCTCCCAAGAAATATTTCTACAAAAAATAATCTACAACTCAGAATTCGATTCCGTTTTGTCTGAAAGAAACTAGATTCAATAAGATTTTCAACCATATAAAATAATAGCCCAAATTCAACTTGTACGATTTATGGTGAATTTTCAAAGTCAATTTCCAGTATTGAATTTCGGAACAACCTGCTATACTGTTTTCTGACCTTTCACCATTTAAAAATACATACTTTTTACTCGGAACTCGAAAACAGTTTCCGTTTGTTGGACACGAAACTAGACGAACAAATCTTTACATCGGTATAAAATTCACCTTATAACCATTTTTTTAGAATTTATGGTGAATTTTCAAAGTTACTACCATAAACCAGTTTTTCTACACAACTTCTATAAACAACTTCAACTTTTATACTAACTTCTCCTTACTTCTCTACTTTTCAATTTAGTCCAATCACTAGCTTTAAACCACCAAATCATCACATTCTTCACCAAATAATTATTCACAATAATTCTCCCTAATTTTCCTTATTTACCGAAATAGTCACTAAAATGCAAAGATAAGGATTCATGCTTCTTAACTTTGCAATTTAGTCCTCAATTCAAAATTACTACCTTAATTCCATCATTACAACTAAAAATCAGATTTAACCCCCATACAAAACTTTAATTTTGATTTGGTCACTTAACTTTGACAAATTGTCAAAATGGTCACTAATTCAATTCAACGTTAATTTGGCATTCTAACTTCATTTTCTTACCTCTAACATCATTAATAACACATATACACTCCAAATTCTAGAAATTCAGATTTGGTCCTTCAACTTTTCAAGTTGCCGAAATGGTCCCTACATAATTTAACTTAGGGTTTTGCTTCCAAACAACAATTCAAGCTTACTAGATCATTATTTCAACATCACAAACCCTAAATTAAACTTGAATTCATAAACCCTAATCATCTTCATAATAACCAAAACATGTAAAACTTAAATCCCAACTCAATATCATGATTTTAACATCATACTAGCTTGATTTCAACTTGAATTCAATCATGGAATCATAAAATCTCTAAAGCCCCAATTTGATCCATAACCCTAATTTATTTCTCATGAAAATTCTCATCAACCAAGCATGTATTCCATGAATTATTGATATCAAAAGATAGAGCTTGAACAGTAGAACAGCTTTGTAGTTGAAGAGATTACCTAAAAATTGAGTTTCGGGGCTTAAATCGACTTGGAAATTTTTCTTCTTCTTTCCCCTCTTTCTCCACGTTTCAAGGCTGGAAAAGATGAACAAAATCTTCATCTTTTCACCATTAGTTTACACATATATCTATTAAATAAATATTAAATTCATTTAATAGTGAAATTACAATTTTGCCCTTTTTATCCAATGGTTGAGATTGATTTTATCATCAATCAAGGGCCAAGATTTAATCTTGCATTTTCTCTTTCCAAAATTGCCCTTGTAACTTTTTAAAATTGAAGGATTCAACTTGAATTGAACTAAAAATATTTCCAACACTTAGAAATGAATTTTCCCAATAATCGAAGTATCAAATCGAACCAATAATCGAAGTATCAGATCGAACCAATAATCGAAGTATCAGATCGAACCAATAATTCCGCATTCGATTCACACCCTTAGGTGATCTGTTTATTTATGAAATAAAAACCCTTAACTTTTGGGAAATTATAACTTTAATCCTCAAACTTTTCCAAAGTTTATACTTTTGCCATAAAATTTTTAAAATTTACATTTTGGTCACTACCTTTTTAAACTTCAATTCCTATTCCAGTTTTCCTTGTAATTCAACCAAACTTTAAGAATACCTTATTCAATTCACTATCTATCACATGAGACCTTTAAACCTTAGAAATTTCCTTTCCAAAACCCATAATTAAAGAAATCCCAACTTTCGCATTTTTGTCATTTTAGTCACTAAGTTAGCTTTTAAGCTATTATCTTAGTACTAAATGACCCTTAATCAACTTAGTAAATTTTGGGGTATTACAATATTGGCATTCAAGTGACCCAAAATCCATTTCAATCTATTTATAAAAATGTATCGGATACACGGATTTCCCAAGTGGTTCCTTCGAACACTTCACATACATCCTCGAACAGGAACAGCCCTCAACGGTTATGATGTATAAATCCACCAGCGGGAGATTTGGCACACTCTTGACCCCTCAACCGCTGAAGTTCTCATGGTGGAGCATGGCACACTCTTTACCCCTCGAAACATTGAGGCAACTTATTATAGTGCACTTTAAACCCTATGGCTAACCAACTATATCCGATAACTTTAATCTCAACCACTTGCCAGTATACTCAATAAAACCATATTACCTCGCTGTTTTACATATGCATCAAATCAAACCAATTTCCAATACATTAAACCATGTATTCTAGTATTCTCAAAACTCTTTTCGTAAACCATTTTACATACTCAATAATCATCATATTTGATCATTTGCAACATCTTTCATTTCTAAATCATGCATATAAAAATAAGTGCAATGCCCCAGTTTTGGGCCTAGCGGTTTAAGGGCTAGTTAAATGGTTTGGTGGACCAGGTTAGGGATTTGAGTCGATTTCAGGAATAAATATTTTTGAGTGAGTTAAAATATGGGGAAATGGTTAAAATCAATATTTAATATGTATATATATATAATATTGGTGAAATCAATTTGAGAAAATTGGAATTGGAAGAGTGACATTTTGGTTGGTGACCAAAATGTAAATTTTCAAAACTATTTTTAAAATGTGACTAATTTGTAAAAGGGTCAAATTCTTAGAATCCTTAAGGCCCTATTTTACCAAAATTTGGCTAGTGGTTTCTTCCCTCAATTAAAGATTTTAACATGTGTTTTATTAATCAATAAAAAAGGTTTTAATATTAAAAGGTATTTATTGATTTTATAAAGATTTGACGTAAACTTTTCTCTTCACTTCTACTCTACCAAAAACTATTGTTTTCATCAAATTTTAGAGGTGAGAGATCTATTTTTCTTGAATTCTTGATTTATAAATGATTCTTCATCTTTGATTTACAAAATCTCATTGAAATCTTGTGTTTTTCAAGCTCTAATCAATCAATTGAGGGAGAAATCACACAATAGAGGTAAGGTTCATTTTTCTCCTCTATTGAATAGTTTTTTATTGAATTTCCCAAGTATTTGATCCTTGCTTCATGATTTATAATCTGATTTTATGTTTTTTCTGATGATTATTTCATTTAATTGGGTTTATTTGATGAAATTGGAGAAGATTCATATTGGATCTATTTTCGGGTTGAGGATTGATTTTAAACATGTATTGGATGTTTTGTAATGTGGATAAGTTGTTTTTAACATTGGAATCCCGAAACACCATGAATCCCTAATTATTTAGGTTGTTAGATTTGTATTTTTGAGGTGTTGTGATGGTTGTTTAGTTGTTGGAGATATAAGGATGATGTAATCCTATTTTGAGTGCTGATTGATGTTAATGGAAGTATTAGATTGATATTTTGTAGCTGGGTTGTGTTTAGAAAGAGTTAGATGATGATTTCGGTTGTTGTGGGTGAGTAGTTGTGAAAGAATTGTTGAGGATAGTAAGGGGTATTGTTGCAGTGTTTGTAATGCATTGAGATGCATCAATCCTCTGTTTTTATATGGTTAAAACAAGAGAGGTTATTTCGGAAGCCATCGGTGAAGCTTTGGTGGCTTCGGACGCTTGAATTCACGTTGGTAAATTGAGGTTTCGCATATCGGTGAGTGAGAAAGTGGATTTCATCTTTGAAATGGTTTAAAGGTGGTTTATGGGAGTTTAAACTTAGCTTGAAATGCTGTTTTAAACTCAGAAGTATGTATAAAGTAATTTTCCCTCTCGGTCATGCTTTTACAAAATGGTTTTATGCACTTGTTTTGAATAACATGGTATCTACTGTTTAAGCATGTTTTAAAGTATGTTTAATACTGTTTTGATCATGAAATAATGATGGATGCACGTGGTAAGTGATCCATGTAAGTATGTGATTTATACTTGTGTTTAAAGCGTGGTTTGTTGCTTTGAGGAAAAGGTTTGTATTGATGCATATGAAAATAGTGTGGTACATGGTTAATTGTGAATTATATTGGCAAGTGGTGTGGTTTAAAATGTTATCAAATATAGCTGGTCGGCCATAGGATTGATAGTGCACTATAAAAACTTGCCTTAGATGTCGAGAGGTTTTATACGGTGTACCGAATACTCCATCCAAGTACCCTAATGGTCGAGGGGTTATATGGTACTGTAAACTCCCGTTAGTGGGTTAAGCATCTAACCGATGATTGGGGTTGGTGTCTTGTGAGTTGTAATTGTACTCGGTTGATAATGTACCAGGATTGTGATTGTATCACTATTCCGGTTGAGATGGCTTGAAGTGTTGAGAGGACACTTGCTTGAATCCGTGTATCCGATGAACTATTTTGGTAAAGGAACTTGGTTATGGTCACCTGTAAGCCAATATAATTGTGGATGTGTCATGCGATGGTTTATGTTGTATAATGTGATTTATGCATATTCACTATTTAAGCTTTGCATATAGTTTGTTATGCATGGGTAGGCTTAAATTGAGGTTTGGCAATGGGACTTACTGATGGTTAATGACACATGTTGCATATGGTTTAATATGCCAGTTTTTGAAAGTGTTAAGTGCATGGCTTTCAAGGCATGATATTTCTAATGATGTTTTAAGTGATGTCTAAAAGATGATTGAAATGAGATTTCAATGTGTTATTGGCAAATGGTTTTTAAATGCATTGATGGTGTGTTGTATTTGAGCACCGTCACTAAGCCTAGTGTGTTTACGCTCTCTTTGTCCATCAATGCAGAGAACTAAAGATTTGAAGGCAGCAAGGAAGCAAGGGATCGCTAAAGACTTGATACTAAAAGTATGTTTCAAATTAGACTATAAGTAATAAGGGCAATGGGGGTTCCATTGTTGTTTGGGAGATGATTTTTTAAACTCCCTATTTGAGCAATGTTGTTTTGATGTTCTTGGTTTGTAATTGGCCATTTTGGATTGTTGGATGCTTTGGTTTGAGATTTGTGCTTTGCTTGGCTTGGTTTCTTGGAAGAATGCCTCTAGTTTTATATTTGAAGCAAGATACCATGAATTGTTGATGAATCTGTGTTGTCATGCTGAGGTTTGACCTTTTAATGTGTTGGATTCATGTTAGAAGCATGTTAGGGTGTTTTGGTATCTTTGATAGCATGTTAAACCAACAGAATAGGATATTTCAGGTCCAGGTGTATCGGTACGCATGTCCCTGTTTCAGTACGGGTAAGCCATTCTAGGCTTAGCATATCAAAACGCGGGCAAGTGTTTCGATACGGGCTGAGCGTATCGGTACGGGTAAGTCTTTCTAGGCATAGTGTTTCGATACACGAGGAACTATTTCGGTATGGGGTAAGTGTAATTGGCAGAGCGTATCAGTATGCGAAGGCATTTTGGTACGAGTTTTGGTTACTGGAATTTGGAGTTTTTGAAGTAGCAAAAATGTACCGATACGCGTGTAAGTGTACCGATACGGCTAACCGTTAATTCAATTATTTGTATGTTCTGAAGTTCTATTTTCTTGCGTTTTAGTCTCTAAATATTGGCAATGCAAATGATTGAGTATGGATGATCGTATTGAGCTGAGTTTTGACATGTATGCACGAAACAAGACTAATTAAAGGTTGGTAAAATTAAAAGGGGTTAAGTCCTAGTAATTTTCTGAAATCGCAATTTGGTCCCTAAATTGTAATTGTATCCAATTGGATGTCAATTCGATGCCCGATTGAGTTGGGCCTTCACCTGTGGTCTGTATGAATACATAGAATAATAATTTGCATCTAGATAAGATAAAAGAAAAAAAATGGACGGGTTTCAAGTTTCTTCTTCACGGTTTACCTCAGTCAACCTAATGTATCTCGCTCTGTTCGGTCTTGCGACTAGGCCGGGGCGAGGGGGTTACAGTAAGTAATCAAAACCATAAACATGTGCATGAGATTGTATTTTGAAAAACCAAAAACGAGAGCACGATCAACCAATACTTACTTCCGAGCTTAGACAAGTGTTTCAAACTTAATCTAAACTCTCAAAAATCATCTTTAAACATTTTAAAAGCAGTATACCACATTTCCACTCACCGACAACACAACACTCCACTAGCCGATGCAAAATCAAGCCTCTGAAACCTCTCCAAAGGATGAAGGATCTGTCTCCCCTATTTTACCCACACAAAAGCAGAGGGTTAATTCATTTCCATGCATCTCTAAACACAGTAACACATCTCCTCAACTTCGCTTCACTAAAAACCATCAATCGCTTCCTTAAAACATCTAAAAACATCACCAAACTCAACCTAAACAAACATCAGCCAAAACCTAACTATTTTAACATCTTAACATCATCAATTAACATCCAAAAACAACAATATAACAACCTTATACCTCCAGCAACCTTTTAACACTAAGATCACCTCAAAATCTAACTATTTACAACCTAGAAAATTAGCAATTCACTTAGTTTCGGATTCCTTTTATTAATCTCTTCTTATAACGTTAAAGCATGCTTCAAATGTGATCTAAAACAATTAGAATCAACACCAAAATATAACAATATCAAGATTCATCAAATTCTTATCAAAACTCAATTAAAACATTATAATCATGATTTAATCATAAAAACATAACAAAAATCAGTTGTAAAGGATCAAGAACATGGGAATTTCAATAAAAAAACCTTTAATTAAGGAGAGAAACAAAAATTACCTCTAATTATTGGTTTCTCCCTTAATTGGCAAGATTTGAGTGAAATCTCCAAGAAAACAAATAGATTTTGATGTAGAAATCAAAGGAATAAATTAGGAAATCAAAAGGAAATCTAAAAGGAATGTTTTCTGAGAATTTTGGAGTGAATTTGATAGTTTGACTTCTGAGAAAGTTGAGAGAAAATTTGAGAGCAAAAGTAGTTACGTAAGAAAATGAAATTGGTTATTAAAATCATTTTAATCAAATCTCTTTTATTTTTATTTATTAACCTTTTAAAAACCTTTTAAAAATAGTCTAAATGGAAAATCTAATTAAAATCTTTGGTAAATTATCTCCTTAAAGATTCTAAGTTTTGACCCTTTTACAATTTAGTCACCAAAATAGTTTTGAAAACTTTACATTTTAGTCACCAGACCAAAATGTCCCAAAATCCGATTTTATTTCTTTAAATTGAATTTTCCAAAACCCTTAGAATATTAATTAAACATGTTCTAATATTTTTCCATAATTTATTTTAACCAAAAACCATTTATTAAGAATTAATTCTTGAAACTAGCTCGAATCACCTAATTCGATTCCCCTAAACCGTCTAATCGATCTAGCTAACATCTAGGCCCAAATTCAGGGCATTATATTTCCTAACTTCCTTTATCTTTGAAATAAGTGATGTAAACTCAACTTATGTTCCTATAGCTCAGACTTTCCTTTTAGATGAGGATCCAAAGTCGTATGATAAAGTTATAAATTTAATTGATGCTACTTTCTGGAGAACTGCAATAAATGATGAACTAGAGTCAATAATGTCTAATCACACATGGGAGTTGGTTAACTTGCCTGGAGGATTTAGACCTATTAATTCTAAGTGGGTCTTCAGAAGAAAAAAAAACGTAGACACGATGGGTCAAACCAAAAATATAAGGCAATATTAGTGGTCAAAGGGTTCGCTCAGAAGTTTAGTATAGACTTCTTTGACACATACTCTCCTATCACGAAAATCTCAAGGATTCGTGCCTTGTTTGCGATAGCGTCTATTCATAACTTGTACGTACATTAAGTGGATGTAAAGACTGCATTTTTGAATGAAGATCTAGACGATGAGATCTATATAGAGCAACCACTAGGTTTTGAGGCACCTGGCTTGGAAGGCAAAGTATGTAGACTTAAAAAGGTCACTTTATGGCATTAAACAAGCTCCAAAATAGTGGTATGAGAAATTTTGCAAAACCATTCTGAGTTTTGGTTTTATTACAAATAGAGCAGATGCATGCATGTATTCGAAAATGTTTGGTGCTAATTGCATCATCATAAGCTTGTATGTTGATGACATGTTGATATTCAGTACTAACATTGAATCCATTAACAAAACAAAAATTTCTTTTACACTAAATTTGAGATGACATATTTAGGAGAGGTTAATGTGATCTTAGGAGTTAAAGTTACCAAAAACTTAAAAGGGATTTTCTTTTGATCAAACGCACTATATTGAGAAGGTGTTAAAGAAATTAGATAGTTTTAATGTCATCCTTGTTAGAACTCCTTATGATTCTAGTATACGACTCCTTAAAAATAAAGGAAGTAGTGTTTCCCAACTAGAGTATGCCAAAATTATCGGGAGTCTTATGTTCTTAATGAACTAAGTTTGGCCTGATATTGCCTATGCTGTGAGTAGGTTGAGTAGATATACTCATAATCCTAGTGGTGAACACTGGATTGATCTGAGATGCTTACTTAATTATCTTAAGGGTACTATGGATTGGAAACTCGAGTTTTTTGGATATCCCTCGGTCTTAAAAGGATACTGCAACGCCAACTGGGTTACTAATAATGATGAAGTAAGCTCTACAAGTGGGTAGGTTTTTACCCTAGGTGGTGTAGTGATCTCGTGGAAGTCTGCTAAGCATACTTGTATCCCTCATTCTATCATGGAGTCAGAGTTTATTACTCTTGACTTAGCTGGGCAAGAAGCTGAGTGGCTTAGAAAATTGTTGGTATAAATACCTTTGTGGGGAAAACCAACTCCTTTGGTGTCCTTATTGCGTGATTCACAAGATGCGATATGTGTGGCTCAAAACCATGCTTACAATGGTAAGAAGAGACATATTTGTATAAGACATGTATCAGTAAGACACTTAATAAGGAACGAAGTACTCTCTTTAGAGTATGTAAAGTAAGAAAGGACCTTGCTGATCCACTTACCAAGGGGTTAAGTCAGAAATTGGTTCTGGATTCGTCGAGGGGGGTGGGTCTAAAGCCCATTGGTTGATGAATTCATGGTGGATACCCAACTTAGTTAACAAAGTTCAATATGGTCAAACGAAGCCATAGAAAGACTCATAGTGTACATTTCACTTACATATCCTTATGACAAATAATGTACATGCAAGGGATGAGCTTAATTGCTCTTAATAAATTCATAGACCAGGCTTTCGGTGGTCTTAGTGAGAAAGAATTGATGAATTAACCGATTTTTGGTTGAATATATATTCTTAATAAGTTCATAACCCAGTGTTAAGTGGGTAGTCCTAATTGCGAAGGACTAGGTGAACTTATCGCTAGAGATGATGAGTTTTGATAAGTGTTCAAAAGTACTATTTTTCTTACCCTTTTTACTCATATTATTGTTAGACTTAGGCTCATATTAGTTGCATAATTAGTCATTCATGCATTAATTCATGTTTCTTTCCATCGTTGAGCTTGATTACATAACTTGGTAGTTTTTGTGGGAAAAGATGCTGCTTTGGTGTGTTTTGTGTGTATGTACAGGATCACTTGCCAAAGCAAGACTAGAGCTAGTTGTCAGGGCAATGCATGAAGGAGATGCCGAGCTAGTTGCCAGGGCAATGCATGAAGGAGACGTCGAGCCAGTTGCCAGGGCGATTGTCGACAAAGAATAAGGTGATATGGTAGTCAAAATTGATGACTAGACAAGCCCAAGATGACGTGGAGCAAAGCCAAATCCCAAAGCAATTTGATTTCCATGAAGAGATTAAAGAAGAATTAACTTCCAAGAAGATAGGAGAAGTTCTAGTAGGAATATAATTATAATAAAGAATTATATTCTTTAAAGATAATTTAATTCGAACTTAACTTCCTCCTCAAAGAAGGACTTTGACCTAACCCTATAAATAAGAGGCCATATCGTCAACTTGAGGGAGAGCAAGAGAAGGGAATTTCGACAACTCCCAGGAGGGCAAGAGGAGAGAATTTTCGATAAGCATCTAGGGCAAGGAGGATTTCGACAAGCCTCCTTCTTCATCCTTTTCTTTCTTGTTCGATTGGGTTCATGCTAGGGATTATTTATCTTGTGTTTCTTTGGAACCTAGCCATGAACTAAATCCATTTGGCTATAGTTATTGTGTTTTGTGGTTGTGAGAAACTATTGGTTTTTGTTTAGGTAATACGAGTTTGCACTTTTCTATTCAAGGTTTATTCATTCTTGGTTCTTATTCTTGTTTGCGAGTGAATTGGGAGGGGATCTCGTGATTTCATCTATTTATCTAATATCGGGAGAGTTAGATTCAAGAAACGGATGAATATGATCTTTATTCAATCTATTGATGGTAAAGATTAATCTGGCTTAGGAATAAGTTAAGGATTTCAATGGCTAAGAGGAGTGCAAGATTGGTTGTTGTTCACCCTTGATTCACGCAGGGATGTATTATCAAGGCATGCACAAGTAGCTAGAGTTTCGACTTAGGGATAAGAAGAAACCATTGAAGAACGCTCTGCCGAACCTTGAAGGTTGCTGCCCAGACGCCCAAGTAGTTACCCAACTAGTCGCCCAGGCAACCATCGATTAGTTACCAAGGCAACCCCGTTGTGCAAGTTGTCACGGCAACTGAGTTGCCCGTGCACTCTTTTACCAAGACGATCCAATCGGCTATCACACCTCAACTCACGATAACCTGGCCTGTCTCTCTCTCATTTGATCTCATATTTTCTTTTACTTTATTGCTTTCTAGTTTATTTATTAGTTAAACTCCTATAATCCTTTATTTGTGTTTTTACTTTTTACAGTGCAAGAGACTAGATTCTTTAAGTGGCACCAATCCCTGTGGAGACGATATCTTTTATACAATAACTTGCAACGTGTATACTTGCACAATTGCGTAGCACTTATTACGCGCAACAAGTTTTCTTAAAACTCTTAATGAATTCAAACCCAAGATTTTGGGTGTTCCTAGTGAGAATGACATATTGAATTCATCGATTGATGAGGTTGAGTATTTATTCTTAATGATTTCTTATCCCATAGTTTGGGTGGTTCATTTAAAGTGAACTTGAAGAAATTCACCTTAACTTTTGTGAGGTTAAGTTATTGTAAAAGATCTTAATTATTTCGTAGCCCAGTTTTTGGGTGGTTTATTTTGAGATAAACCTGATGAAATAACCTACGTGAGTGAGAAGTATTAGCCACCCTCTATGAAAAATGGTGGGCCATTTTTCTAGCACACTTACTAGAATCCTGTGGAAAATGGGCTATACATATATACACATTTGTATATACTCTTTGTAGACACATCGAGAACTTTGGTGGATGAAGAGGTTAGTTGTGTGTTATGAGTTGACCCTGATCTTAGAAAGTTCAAGATTCATTCACTTATATAAGAGAAGAATTACTCATCATCACTATGTACTAGTTCCAGATATGTTCACTAGTGCTTAAGCAACAAATCTCGCAATTGCTCTTCTCTTGGTTTTATAAAAATTTTCGCTTTTAAAGAATTTCTTCGAATTTGTGGGGGAATGTTGGTTATATCCCACATTGGAAGGGTAAATCCCTTGGGAAGGGTACTTAAAGAGTCTTCCTTACCCTCCCTTATTGCATGTGGTTAAACAACTCTCTCACACGCACGAACTGCCATCCGGCCAGCTTGGCTCGATTCGTGGTCATAGAAATACGTGTCTTTCACGCGTCCGCACGCATTATATCTTTTTGGGGAAATTTTAGAATAATTTATTTAGAATTCTTTTTTGAAATGAGAGTTCTTGAACCAAATTTATAGGCGAATTATTAAAACTAGAACGTTTTAATTAACTACAAATTAATCTTTTAATTAGAATAAAATTGAAATTAATATGCTGATTAATTCTTGATTCTTATCACCTAATTAATGAGTGCCTTAATTTTAGTAGTTTGATCGGTCGTTAAATTCAAAAATCAGTGTTTAAGATTGATTCAATTTTCCATTTTTAACTTCTGTGTAAAGCCTATAAATAGAAAGGGTTTTTAGAATTCTATATATCACTTCAGTTTTCTGTTTCAAAAAGTTCTCTTTTATTCTTTCTTGTGAGAAGAGCAATTCCACCATGGTCTACTCTGATCTTCGGGTGTACGATTATTCAGAGCTACCGTGTTAACCTCGGGGGACGACCGCCTACAGCAGCTATTACACACATAAAGGCAAAATCGTTTCTAAGGCAATGGTTTATACCACAACAAGGTTTCTTTATCTGCTTTTATTTTTGTTTATTATTATCCAGCCAGTGCTAATGGTTTGATCTTGCAGTAATCTTAACAACATTGTACTGGTCTAAAAAGTGCTCGCTGGAATCTTAAACCCTTTCACGTATCGGTATTGACTAAGCTGTAATTGCACGGCTTTGTGTATCAATACGGGGAGGTCTGTACTAGTACAAGCTGCATGTTTTTGACACTTAAAAGCTTTGTAAATGTCGGTACAAGTCAAAAAGACTTAAAATCAGTTGTAAACATATTTCAAGTAATTTTGGACTTTGAATTATTTTTTCAAATTATGAATAAGTCTAAAAATATTTTTCATAAAATTGTTACATAAAAATCAATATATCGACAATATCCCATTTTTGATATAACAAAATCCCTAGAAAATTGTTTTTGAAAAACCCCTTTAGAAAAATAATTTTAGAAAAATATTTAAGCTCCCCAATTTTATTTTTGAAATTGAAATTTTTTAAACATAACTCTTCTCCTTTTGTTATATCACAAATAATTTAAAATAAAGTTTGAAATCAATTAAAGTACATGATAACAATGGAGGGTAGTTTTTATTTTTATTTTAAAATGATCATGAAAGAATAAAAAATGGCTCCCTCTTAATCAAGCATCAAAATAGAATAGTCCAACAATTCAAGAGAAATTTTAATTGAATTTCATAATAAATAAATAAAATGAAAGCAAGAAAATCAGTTAATTATGCCATGTATTGAAATTAAATCAATAAGCATACAATAGGCATGGCCAAAGGGGAAAATTGTCCCTTTTTGGATGTGCGTACCAGTACGCAAGGAAGTGTATCGGTACTCGATGAAAGCAGTACCAGTACAGTATGAGTGTACCGATACATACTACACAGATTTGGTGAAAATATAGAAAATCAAACTTCTAAGGCCTTTTAAGATCAATTTATAAAGTTCATACAATGGCTATATGAAGTCCTAGATATGCTTTTAAGACATTTTAGCAACATGCTTACAAAGGTCACCAATATAAAAACATTTAAAGCATAACAAGCATAATTTCACCAAAATCAACCAAATATTACAAGTTTAAGGCCAAAAACATAGAAATAAACATATTAGACCAAAACAAGTAACTCGTGCAATTTGAGACTCCCCTTATCTATTTGCAATAAAGTAACATGTGAGTCAAACAAACATGCTTGGATCATCACAAAATTTCACAATAAATACATGATCAAGCAATTGCATGAAATTTAAACTTCTACCACTTGAACCAAGGTAGGTTAATTAGGCCTGCCTAACCCTCTTCAAGTGTTCTTTCCTCCTAGTGTGTCTAGAGCTCCCAAATTTCATGACTTTTCTCATCATGCTCCAACACACCTACAAATAGACAATCATTTACATTTTGGTATCCAAATTGCTTTGGATCGTTGACATTAGTCTCATAAACTTGAATCCCGTTAGGAATTCATTTTTCAGTGTCTTCATTTTTCTTTGAAGAAATGAGTTCTTTTGGGACTCAAATATTCTTAATCATTTTTCCATTAATAAATATAGGGGTACTAGATTTTCTAAGACAAAATTTTTTTTAACAAAATTTGTTTTGGAGATATCTCTATTTTCACTTCTTTGAAAATTTTTGTTAAACAATTTTTTTCTCTATTGAAGGTCATTAATTTCTCTTTAATAATCTTATTGAACCTCTTGAAGAAAATTTTGTAAATATAAATTATTTTTCTAAAAATCTTTAAACTTTGCTTCAAGTTCAATATTAGTTTTAGAAAGCAATTTGTTTTCGGTTTTTAATTTTGAAACTAACTTTTTATTTTTAAAAGAATGAAGCTTTAAATTCCAAAATCAATTCATCATAGGTTTCTTGTATTTTATCAAAAGAATATGAAATTGAATGTGATGAATTAGAAGTTATTTCTTCTTCTTGGATGGCCAAAAGGTAAAGGTTTGCTACCTCATCTTCATCGGTGGAGTCCTCATCACTCCATGTAGACACAAATTCCTTCCTTTTAAATAGACTCAACATCAAATTAAAGTAAAATTGTTAATTTGGTGATGATCCCTTGTTTAGATTGATTCAGCGTTGAATCAAAGCGATAAATGGAGAAAAATTTATAGCTTGGTGAAATTTGCCCAGATTTGTACATTGGCAGTAAGTTTGAAAATTCACAAAAACTCACGTAAGCTAAATTAGATAATGATCTATATATGTACAGAATCATGTGTGATTCTAGTTTCGTTTACAACAAACGGTGATCAATTTCGATTCGTAAATTAAAATATATGAATTTTTGAGTATGGGAAGGTCATAAAATAGGACGACAGTTTACTCTTAGGACAGCAAAGGTAGTGTCTTCAAAAATTCTCCATAAATTGTACAGGATGAATAAAAAGCTATACTTTATATGTTTATAAAGGTTATTCAATCTAGATTCACTTAGAACAAACGTAATTGAATTCTAAGTCATAGAACATTATATAGAAATGTTTTTCTAAAGATAGTGCAATTGCCAAGTAATGACAAGTTGGCGTTTGTGTAAATTTTGTTTGCTGGAGGGAACCAATCGGAGGAGGATTTAGATTGATTAGAAAAAGTCATGGAATTGGAAGATTGAATCAGAATCGTACGGTAATTCAAATTAGGTGAGTGTAGCTTTACAGATCGGTATAGGTTCGGCACCTTCCTGAATGTTCCTTGTGCATTCTTTAAAATTTTAGCATATGTGTGCCTTGATCTTAAGCTCAATTAGAGCAACTATATGTTTGGATTTGGATTGGAAAGGTAATCTTTGTAACTTTACCTATTTGGTATTGTATGAAATGATGTCTATATGCTCTAAAAGTACTATGTTTGATACAAGTTTGAAATTTTGATATGAACTAGTTCAACTAGGTTTCGAATTGATCTAACATGCTATGAATTAATTCAATTTTCTGTATAATGTTTAGAAAAGAATGGTTATGTTATGAATTAAAAGTGATTTGCTATGTCATTGTCTCGAAAAGAAAGGATGTGCTATGAATTGGATTAGTTTGTTATGTTATAATTCATAAAGAATGACTATGCTATGAATTGAATGATTCATTATGTTACGGTTGGACCAAAACTATATGCTATGATCCAAATGGTAATTTTGTATGATTTAATTCGATTAAAGTTAATTTGCTATGATATGTTTGAATGTGGTTCATATACCATAAAATCGAATTGAAATAATTATGCTATGCTTTGAAATTGAGGATTTTGTTATGTCATATGCAATCTCATGCTATAATTCGAATGGAAACACCAATGTATGTTCTGAATTGAAGCTTTGGAGCTTTAGGCTAAACTTCTAAATAAGAAATGAAATTGATAATAAACCTTGGATTCAAGTTAACCTGGGGTACAATTGGCATGCTAAAGAGTCCATTGAGCTCGTGTGTAAGGGAACTAGGGTCCTAGGATTACGATCCTATATTGGCGATAGTAGGAGGTATGTGTTGTGGGTCATTGGGGACAGTTGGAGGGTTGACCATTATTTGTTATGTTGGCAATAATTTTGGTTGGGGATTCATGTATCCAAGTGTTGCTTGTAATCCAAGGAAATGGTTAAATCAATAAAATTAATGTATAAGATTCCATATGAACACATTGTTATAATATGATGATGGTTAAGCATGTTTTTGTGCCTTTGATATGATTTCAATTCGATTAAGCATGTATCTTTGCCTTGCTATGATTTCAATTAAATTCAAGTTAGATACATAGTTCTTACTACCTCACTAAGCCATATAGGCTTATTTAGTTTGTTTATATGCTTTTCAGGTAATTCTAATCAGTAGTTATCAGGTTGTGCTCCTTTTTGAAGTTGCAAGTCACCAATCAGAGAATTTTGAGTGTGTATATAACTTTTCTAAACTCCTAGGGACGGATATGTCACTACAAGGAAATATATTTTTAGTGATGGTTAAAATGGTCACTAAAAATATACAATTGAGTCACTTTAACTTATTGTGACAATTTTAAGTTCGTCACATGGCGTCACTAATAACTCCATCATTAGTTCTTTTGTGATTAATTTTGTACAAATGGTCACTATAAATGAAATTTTTAGTGACAGATTTGTTGACACTACATAAATAATAATTGTGTCGAAATTGAAGTGCCACTAATACTATTTTCAGTAGTGACCAATATTTCTTCACTAAAATTTATTGAAAAAAGTGTCTGAAGAGGATTGTCACTATTACTGAAAGTGTTTGTGACAACTTTTATCAGTAAGAAAATATTTTATTAATTTTCATAACAAGATTTTATCAGGGAAAACAAAAATTAAACTATAAATAAATAAGCACTAAATATATAAGAATCAGATTGGGGAAAATAAATAAATAAAATTATTCTTAATATTAATTTCCATTAATATATAAAATATTGTATCTAAATTACAATTATAAATTTTCATTACAATGAAAATTATATACAATTTCAGTACATCCACATGAAAATTGACTAAAAAAATGTTTAACTAAACTCAAACAAATTATGGTTACTACTTACACAACATTTCCTCGATGAAAGTTCTTATTCCCTCACTAATGAATCTGAACAAACACCTCAGAACACAAACAAATTAAATATTGTATAAGCAACTAAATTTCATTAGTTCAATTAAAATATACTTATTAAGCTTAACAAAAGTATAACAGATATAAGTGTGTTGATTCAAGATGGTAAAAATCTCACCTTTTTTTATCAGAAAAGACTTTCTAGTAAGGAATAAAGCCCCGAGTCAAAACGTCTCGGAACCTCAAACAACAAAGCACGAAATTGCGCCGTCTAAAACACGAAAAAACAAAAGCTAAACAAGAAAACACAACGCATGGTAAAAAAGTCCACCTAATAATGTGAGTACATCCAAGAGCTTGAACAGACAAAAAAAAAAACATTGTTCAAATATTCAATAGGATCCGACCTTAGAAAAGGTATCAAAAGCACATTTATTTCTACCAAGCATACATATCAATGTCCAATATAAATACACATAACCAATGAAATTTTAAAATCATAAGATGAACAATGAAAATAAACCAATAAGGATAAACTTTTAACATGAGTTGAAGTCAGTTAATTCAAAAGTATAAGAAAACAAAATGTACATGACAACCCCAACAATTTTCAGCACAATGCTATCCAATTTAAGAAAAATTTGTTTTTTCCCTCTCAATTATTTGGATTTAAAAAAAATAATCTCTTAACTCATTACATTTAGTATTACTCATATTATAAAAACAATAAAAGAATTTCTTGAACCTGGAGTCTAGAAATTTTGCAAGCATATTTCTTATACAATAAACTTGTTAGTTATCATTAAAACAGAAGAATTTGAATTTAGTATGAAACGATTTTATGAGACTTACACTATCAAAGTCTCAAGCTACAAGTTTTCTCACTAAATCAAAGATTAATGGTTATCCCTCCAATTTGCTAGAAAGTTTTCTTGTTTTAGCATGCTATTGCATGTTAAAATATTGAGTGTTAGGAATTCATGTAGTAAATTGAAGAATAGATAAACACCCACAACATGATGTAATAAATTTAAACCTCTGAGTTTTGGGAAGTTTTAAAAAGTATCTCAATTTATAACAAGAATGTAGAACTAGCGTCCACAATTAAAGAATATACCAAACCTTTTATAAAAAAATTAGGTTTCCATGGATGACTTAAAAGCGGAAGAGAGCTTGAATCTTTTCTTGGCCAAGTTCTCACTTTTTCACTAAACATTGTTCCTTCAATCTCTAGGCAATGAGCTTTTGATATTGGGACCTTTACTTTCTTACCAGATTTGAATGTAAACATGAGAATGCAATAAAATAAAATCCAGAAAAATATAACACAAAATAGAAAATTTTAAAGATGGAACTTACAATGTATTTCACTTGAGGAGAAAATTGACGGTTGGTCAGCTATGAAAAATATTTGGGAATGTAATACCTCTCTATTTAATAAAAATATATATATTTGAAAATTTTAAGACTTAAAAGTACATAATACAAACATAGAAATAATTTATAAATTTAAATTTAGTTTAGGTAAAAATATTAAGGAACCTAAAATAAAAATATAATTTAAAACTAAAAAATAAATATATTAAAAGTATCGGGTCGAGTACTCGGTTACCAAAAAAATCGGCCCATACACGGAAAAAAATCTCGGGTCAGATACCCGGCCCGATCGGGTAATTTTTTTAAGGGATTACTTGATTTTTTAAGGCTCGGGTCGTCGGGTCGAGTATTTTTGAACACCCCTAGTTTGAAGTGATACGTGAATGCCTAAGAAACTTTCGGCTTTGAATTTGAATTGTGGTTAAGTCATAGGATCAATTTTATTTTGTTTGTATGCCTTAACCTGATGTTTGATTATAGTATGAATTTATTAGTGTTTGGTTTACCTTGAAATGAGTCATTAAGAACTTGAATAGGTTAGAGTTTAGCTTTGTTAATGCCTTAAAGAATTTGGTAAGTTTATAGGTCATTTAGAATTTTTATACCAATAACCTTAGAGTTGAACCATAAGACCATAGAGTTTATATCTTAATATAGTGGATTCGAAATGATCTTTAAATTAATGTTATGATTATGATTTTGGGCTGATAATATGACATTTTAGAAAATTATAATTTAATTCTTAACTTCAAAAAACTTTACAATTAGGTCCCTTTTGCCTTAATTGTATGATAATGTTTAAAATTTGACCCACGTTTGATTTAGGAGCATTCCCTCCAAGGGGTAATATTTGCATTCCCAACAGTAGCACTTTTTTTCATTAAATGGTGGCGAAGTGATTCCCTTGATTTCTTAAGTATTTGTCAATTCTGACCCTTGTGGACCATATTGCCCCTAAGTTAATAAATTTTGTTCACATGGATCCTTTGTTAAATTTTTAATTAGATAATTAAATATTTGTCGTATAAATTAAATAAATATTTTTATTTAATATTTAAATGGTATAACACATATTTAAATATCGTTTTAATACTTAATGTATTTTTAACATAATATGTTTTTATTAATATTATATTTATGATGTTTGTAGTTATATGTGTAAGTTAGGAGTTGATGTTATTAATTTTATTCTTTGATTTATAAGATGTTTACCATCTTGTAAAATATTTTAGTTGGTTAAACTTATGATCTAAAATTTTTATCACTATCGTACAACTTTTAGATTTATTTTATTATTTATTTTAATTTATTTGGCAATCTATCACAAGTAATAAAAAATTAAAATTTTGAACATATTAAACGTTTAGCATTTGAAAATTCACAAAAATATTTTAATAGAGAGCAACGAGAGTATGCAAATATAAAATATATTTTTAAAAAATATATTTAATATAATAATTATATTAATAATATGATAAATATATAGTTTTTTGCAAATTTTTGATTGTGTAACAAAAATAGTTCTATGACTTTTTGTGCATATATTTTAAATTTAATATTAAAAGTTTAACATGTGAAAAAAAAATATAACACATGTATAATTTGGTAAATTTTATTTTCAGGTAATTTTATATTCCTCCAACCAAACACAGCAATATTACATTCATATCAAATAAACCAAATAAGGTAATGTAACATTCAGTAATGTGTCAAGTAATGTTACATTTCAAGAATCTTATTCCCATAAATAATCTTACATTCTATGAACCAAACACACCCTTATTGTAAAAATGATGTTAGTCTCATGGCTTAGGCCTCATTCAAATTATTTAGTTAATTTTAATTATAAACCCACATAATTTGTTATTTAAAAACATTGTTTATGTGTCAACATATTAAACTTCCACGTAATTTTTATGATATAAGATGTGACATAAACCATTTATTATTGGGTAAACTATAATGAATGTCACTCAATTAAGAGTAAGGTTACATTTGAGTCACCTAATTATTAAAAGTTACATTTGGGTCTTCCAATTATTAAAAGTTACATCTGAGTCACTCAATTAATATTATGGTTACTGTAACATCCTCGACCCTGATGTCATATCTGGGCCTCAAGCCCAACCGTTACCACAAAATTTTGACCTAGTTTAGCCCAATCCACAAATCAATTATTAAAATCCATTTGATTTCAAACCCAAAATACATAATGAGTATTTAAAATATATAAAGTAGAGATCCTTTGAAATTACATAAATAAAACTTTTGACTCGATCATTTTAAAATTCCAAATACAAATTACAATATACAATGTACAATAGGTTTCTACGAAAACATAGCCCAAAGACCTAAGTATTGTACTCTGAAGAAATAAGATGTTGGAATCCTCCACTGATGGTGCTCCTCCAAGAACATGTCAAACCTTCTAACCTGGGAACGAAACAACGATTCCGAACGCTGAGCTAACAAAGTTCAGTGCACAACCACTCGACCATGCTTCAGGTGAATCATAATTAATAGCATGCTAAGAGACATGAAATCAAGATAAGATAAAGCAATGGCGCTACCATAACTGCCTAAACACATGCTATGCACAAATCACATCTCAACAACATAAACACGTCAATAAACAAACCAAGAGTGAGGCCCAATGTCACCCGACACTAAGAGACCCATCCATGCTCAGAATCTCACATCGAGCTGCTCAGAATCTCACATTTAGTTGTATACTTAGAATCTCACATCTAGTCTTCGATCGGAATCTCGCATCGAGCGGGGCTCGAAATCTCGCATCGAGCGGGGCTCAGAATCTCGCATCGAGCAAATATCATCATCCAGAATCTTGCATCGGATGGCCTTTATTTCATCACTCGAAATCTCACATCGAGTGGTCTTCTTGTGTTGCAACACTCACTCACTGGGTATCCGGATCCCACCAAACAAAGACTCGTAACCAAACAGGTGCCCTACCTAGCACGTAACTATACATAATCCATCACGGATCCATACAAGTGCCCTACCTGGCACACAACCACAATCGATCCACCATGGATCCTTAGAATTTGCTAACATAAACAATTCACTTCCGTTTAGACTCTCATTTAGCCAATTAATTCACATCAATTAGAAGCACACTTTCTCAATTTTACCATTCGTTTTATGTTATAAGAGACCCATTAAGACCTTAGCCATGATTTATAGAACTCCCAAACATATACTCAATTTCTTGGGCAGATTGCCCAGTGAGTACTGATACACCTATGTGGGTATCGATACTCCCCTCTATGTACCTGTAGTCCTATACGAATACCGATACTCGTATTAGGTTTGAAAGAATTAAACCTTCAAGACATACCGATACACCCCACACCGTATCGATACCTATTATCAGTACTCGGATCATCCTGTACCGATCCTCACTCGTACCGATACGCCAACCATGCGTATCAGTACTCGAAAGCCTTTCCAGGTAAACAATGGGTACCGATACGCTTCGAGCGTACCGGTACACTAATTCGCCATTAGAATTTTTACTATGTATAGAGTATCGATAAGCGAAAAGTCGTACTGGTACTCCCCTCACAACTCGCCCTCCTTAGCACGAAAGAGTACCGATACGCAACCACCCCATATCGGTACGCAAACCCAAATTTCAAAACCTATAGTTCAGGATATCATCATTCCGACCCTTAACCTACATGGTTAAGCCCCAAATTGATCCTACAAGTTATAAGGAGTTATTAAGTGAGTTTCTAACCATTTTAACCCTTAAACATCATCAAATATAAGATTTACCATTGATGACTCACCTAGCTCTAAATTACCAAAACATCATATATCAAGCACACATACCCAAAATGATGATGCACAGAAACACACAGAAGTTAGAAGTGTACTAACCTTGTATTTAAGCTGATGAAGAATCCTCTAAGCATCCACTCTCGTTCTTCCTCTTCCAAACCCCTCTACACCTCTCATTCCACCATTTCAAACCACATCTACCTTAAAAGATAGCCCTTAAGCTGCTGTACAACTTCCTCTTCACACCTCATCTGAGATTCACTCTCAAAATTCTAAAGATTGGACCTTGAACTATCAAAGTTTGAAGGAAGAAAATGAGGGTAAGAGAAAGATGAGACATGGGGACAAGAATGATCTCATAATCCTCTTTTTTGCAGAAAATTAAACCCCAACCAGCTCTCCCTTTCCTCCCAACCATTTTTACCATTTTTTCCTTCATAAAATCCACCCCAAACCAAGCCCAAAACTTTCCTCAAGCCCAACAAGGCTTCAACTAGCCCAACCACAAGGCCCACGCACGGAGCTCGCACTCCCGATAAACCCGACTTTCGGATTCTAAAATCCGGGTCGTTACAGTTACATTTGGGTCACTCAATTAATATTATGGTTACACATAGATCACTCAATTAATATTATGATTACATTTGGGTCACTCAACCATTAAATGTTTTTGTTGAATCGGGTATAATGACAATTTTAGTCCTTAAAGATTTTATAGTCTATCAATTTAGTCCAAATTCAAAATATTTAAAAAATATGTATCAATTTAGCCATTTTATTATAAAATAATTTATTAAGTTCTATGCAAGTCTATGTATTTTCATTTAAAGAGTATAATTTTTGTAATAATTTTTGTAGCAATAATTTTTTTATTATAAATAGACTTGCAGAGAACTTAAGAAATTTGTTTTATAATAAAAATTCAGTAACTTACATGGTAGCAATAACTAAAACATGAAGGTTTATAGATATTATTTATAGATCTAACATTAAAAAAATTATAAATATCTTTACATTTATAAATTTGTGTATTAGATTAATTAATGATTTCAAATGAAGTACTTTAGTGTTAACGAGGGTATACAAGTGGTTTGGAAGGGAAAATGACTAAATTGATACAAATTTTTAAATTTCAATGGTGACCCAAATGTAATATTGCCCATAATTGAGTGACTCAAATGTATCTTTGAATAATTGGGTGACCCAAATGTAACCTTACCCATAATTGGGTGGCCTCCGATGTAGTTTACCCTTTATTATTATCTTACATATAACAACTATTTTCTAATTTTAAGTAATCAATTGGCATATAAAACCAACATGTGATATAATAATAGGGTTACATTTTGATATATAAGCTGTGTAAAAAAAATTACATAACCCTTCATATTTATGCTCTAAAATCTAAAACCTAAATCCCTAGCTTTAACATCCTAAACCCTAAACCTTAAACTCTAAATTCTAACCATAAACTTTAAATTCTACACCCTACAAACTAAACCTCTAAACCCTAAACCACAACCTAAATCTCTAAATACTAAAATTGAAAAGTTTACACAAGCTTGTGTATCAAAGTATTTTCCATAATAATAATAAGGTCTAATATAAAAATAAGAACCTAAACTATACATCTTTTTAATTTTAGCTGTCTAAAGTTTTTTTGGTAAAAATATGTGGTGTTTTATTTCATTAATTTTAGGTGTCTGGACATTAACGGTTGTTTAAAAAATTCCATTATCCAATCAAAACATAACATGTGGATTTAGGCGATTAGAAAGGGGAAGGTTGTAGGTAGCGATTTGGTGTGATTCAACGAGGAGGCAATTAGTTGTTTTTAGGGGATTGAACGAGGAGGAGATTAGTTGTTGCTTTTAGAGGGACTGAACGAGGAGTCCATTAGTTATTATTATTTTCTACAACACACACCAACTGTTTGATTTTTTGTGCCAAAGTGGTGTTTTATTTGTTGTTTTCCCAACATGGTCAATATGCAAAGCCATCGCCGCCAACAGGTTTCGACCCTATTCATTTCTAATTTGCCTGATCGTTTACATTAGCAGGGGCTTTGGCAGGCATGAAGTAACGACGTTGAAGTTATGGACATTTTTATCCCACAAAAGCATTCAAAATAGGGTTATCGTTTTGGTTTCATGAGAGTTGCTATGAGAAATGATGCTTGGCGTATGATAAGGAGGCTAGATGGATTTCGATTACTCGGATCATTCATTTAAGTTTCTTTTGCTAGACATGGGGGGCGATCGACATATTAGAAAAGTAAATGCCAAAAGATGTTAATTTGGAGGAGACTGTGTCAATTGCAATGCACCCTTTTGGCATTGTAAAGGAGGTTTCACCAACAATTCATCAGGTCCATGGGGTTACGAATGAGAATAATTTTTTTATTCTTCACTTGAGTGCTATTGGGAGTTGTAATCAGAATATTAAGCTTGGGAAATTGGAGGAACATTTGACATCGGCTAGCCTTACGGGGTTCACTTTCATGTGTGTATCGGGTTCTTCAATATTATTGACATTTGAGTCGACTAAAAAGAGGTCAAAGGTGTTACATCATTAATTGACATTTTTTGGAGATGGTTTGTTGCAGTGGATGAGTGGTCAGAGATGTGAGCTTTATCGACAGAAAGGTCTAGTTATCAGTACATGGGGTGCCTCTTCATGCATGGTCCCAAGAAACTTTTTAGAATGTGGCTGCCTTTTGGGGTTCACTCATTGATTTGGATGGTAATACAGCATCACCATTCTCTTTTGAATGCGATAATATATAAATTATAACCTCAGTTTTACATATAATTGATGAGTTGGTGTCGTTGCGTGTAGGTGATAGGTGTTTTGTAGTGAGAATTTATGAAACAAAACTTGTGATTCTTCCAAATTTAAGGGGCAATTGTGAACTTGAAAATGATTGGAATGAGGTGTCTAAGGAAACGAATGAGGACAAGAAGGAATCAAACCGTGAGGATTGTAATTTACAGAATTGTAGTAATGAACTTGTCACATTCCAGCTGAGTTAGAGTGAAGAGAGTGAAACCAGTAATGGGGGCACAAACGAGAATCCCATTCGAAATGATATTGGTAGTGAGTCCTTTGGTGTTGCCTCAATTTTGGCAGAGTAATGCCTTTTGGGAATATATTATGTAGTTGGATGATACCGTAAGATGGGTGGATAGGGAAGGAGAGGTTGATTTACATGGAAATTTAGCGAATGAGCCTTATCTTGAAAAGGTGATGAGCAGTTCAAATGAGGAGATTCTATCCCTTCCTTCACAGCCATGTAGGGTGGTTGATCATGAAGTTGCTTTTGTTGACCTAGCTTCATTGAATAGGGCACAAATTATAGTTCATAATGAAGTTTATCGTAATGTGCGTGCTATGTTAGATATTGTGTTGAGTTTCTTGTCCCCTTCCAAAAGATAGGTTGCCTTCTTATACCTGGAAGAGCTTAGGGTTGCTACATAATATATGAAGAAGTGAGATTATGGTCGATCAAAGTTGCAAAAAGAGTAAGGTGTTTGCTGATTTGGTTTGCTAAGTTTGAGGCATTTCGTTGGCTCATGAAGGTTTGGTATGCATTAGGTATTGGTTTGTGTGTTCATAAGTTTGAATGATTTGTTGATATTTGTGCTATGTAAGAGGGGTGAAACGGGTTCAGGGATTAATTTTGTTGAGTAGTATCGGTATGTTGGGGTGTGTGTGTGTGTGTGCAAGGTCTATGCGTGCCAGGCGATGTTGTGTTAATACTGGTTGGTGTTGTTTATGTGATACCTGGTTTAATTTGGACTTGTTTATTTAACCCGTTTGTGGACGTTGTTTTAAGGTTCTATTTTGAGAAATTTTGTGATGTCTTGTTTCGTTTCTAGGCATTATTTTCCTCTATTCCATGGTCATGTTGTACTTTATTCCTCTATTTAGGATTAGGGAGGTTTTTAATGAGGCACGTGATCATGATATAGTATGTATGATGCTCTATCAATAAAATCATACTACTTTACCGAGAAAAAAAACATAACATGTGGCTTTTACTTTAATTTCTTTTGATTTCTTTATTTCTTTTACATTAATTTTTCAAAAAATCCTCAATTTCCCAAAATTTAGAAAATAACCCCAAAATCCTCGAATTCAGCCACTATCGTCGACGTTCATCTTGTTGTCGATGATAAAATAAAGCCTGATTCTCTTGCCATAAGACTTGTACGTTGTTCGTCTTTCGGTCGGCTGACGTTCACCACTCATCGTTTGTAACACCCTAAACCCGGTGTCACATTGGGCCTCAAGCCCAAACCCGTATACAAAAATTTGCGAGCAAGTTTAGCCTAAATCCATAAATTTCATAAACCATACTATCGTTAAAAAGAGTTATACAAAATATTCAAGCGTTACTTTGGACCTCCAATTTAAAACATATTAATTTAAAACATTCGATATAGAAAATAATTCGAAAGAAGTTACAGAAACAAAACATAAGGGTCCTATAAATACATTGCCCCTATAAATCTAAGTATTGTGCTCTTCACATATCGATGCACTGAAGTCATACTCTGATGGCTCCTTGTAAAGCACGCAACAACCTAAATACCTGCGTAAGGAAATAACAATTCCAAATGCTGAGCTTGAAAGCTCAGTGGATACACCTCTATTCTACTATGCTTCATGCAGATCATAAACATAAGCATGTAGTCAAACAATGATTAAGTAGGCAAGAATATTAGGTGACGCTACTCTGATCGCCTAAACACATGAAGTCAATACAATCAATTATTCAAACAATCAAGGGCTCACAAGGCCCGACATACCATATCATACTATATAGGAGTGAGGTCGGGTCACCATGCATCGGTACATACACTTCGCTTGGAATCATTCCCCAAGCACATACAAATGAGGCTCGGGTCACATAGATCGGTAACCTTCATCCCCTCATCTTACCATGGTGTTACGACGCATTCTTAGGCATCCAGATCTTATCAACCAAGTGCTCACACGGCACGAATTAACATTACAATAACATTACATCAATGGCTTTTAATCAAAGCATGCATTATACAAGTTTCATTCCCATTTTAGACTCATTTTAATTACATACGGGATTAGAAATCTGGTTTCTTAGTTTTACAATTCATTTCATACCTCTAGAGAACCATTGGACCCTTTACCTCGAATTATGGAACCCCCGAATGCAAACTCAAATTCATTGGGCAGATTGCCCAACGAGTACTGATACTCCTATATGGGTATTAGTACGCCTCTCTAGGTACCGGTACTCTTCCTCGAGTACCTATACTCAAATTAGGTTTGAAAGAAATGGGTCCTCAAACTGTACTGATACGCTCACCCCCATATCGGTACTTAGTATCGGTACGTGAACCACCTTGTACCGATCCTTACCTGTACCGGTACTCTCACCTTTGCGTACCAGTAAGCAAAAGCCTTCCTCAGGCAATAGAACAGCAGTACCAATACGCCCCCTATTGTACCAGTACGCTAAAATGTTATTGGAATTTCCATTAAGCAAGGGGTATCAATACTCGGGAAGTCGTACCGGTACGCCAATCATGTTTCGACTCTTTCCCTATAGAGGGTTATCGATACTGAACCACCTATACTGGTACACGAACTTAGATTTTTAGGTCTGGGGTTTAAATTTCTCGCCTTTAACCCCAAAACCAACTTGGTGACCCCAAAACCCAACCTATAACTTATGAAAGGCGTTTAGGGTCGGTTTCTATCAATTTTACAAGTTTTTAACATCAATTATAACTTTTGCAATTCACACCCATCAAGATCATTCAAGCATGCTCAAAACACCAAAATGACATAAAGCAATTACCCTTATGATATTCAGGAAACAAGGAATTGGAAGTGTACTAACCTCACTTGAATCACCAGAAAACCTTGATTCCACAAGCTTTAAGCCTTTCTTTTTCCTTGAGCCTTAGAGTGCTCTCCTACTTCTTTGATTACAAAAGATGAATGATGAACCCCTTTCTTCAACCACAATCAACCATTTTTACCTTGATGGATAGATCCTTGAGTGGTGATTAACCTTCTCTCAATGACAAAGTCGAGATTCACACTTGAAATGACCAAGATTCAACCTTTCTTGTAGGTGAGGAGTTGAAAGATGAGGATGAGGGAAGGATGAAGACAAGGGGGACAAGGTGATCTCATTCCTCTTGCTTTTCTATAGAGAAATTAAAAGGACTCATATTTTTCTCTTCAAATAATTAGATAATTACCTAATTACCGTCCTATTATCCTCTTAGCTCAACCCAACACCAAAATCAAGCCCTACACCCTAATTACAAGCCCATTAAGGCTCATAAAGTCTAAATATCTTGGCCCAAACGCAAAGCCCACACTTCGGGGTTAAACCAACCCTCGAATTCTGAAATTTGGGTCATTATAACTCTCACTTCCTTTAAGAAAATTTCTTCCTCAAAATTCACCTTTGGGAAAAATATGCAGATAGAGTAGCTCTATGTCCTTCTCAACTTTCCATGTGGCTTCTTCGACCCTGTGGTTCCTCCATAACATCTTCACTAAGGTATACATTTGTTGCAAAGCTCCTTAACTCCTCTGTCAAACACTCTTATTGGTTCTTCTTCATAAGTCAAATTAGGACTAAGCTTAATTTCACTAAACGAAATCATATGAGAAGGATCCGAACGGTAACGTCTCAACATCAATACATGGCACATGTTATAGATACGTGCCATCTCTGGTGGTAGGGCTAACTAATAAGCTATAGGTCTGACTTTCTCAATGATCTCGTACGGTCCAATAAATCTCGGGCTCAACTTGCCCTTTTGCTCAAAGCGGATGATTCTCTTCCACGATGACACCTTGAGAAAAACCTTGTCACCGACCCCATATTCAATGTGCTTGCATTTTCAATCCGCATAGGCCTTTTGACGATCAAAAGCCGCTTGCAACCTATATTTAATAATATGAACCTTTTCCTCGGTTTTCTTAATCAATTCTAACCCCACAATCTTCCTCTCATTAAGCTCCGTCCAAAAAAGAGGAGTTCTACATTTATGCCCAAACAAGGTCTCGAAATAAGCCATTTTGATACTTGACTGGAAACTATTGTTGTAGGCAAACTCAACCAACGATAACTGCTCCTCCCAACTCTTATCGAAATCTATAACACAAAACCAGAGAATATCTTACAAGATCTGGATGACTCGCTCAGACAGATCATCGGTCTGAGGATGAAAAGTTGTACTAAAATGCAACTTGGTATCCAAAACCTCATAAATCTTCTTCTAAAGCCTAGCGGTGAAACAAGAGTCCCTATAGGATATAATCGATGATGACACTCCATACAATCTCACAATCTCCTTGATGTACAATCTAGCCAACCATTTAAAGGTTAAATCCATACGTACATGCAAAAAGTGAACAAACTTAGTCAAACGATCCACGATCACCCAAATTGCATCATGCTTTTTCTGGTTCAATGGCAAACCTGTAACAAAATCCATTGTCACTCTATCCCACTTCCATTGGGGAATCTGAATGGGCTAAAGCAAGCCCGAAGGAACCTGGTGCTCAACCTTTACTTGCTAACACGCAAGACACTTGGTTACAAATTCGGATATATCTCTTTTCATGCTTGGCCACCAATAGAAAGAACGAAGATCCTAATACATTTTGTTACTCCCAAGATGCTCGATATACGGGCTATGATGCTCCTCTCTAAGAATACAATCTCGAAGATCCTCCAAAATTGGAACACACAATCGACCCTTAAAGTACAAGAATCCACCATCTCGTTCCTCAAAGTTAGGTTCTTTACCTCTTTGAATTGATTTGATCTTGGCCACAAGGTCCTCGCCCATAACTTGCATCCTCTTTGTCTTTTGTATCAAGGTAGGTTCTACCCGAAGTTCGGCTAGCAACCCTCCATCCTCGGTCATTCTTGGTCGAATAAACATCACTCTCAAATTTAACATAGACTATTGGCTTAGAGCATCGCCCACCATATTGGCCTTACCAAGATGATACTCTATGATATTGTCGCAGTCTTTCAACAACTCCATTCATCTCCTTTGCCTCAAATTCAACTCTTTTTGAGTGAGAAGGTACTTCAAACTTTTATGATCCGTATAGACATAACACCTCTCCCCGTAGAGGTAGTACCTCTAAAATTTTAAGGTGAAGATAACTACTGCTAATTCCAAATCATGTGTAGGGTAATTCTTTTCATGGGGCTTAAGCTGTCTTGAGGCGTAAGCTACAACCTTACCTTCTTGCATGAGAATACAAACAAGCCCAACCAACGAGGCATCATTGAAAACCATATAATCTTTTCCCGGCTTGGGTTGTGTCAACACCAGGGCCTATGTAAGATATACCTTCAACTGCTCAAAACTTCGGACCTCATTTTTGTAATAGTTTGGTCATAGGTGCCGCTATGATCGAAAAACCTTTGACAAACTACCTATAATACCTGGTAAGTCCAAGAAAACTACGGACCTCCGAGATGTTCTTAGGGGGTTTCTACTCAACTACAGCTTGGATTTTCTGAGGGTCAACACGGATCCCATCCGTAGAGATAATGTAACCCAAAAATGCCACCTTAGAAAGCCAAAACTTACACTTGCTAAACTTGGCATGGAGCTTCATCTCTCTCAAGGTCTGAAGAACCACTTGCAGATGGTAATCGTGCTCCTCCTCTAAGCTCGAGTACACCAAGATGTAATCTATGAAAACCACCATAAACTGGTCTAGATAAGGCTAGAAAATTCGGTTCATTAAGTCTATAAAATCTGCAACTGCGTTGGTAGGCCCAAATGGCATTACCAAGAACTTATAGTGTCTATACCGTATCCTGAAATTGGTCTTTTGCAAGTCCCCTTCTACCACATTTAACTGGTAGCAGCCCAATTTTAAATAAATCTTTGAGAACACATAAGCACTCCTTAACTGGTTAAACAATCATCGATCCTCGGGAGGGGATAACGGTTCATCATCATTACCTTATTAAGCTGTCGATAGTCAATGCACATCCTCATCGACTCATTCTTTTTCTTAATAATCAGGATCGGTGCACCCCAAGGTGAGATGCTCAGCCAGATAAAACCCCTCTCTAACAACTCTTGGATTTGACTCTTTAATTCTCTCAACTCGATGGGTGTCATATAATACGGTGTTATGGATACTGGTATCGTTCTAGGCATCACTTCAATTCTGAACTCTAACTCTCGATCAAGGGGTAATTCGGTAGCTCCTCTAGAAATACATCAATAAACTCTCTAACCGTCCGAAGATTATTTAACATTGGATTCTCAACTCTGGTATCCACCGTATGAGCTAGAAAGGCTTCACAACCCTGTTGAATCAACTTCTGAGCCATCAAGGTTGATACGTTGAAAGAAAAGGATTTCTTTCACTTCTAACCACAAGCCAGGACCCATCTAAAACACGGAGTTTTAAACTTTTAGTTCTACAACCCAAACTTGCATCACGCTCAAAAAGTCAATACATCCCCAACATGGCATCAAACTCTTAAAATAGTAGCACCATCAAATCCGCAAGAAACACTAAACCTTGAACCTCTATCGGGCACCTCGTACTTATCAACTAGCACATTATACCCCAACGGGCTAGTCACATAGACTCTCACCTCAAAATCTTCAGCATGTATGCCTCATTGCTCCGGTTTTCCTCTACGGGTGTAGGAATGGTTAGACCTAGAATCCACAAGAATAATAATGGAATAGAAAACAAGGTAAACGTACCTAAAATAATATCGATAGTCTCGCAGTCCTCTTATGCCTTAACTGTATATTGTCTCGTAGGATCTCTTACTGTTGACTGAAAGATACCACTACTCTGATGTCTAGTCACATGACTTGCCCCACCTTTAGCAAAACTGCGACCCCTCTGTGCTAGAAAAAGTTCCTCTGATTTTGAACTGGGGCGACATCCAAGGCCTTAGGACAATATCTCAAAAAGTGGTCTGGTGATCCACACCCATAGCATACCTTGGCATTGATGTAACACTCCTCATGGTGCTTATGCCCACAATAGGAACATACCGGTGCATAAGATCCTCTAGACGAGCATCCTAAACTCATAGCCGAAAAGGAGTTGGGCCTCCTACGCCCCGCAGAGGCAGACCTACGATCAAACCTCCTTGACTGATTCGATGTTCTACCTCTCTAGTTCTAATTTCCTCGATTCCTTCTCTAAGAGGACTGAGATTGATTAGAGTGTGAATAACTTCTGCCACTTGTATGACCCCCAGCTGATCATACGTCAACCTTTGTACTTGCTCAAGGGACTTGGCACTAGCGGCCAAATCGAAGAACACCTTTAGTTGATCCGCTGTCAAGAACGCATGTATTTTTTTCTGTAAACCTTTTCTAAACTGCTTGCATTTTATCTTCTATGTGGCAACAAGTTCTAGAGCATACCTACACAACTATAAGAACTCTTGTTCATACTCATAAACCAGTCAATTTCCTTACACCAAATGAGTAAACAAGCCTTGTAAATTGTCTATATGAGCTTTTCCAACATATTGTTTCTCAAACTCGTCAAGAAAATCATCCCACGTAGGTCGGTTAAGATACCAACCTAACTTTGTTATCTCCCACCACACACGAACATTCTCCTTTAAAAGAGAAATGATACACTTCAACTTGTCTCTTAGCTCCAAACCCATTTAATGCAAGATCCAACGCGTATCCCTCAACCATTGATCTACTTTAATTAGGTTATCTTGTCTCGACCCCAAGAAATTAGTTGAACTATATCTAAGAAGCCTCTCGATCGGGAATTTTCGAGGGTAGTGAGAGTTCTTAGGATAGCCCTCACTATCCGATCAAGCACCCTATGCATATGGGAGAAATAGTTGGCTCCTTGATGCATCTCACCCTCTGACCTTTCATCGGTCTTCTGAATAAAATCCTCATCATAGCTCTCCTCTCGAGATCCCTAAATCTCCTACGGAACATGAGCTCTTCGAGGCATATTCAAGTCGCAAAGATAATAAACTAGGTTACTCCATCAGGTATTCAACCTTAATATGAGTACAACTTCGATTTGTGGGCATGTATTCACTAGACACCTTTTTTCTGACTCTCTATCACCTCGGGGCTTTTAGAACCAGCTAAGCCTAGGCTCTACTACCACTAAATATAACACCCTAAACTCGGTTTCACACTGGGCCTCAAGCCCAAACCTATATACAAAAATTTGCGATCAAGTTTAGCCCAAATCCATAAATTTCATAAACCATACTATCATTAAAAAGAGTTATACAAAATATTCAAGAGTTACTTTGGAGCTCCAATTTAAAACATATTAATTTAAAATATTGGATATGAAAAATAATTCAAAACGAGTTACAGATACAAAACATAAGGGTCCTATGAATATATTGCCCCTACAAATCTAAGTATTGTACTCTTCACATATCGATGCACTAAAATCATACTATGATGGCTCCTTGTAAAGCAAGCAGCAACCTAAAAACTTGCGTAAGGAAATAACAATTCCAAACGCTGAGCTCAAAAGCTCAGTGGATACACCTCTATTCTACTGTGCTTCATGTAGATCATAAACATAAGCATGTAGTCAAACAATGATTAAGTAGGCAAGAATATCATGTGGCGCCACTCTAATCGCCTAAACACATGAAATCAATACGATCAATCATTCAAACAATCAAGGGCTCACAAGGCCCCATATACCTTACAATATCATACTATACAAGAGTGAGGCTGGGTCACCTAGCATCGGTATATACACTCTGCTCAAAATTATTCCTCGAGCACATATGGGTGAGGCCCGGGTTGCATAGCATTGGTAATCTCCATCCCTTCATCATACCATGGTGTTGCAACATATTCTCGGACATCCGAATCCCATCAACCAAGTGCTCACACGGCACAAATTAACATTACAATAACATTACGTCAATGGCTTTTAATAAAAGCATGCATTATACAAGTTTCATTCTTATTTTAGACTCATTTTATTTACATATAGGATTAGAAATCTGGTTTCTTAGTTTTACAATTCATTTCATGCCTCTAGGGACCCATTGGACCCTTTACCTCGAACTATGGAACCCCCAAATGTAAACTCAAATTCTTTGGGCAGATTACCCAGCGAGTACCAATACTCCTATATGGGTATCGGTATGCCTCTCTAGGTACCAGTACTCCTCCTCGAGTATCGATACTTAAATTAGGTTTGAAAGAAATGGGTCCTCGAGTCATGCCGATGCGCTCACCCCTCTATCGGTACTTAGTATCAGTACGTGAACCACCCCATACCGATCCCTACTCATATCGGTACTACCACCATTGCATACCGGTACGCAAAAGCCTTTCTCAGGTAACAAAATAGTACGCTAAAATGTTATTGGAATTTTCATTAAGTAAGGGGTATCGATACTCAGAAAGTCGTATCGGTACGTCTTTCATGTTTTGACTCTTTCCCTAGAGAGGGGTACCAGTACTGAACTATCCGTACCGTTACGTGAACCCAAATTTCTAGGCGTGGGGTTCGAATTTCTCATCTTTAACCCCCAAACCAACTTGGTAACCCCAAAACCCTAACCTATAACTTATGGAAGGTGTTTAGGGTCAGTTTCTATCAATTTTAGAAGTTTTTAACATCAATTATAACTTTTGCCATTAACACCCATCAAGATCATTCAAGCATGCTCTAAACACTAAAATGACATACAAAACAATTACCCTTATGATATGTAGGAAACAAGGAATTGGAAGTGTATTAACCTCATTTGAATCACCATAAAACCTTGATTCCACAAGCTTCAAGCCTTTCATTTTCCTTGAGCCTTAGAGTGCTCTCCTACTTCTTTAGCTACAAAAGATGAATGATAATCGTGTTACAATACTAGGGGGAGATTAGGAAGCTAAAGCACAAATTATATCAAGAATGAATCCTCCAACATCCCATTTTCGTTCTTCCCAAATACCCCTACCATAAACCCTTTCTTCCACCACAATCAACCATTTTTACCTTGATGGATAGATCCTTGAATGGTGATTAACCTTCTCTCAATGACAAATCCAAGATTCACACTTGAAATGACCAAGATTCAACCTTTCTTGTGGGTAAGGAGTTGAAAGATGAGGATGAGGGAAGGATGAAGACAAGGGGGACAAGGTGATCTCATCCCTCTTGCTTTTCTGCAGAGGAATTAAATGGACTCATTTTTCCCTCTTCAAATAATTAGATAATTACCTAACTATCCTCCTATTATCCTCTTAACTCAATCCAACACCCTAATTACAAGCCCACTAAGGCTCATAAAGTTTAAACATCTCAGCCCAAACGTAAAGCTCACGTTTCGGGTTAACCGACCCTCAAATTCTAAAATTCAGGTCGTTACATCATTCCTTTCGTGAACGACATTCCTTCGATGTTACGCACGCTGTCCGTCGACTTTCGACCACGAAAGTGGTGGGCACTTCGTCAGTGACTCTCGGTGTAACAGTTGGAATCGAGATTTGGAACTTAAGGCTTTGAGGATTTAGGAATTTGGGGTCTATTTTGTAAATTTTTGAAAATTTTAGGTTCTTTTTTAAAATTCTAAATATTTTTTAAAAAATAAAAGAAAACATGCCACACGTTATGTTTGGATTGGTTAAAAGAATTTTTTAAACGGTTGTTAACGGCCATGTACCTAACATTAACGAAATGAAACATTTTTACCAAAAAAGGCAAAAAGTTAAAAAATGCCTCTAATGTTTGCAGAATAGTCATTTTGGCCCCTATTCCTTTTTGAACCAATTTAATCCGAACGTTTTATTTTTGGTTAAAATGCCCCTGTACGGATGAAAATTGTTAGTTAACTAACGGTAAATGACTTGAAATGACATGAAAAATCTACGTGACAGTGCGCGTTGACATGGCATGGCAGTGTCATATAGACAAAGGCGTTGACTTGGAAGCATGTCACTTCAGTCAAAAAATAATTTCATAAAATTATATAAAATACAAAATTATTCTTTTTGCTGACGTGTAATTTTGTCAAGTCATTTCAAGTTATTTATTGTTAGTTGACTAATATTTTTCATACGTAGAGGTGTCATTTTGACCCAAAATGAAACGTTGGGGGTTAAATTGGTTAAAAAAGAATATGAGTCGAAATGAATATTCTATCAAACATTAGGGACATTTTTTAACATTATGTCAAACAAATTCTAGGCACCTAAAGTTAAAAAGAGATGTAAATTAAGCCTAATAATAAAGGACATCGCTTAATATAATATGTTGGATGAGCCTAGAATGGGCAACGAATACCGCTGAACACCACTAACGGAATACACTACTGAATACCATTAATTTTTAAATGACTTTTAAATGATTATTAAAAATCTCAAAGGCTCTACATACAATTAATAATATTTTAAAACAAAATTAGAAGAAATTATTCCATAAACCATTCTCACCACCTCATCCATAATCTTACCCAATTAAATAAAACTACGTCATCTTTATTTTTCACATAATATTTTATTATAAAATAAAATTAACAAATCATCGTCTTCTTTTTTATTTTTTTAACAAATAATTGAGCCTTGTTAAAAACTTTTAAATCCTCGAAAGAAAGGCGAAAGATCATTTCCTAGGGGAAAAGAGGGCCCTTTTGAATCTTATTCAATTTGGTGCCATATTATAAAGTTCCAACGATGAAATACATGCAGACACAAGAGAAATAAAACAAAGCATACAAGTAGTACGAGAATTGCCAAAGCCCAAAAACAGAGTGACATAAACAAACATAAGCTGCCAACAAGACTAGCAAACGCGTTCACAGGCACCACAATACTAGGAGGACCCGCAGGACAACATAGCATCTAAGAGAGCCACGGATGAAAATCGTCTGCCTCTAACTATGTTTTGTTGATATTCTTACTTTAAAAAAATTGGGTTTAAGATTTAGGATTTAAAGTTAGAGCTTAAGTCAGGGTTTAGGGAATTAGGAGTAGGTATATTTTTTAGGGTGTAGGGATTAGGGTTTAAGATGTAGAATTTAGAGTTATAGTTTAAAATTTAATTTTTTTAGTGTGAGACATAAAAAATAATATACTTAAAGTAGATAATTTTTGTCCGGGAGCTACAGTATCAAAGGCCACTTAAAGAGATGAGTAAAAATCATATAGACCTACACCAGGGATGAAGAAAGGATGAAAAGTGATCATTCAGCGATCCACAAAAGGGGTGAAGATCGATAAATGCCCTCTTTGGCAAGTAAGTCGACAGCAAAATTGGCTTCGCATTAACATATTCGAATTAATATATGGGGAATGAGTAATAAGATGATGATTTGTAAATTTTAATTTATAGGAAAATATTATGTGAAAAATAAAGATGATGTAGTTTTATTTAATTGGGTAGGACCATGATGAGGTAGTGAGAATGGTTCAATGAATGATTTCTTCTAATTTTATTTTGAAATGTGATTAATTGCATGTCGAGTCTTTTGGATTTTTAATAATCTTTTAAAAGTTATTTAAAAATTAATAGTGTTTAATGGTGTACTGCGTTAATGATGTTTAGCGATTTACGTCACCCGTTCTAAATTTTTTCTAATATTTTTTTGATATTGCTATTTGAAAAAGATAAAACTACTTGAAAATTCTTTTAAAAAGTATAAAATTATAATTTAATTTAATCTAGTGAATTGATCCGTAAAAAATATTCTAATAAAAAAGTTTTGTTATTTAGTCATAGTTAGAGATTAAAGAACAAACAAAATATTCGGATGGTATGAAAATAAACAGCTTTCGTTTTTTTTTTGGCAAAATGATAAAAGATGCCCCAAACGTTTGCATGTTTTGTCATTTGTCCTTCTATTCTTTTTTGGAGCAAATAACCCCAACGTTTCAATTTGGTCCAAATATGTCCATGTTAGATGGAAACTGCCAGTTAACTGACGGTCAACGGATGATGTTGGCTAGACTTGTCACGTGTTGAGATCTGCTGACGTGTTAGCATCATATTCACCATGTGTCAACATCATATTTGTCACGTGTCAACATTCGGTTCGGTCATGTGTCAGCATGATAGTGAGCCACGTGTCACAATAAAGAAGGTATAACAAAATAATTTTTTATATGCCACATCAGTAGATTTTAACGCGTGACAAGTCCAGTAAAATTAACCGTTGACCGTCAGTTGACTGACAGTTTCTATCAAACAGGGGCATATTTTAACTAAATTGAAACGTTGAGAGTTTTTTGCTCAAAAAAAAGAATGAGAAACTAAATGACAAAATATGCAAACGTTAAGGGTATCTTTTTATCATTTTACCTTTTTTTTTCTTCAAAAGAAAATAAAGGGAAAGTTGGGCGATCGATGACAACAGGTAACAGCTTAGAAAGTAGGAGCGTGAATATGCGGCAAGCAGTGGTAGCAGCCAACAGGGAACCAATTCAACTCGCCAAGTCTTTCTTTTTTTTTCCCCTTACATTACATACGGTATTAAATTAAGGGTAAACTACTTCTCTCAAAAATAAATAAATAAATAAATAAAGATAAACTGCAACGAATGTCATTTAATTATGGGTAAGATTACATTTAGGTCACTTAATTATTAAAAGTTATATTTGGGTCAGTCAATTAATATAATGCTTATATTTAGGTCATTCAATCAATATTATGGTTACATTTGGGTCACTCAACATTAAATATTGTCGTTTAACTAGGTATAATGACAATTTTAGTTCTCGAAGCTTTTATATTCTATCAATTTAGTCCAAATTTAAAATAATTCAATAAATCTAGCCCTTTATATTTAAAAACATACCGATTTAGTCATTTTTATTACAAAACAGATTTCTTAAGTTCTTTGCAAGTCTATATATTTTATTAAAAAGTATAATTTTTGCAATAATTTTGTAACAGTAATTTCTAATTACAAAACATATTTGCAAAGAAGGTAAGAAATATGTTTTATAATAAAAATTCAATAACTTACATGGTAGCAGTAACTAAAAGTTAAACTTTTGTAGAAAATTATGTGGCAGCACTAACTAAAACTTGAAGGTTTTCATAAATAATTTTAAATAGATTTCAATGAGTTTAATTTTATTGTAGATACTAATTACAGATCTAACATTCAAAAAAAATTATAAATATCTTTACTTTTATAAATTTATGTATTAGATTAATTAATGATTTTAAATGAAGTTTCTAGTGTTAACGAGTGTATACAAGTTATTTTGAAGAAAAAATAACTAAATTGATATTTTTTAAATATTAAGGGTTAAATTTATTGAATTATTTTGAATTTGGACTAAAATGATAGAATATAAAAGGTTCAAGGACCAAAACTATCATTATACCCAATTAAACAACAACATTTAACAGTTAAGTGACCCAAATGTAACCATAATATTAATTGAATGACCCAAATGTAACTTTTAATAATTGAGTGAAATATAACCTTACCCATAATTGAATAACCTTCATTGGCATAAGCTACATCAAATACCACTAAACTTTAAGTTTAGTATCAATTATATCACTGAACTAAAAATCGATACTATCTTAGCTCTGAACTTTAGTTTAGGCTTCAATTATACCATTAGACTATTAAAATTGATAACGTGGATGAATCTTAATGGTTCACGCGCAATGATGTGGTGAGATTTTAACATTCAAATAGTATAATTGAAGTCTAACCTAAAATTCAATGCTAAAATAGTGTCAATTTTTAGTTCAGTGGTATAATTGATATTAAACTTAATGTTAAGTGGTATTTGGTGCAGTTTACTTTAAATTTAAAATAGGCTCAGGTGAAAAACTAGGCCTTAAAATATGCTCTTTTCTGCTTTTAGTTCGTAAACTAATTTTTAGTCAAAATAAGTGGCTAAACTATTATTTATGGTCATTTTAAATACATCAACTATTTTCTAGTCAAAACAAGTACCTAAACTATGTTAGTCTTTTGCTTTTAGTCCTTAAACTATTATTTGGTTAGAAAAATCTTTGTGATGTGTCAATATTTTATTGGTTTGAATTAATTTTTTTAACTTAGATAAGTGTTGCCCAAATATAACAGTTTGGATGCTTATTTTGACAAAAAAAAATTTAAAATTTAAAATTAAAAAATAATATAATTTAGAGACAGATTTTTCTTTTAAGCCTTTAAAATAAGGCATACAAAGTATAACAAAAACATATACTAAATATGTTTATTTATTATTTTTTGAACAATTTCTACCTAAAGGGAGGGGAAAGGAGAATTCGCTCCTAATGAGTTTCGAATCCACAATCTAAGGGAGAGGGAAGGGTATCAGCTGAGAGCTTTAACTATTTGTTCTAGAGATTGTTGACACGAAATATGTTTTACTTAATCGTTGGACTTAACTACAAAATAAGTATCTAAACTATGTCACTTTTTTGCAATAGGTGGCTAAAGTATTTTTTGGCTGAAATAGGTGTCTAAAGTTTCATTTTTAGCTGAAATAGATGCATAAAGTTTTATTTTTTTGCTTGTTTTAAAGTCAACCGAGGTACCTACTTTGACACTTATTTCAACCAAAAATAAAACTTTAGACACTTATTTCAGTCAAAAAAATACTTTAGACACCTAATTTAGTTAAAAAATTAAATATTTATCTCAACTAAAAAATACTTTAATTATTTATTAAAAAATATAATTTAAATGCTTATTTTGTAGTTAAACTTAATCGATGTATTTCTAAGTTTCCTTTTTCAAGAATAATGGAAGTCGTAGTTGTACACGCAACAAAATTCTTAATCGACTGCCCAAAAACATAAAGCCCCCTGTTCAAATTCAAAGCCTCTGAAATCGATTTCTAGTTTGGACAGCCTCTCTTGTTGGATGATTCTAGGGTGAGGCAATTTAAGGTAAGGTTAAAATAAGATAGTTATATAAATTTTTATAATTTTTTATAAGAATTTATGTAGAACTGATAAAAATTTGTGTAATTACATAAATTCTTATAAATTTATGTAAGAATTTGTGTAACTACAGAAATTTTTATCAATTTGGTAAGAATTTGTGTAAATTTTGACTTAAGTAAAAATTTGTATAATTATACATTTTTATATTATAACCTAAATTTTTACCATTTAAATAAAAATTTGTGTAAATTATAAGTATTTGTATAACTACAGAAATTCTTACAAAAATAATAAAAATTTATATAAATTCGCGTCATTTTAATCTCACTCTAACATTATCATTTTAAAATTTTTCCTCTTTCCATTAATCAATTATATTTATTACTTATTTAAGCGAAAGGGAAACGACCCCAGAAGTCCCTTCCTTGGGACCTCCTTCTGCTACATATACACTACCTTTGCAAAGCTGCCTGCTATGTGTCACGACCTTAGCCTTTAGTTCACTCGGTCGCTAAGCCGTGCGGCACTTGAAAAGGACTCTTCACGATCAAGTCAGCCTTTTCTCTCGATTGATCTGCTCAAAATAAGCAAGCAACACATTAGTCCCGCGCCACAAAACCATTCTTCAAGCCATGGTCGAAACTGTGGGGCATAGCGGATGCACACAGTTGACCCCCAGCTTCCCCGTAGGAAAGAAAAACAGTTTTTATTTTATTAGAAAAAAAAAAGAAACATCGGGTTACATTAGAAAACTCACCCACACCATCGACTTGGGCGGTAGGGGCCATTAGCTTCACAAGCACTAGATCGCCAACTTTGAACTGCTGGTCCCTTCGGCCACGATCCGCCCACTTCTTCATATGTTTTGCAGCTTTCACTAGATAAGCCCGAGCAATCTCTGTATTTTGGCGCCACTCCTTTGAGAAATTAAAAGCTCGGGGACACTTTCCTTTGTATGACTCTAGAGTGGTGTGTGGAAGCCGCGGCTGCTGACCTGTCACAATTTCAAAGGGGCTTTTATTAGTAGCAGAACTCTTTTATGAATTAAAACAAAGTTGTGCCACATCCAACAAAGAAGGCCAATTTTTCTGGTTGGCCTGGATAAAATGCCTTAAGTACTCTTCTAACAACCCATTAAAGCGTTCTGTCTGCCCATCCGTTTAGGGATGATAACTTGATGACAAATTCAGTTTGGATCCCAACATCTTGAATAACTCTCTCCAGAAATTTCCAGTGAACCGACCATCCCTGTCACTAACGATATCTTGTGGGACACCCCAATACTTTACCACATGTTTAAAGACTAACCGAGCTGTCTCCTCCACCGAACAATATTTGGGGGCAGGGATAAATGTAGCATATTTTGAGAACCGATCCACCACCACAATGACAGCTCCAAGATCCCCCACCTGAGGCAAGTTCACTATGGAGTCGAGTGAAATGCTCTCCCAAGGTCGTGCTGGCACTGACAATGGCTCCAACAATCTTGCAGTCTTTTGTCGATCCACTTTGTCTTGCTGGCAAAATAAGGCAAGTCTTCGTATAGTCCATAATATCCTGTCGCATGTGCGGCCAATAATATCCTTGTTCCAACAGGGCCAAAGTACACCGCCAACCTTGGTGACCTGCCCAGGGAGTGTCATGGCATTCACGTAGTAGTTTCTGTCTAAGTTCTCCCGCTCTCGGGACATACATACGCGGACCTTTCATCATTAGGATCCCATTCTCTACCCAAAAGGTCTTCGATTGGCCACTTTCCACCATCCTCAATATTGGCATCATCTGCGGATCATTTCCCATATTCTCCATTATGAGTTCCCGGATGTCATTCGTCACCCTACTAGCTGACATAGGAGCAATCAATCTAAGGGTTGCCAGATCGGCCCTTCGACTCAACGCATCAGCTACCTGATTCTTCTTCCCAACTTTATGCTCAAAACTGAAATCAAACTCCGCTAAGCGCTCTTGCCATCTTGCTTGCCTTGCCGACAGTTTTGGTTGTGTCAGGATATGACTAGCAACTGTGTTGTCTGTTTTAACAACAAACTTTGAGCCCAACAAATAATGCCTCCAAGCCCTGAGACAATGGATCACAGCTAGAAGTTCCTTTTCATGAGTTGCATATCTCGTCTCGGCACCACTCAACTTCCGACTCTCAAAGGCCACAGGGTGACCACCCTGCATGAGTACTCCCCCTATGGCAAAGTCAGATGCATCAGTTTCAACTTCCATTGGTTTCTCAATGTCTGGTAATACTAGGATTGGGTCGTTCATCACAACAGTTTTTAGTCCCTCAAAAGCATCTTGACACTTTTTAGACCGGACCCACTTCTCACCTTTCTTTAACAAATTGGTAAGTATAGCTGTCCTCCGAGAGTAGGCTTCGACAAACCGTCTATAATAGTTAGCTAATCCCAAGAATGATCTGAGCTCACTGACACTCTTTGGAGTCGGCCATTCTTGGATTGCCTTCACTTTTTCCTCATCCATTCGAACATGTCCCTGCCCAACGAGGTGTCCTAGGAACTTAATTTGAGTTTGGGCAAAAGCACATTTCTCCCTTTTAACAAATAGCTGATTATCTCTGAGTCTCTGCAACATTAACCGCAAATGGTTTTCATGATCTGTCAAAGAGGAACTATATACCATTATATCATCCAAGTATATCACCACAAACTTGTCCAGAAAATCATGGAACACCCGGTTCATCAAGGTGCAAAAGGTTGCAGGCGCATTGGTTAGCCCAAATGGCATCACAAGAAACTCAAATGCCCCATATCGAGTAACACAAATTTTCTTCGGTTCATCTCCCTCAGCCACTCTTACCTGATGATACCCCGATCAAAGATCCAGCTTTGTATAATATTTTGCGCCACTTAGCTGGTCGAACAAGTTCGCAACTAAGGGGATGGGATACTTGTTCCGGACAGTCACTTTGTTCAGGGCTCTATAGTCCACACACAATCTCAGGCTCCCATCATGTTTCTTTTGGAACAACACATGCGCCCTAAATGGCGCTTTAGACGGTCGAATAAACCCAGCTTTTAACAGTTCATCGAGTTGTTTCCTCAATTCAGCTAATTCCAAAGGGGACATACGGTACGGGCATCTCGCATGAGGTTTGGCACCGGGGACCAGTTCAATCTCATGATCCACCGTCCTTCGAGGAGGGAGCCCTTCTGGCAACTGATCTGGCATGACATCTTTATAGTCCTCTAACACTCTCAAAATCCCATTTGGTACCCCTTCAAGGGTTGACTCCCCATGTAGAATAGGTAATATGACAAAAGAAGGTTCCCCCTTCTTCACCCCTTTCTTAAATTGTATTGCTGGCAGCATCTTTCCGCTTCTTGGTAGAATGGTAACGGGTACCACCCCCGGGCAATCCCCTAGAAACAATAGGCAGCTCGCAGCAGGGACGGGGATGGCCTGGGCTTTTGTCATAAAATCCAGTCCCAACACAACATCAAAATCGTCCATAGGGGAAACAGTGAGATCCACGCTTCCTTCCCAGGACCCAAGCTTGTCCTTCACCCTCTTAACACTTCCACAAATTTCGGCGGCAGCAGAATTAACTACTTTCATCTGTCTCATATCTCTAGTAATTGTTAAACCGCATCTCTTGACTTCCTCAGGTGAGATAAAAGTATTTGTTGCTCCCGTGTCAACAAGAGCCCTAGTCGCCTTCCCATTTATCACCAAGTCCACGTACATCAAGCCATTTCCCGGTTCTTTCTTTATGTTGTCCAATTGCGATTGTAATGCACTCAAAAAACGAATGGACCCAATCTTGGCCAAATCGGTCTCACTATTCTCTGTAGGTGGGTTAGGGAGCGTGTCTTCAGGCCGTGAAAGTTCCAAAGCACTCAATGCACCCCTATGTGGGCACTCAGCCACGCGATGAGGCCCTTTTCCATGGTCACTGAATTTCCCACAACCACTTCAATCAAATTAATTTGAGCCTTAAGCTCCTCTATCTCATACTTCAGAGTACTCGTTGCCTCCTCTGTCTCATCAGTGAGGTGTTTCACCATGTGAGCCAACTCCTGATGAGAAACTTCAATTGCTCGAACTCGTTCACTGGTCACCACATGAGCCCTCAGGGCCGCCACCGCGGCTTCTAGCTCCTCATACCTATCGGGGTCTATGGTCCTACCCCGTTGTGCAGGCACTCTAGCGCCATGTTGCGCCGAAGTACCTGCGCCCGCTGGCACCTCAGTTCTCGGGACGACTCTTGGCCCCTGATGCTTACGCGTAGTCACCATCTTTGGGTTGACTCCTACCACACTAGTTCCTGCACATGAAGAATAATAAGCACCACAATGCCTATTAATAACTCAGCACCACTGTGCTTCAAGAGGGAGTAAGCACCACTGTGCTTTCCCACTCAAAAAAAACTCGGCACCACTGTGCACAAGAAGCAAGAGAGCACCACTGTGCATCAAGAGGGAATAAACACCACTGTGCTTTCCCAATAAAAAAACTAGGCACCGCTGTGCACTAGCAACAAGGAAGCACCGCTGTGCTTGAATAATAAAAAAATTGAGCACCACTGTGCCACAATTATTAAAAAGCACCTATGTGCTATTGATTACGCACCTCTGTGCTTTTCATCGCAATGAACAGACAACACCACACCCGAAATTGAGTGCAACAACCTTGCTCTGATACCACGTGTCACGGCCTTAGCCTTTAGTTCACTCGGTCGCTAAGTCGTGCGGCACTTGAAAAAGACTCTTCCCGATCAAGTCAGCCTTTTCTCTCGATTGATCTGCTCAAAATAAGCAAGCAACACATTAGTCCCTTGCCACAAAACCATTCTTCAAGCCATGGTCGAAACCGTGGGGCATAGCGGATGCACACAGTCGACCCCCAGCTTCCCCGTAGGAAAGAAAAACGGTTTTTATTTTATTAGAAAAAAAAACATCGGGTTACATTAGAAAACTCACCCACACCATCGACTTGGGCGGTAGGGGCCGCCTCGATGGTGTGTAGGATACATACCTTTACCAGTGGATCAGCCCAAACTCTGCCGACTGTCCACCCCTACATATATGCGAAAAAAACATCATAGAAATGACCCGAGTAAACATTCTATTGTTTGAAATGATGACATTTTTTCCTAACTAAAGAAATAATTGAAAACAAAGACTATTCTTCCTAAAACATTGATGTGCTTGAAAATGGGGCATGATAAAAGTGACTCGGTTGTGACCTCGGAACTCGATTGTGACACCATGTGAGGGGATGGCCACAACACTATGCACATGAGCTTGCTTGCCTTGTAAGACCTCTTCTCTTTTCCCTTAATTTTCTTTTTTTTTTCTCGAAAAAAGTCAAAAGATCAAACAAAAAAAGCCAAGTGAGACACCTTCCTCAAAGCACTGACGCTGCTTATCTCTCTTCTAAAAATCATCTCTTTTCCTTTTTCTTGAAACTGGGGTTTCTTCGATAAAAAAAATAAAAAATAGGACCCAACCATACTTTGCATACAAAGCAAGCTCCTTTCTCTCTCTCCCCCCTCCCCTCTGTATTTGGGTTGATACGTTGAGTCCTGCAAATTCCAAGGCAGAGCAGAAAAGCAAGTTAGGATGGTGCACCATCAGCGTTCCACACACAATCAGTTGAAAATGGGTGGAGATGAGGAGGCAGGGAGCCTTGTTCTTGTTTGGACAAACCCAGGTTATTACAGGAGAAGAAGGCCCAAGCTTTTCTCTTTCTTCTTGCTTTCTCTTCTCTCCTGTACCTTCATATTGGCTCCTCACTTGTTTAGCTTTTCTTCTCCTTTTTCTCTTCTCTGTAAGCTCTCCTCTTGCCTGGATTTCTCTTATTTTCCTCTCTCTCTGTTTCTGCGTTTTGACTTGTCTTGTATGATTTTTGCAGATTCTTTTGGTATACAGAATGAAGGCCTTGCTGGGAATATGGATGTAAATTCTTCTATTTGTTCTTCAATCTCTAATGGTTAGTTGAGTTCTACTTTCTTTTATGGGCTTGCTTCTTGGAATAATAAAACACTACTCTTTTTTCATTTTCTTCAGCTGCTTTTTTTAATCTTATGGCTCCTCTTTGGGCTAAATTACAGGTACAATTTGCTGCGACAGAAGCCATTTCCGGTCTGATATTTGTTTTATGAAGGGTGACATAAGAACACATCCTCCCACCTCTTCAGTTTTCCTTTATTCTTCTAAACACTACGGCGATGTTTTGAGCATGGTTGATGATGATGGGGAAGATGATGAACTTCAGCACGAAAAGATCAAACCTTATACCCGAAAATGGGAAACGAGTGTAATGGACACCATTGATGAATTGGGCCTTATCTCAAAGAGACGAAATCCTGGCGTTCGCCATCCCTGTGATGTGGTTCATGATGTTCCGGCAGTTATCTTCTCGACCGGAGGCTATACGGGCAACGTTTATCATGAGTTCAATGATGGGGTTATCCCTTTGTACATAACTTCACAGCAATTTAACAAGAAGGTCGTGTTTGTGATCCTTGAATATCATAGTTGGTGGGTCATGAACTATGGTGACATCCTTTCACATCTCTCCAGTTATCCACAAATAGACTTCAACGGAGACAATCGAACCCATTGCTTTACCAAGGTAATAACTGGTCTAAGGATCCATGATGAGCTCACGGTGGATCCTTCATTAATGAGAAAAAACAAGAGCATTGCCGATTTTCGAAACCTTCTTGATCGAGCTTACGGGCCTAGAATCAAAGGTTTGGTACGGGATGAGAAAGCACAAGAGAAGATGCAAAATCAAGCAAGGAGACCAAAGTTGGTCATACTGTCACGAAATGGTTCTAGAGCTATAACTAATGAGAACGTTTTGGTGAAAACTGCAGAAGAAATCGGGTTTCGGGTTCGTGTTTTGAGGCCCCAACCAACAACAGAATTAGCCAAGATTTACATGGAACTCAACTCGAGCAATGTCATGATCGGTGTCCATGGTGCTGCCATGACTCATATACTGTTCATGAAATACGGCTGCTCGGTTTTCATTCAAGTGATTCCCCTTGGAACAGATTGGGCAGCTGAGACGTACTATGGAAAGCCCGCAAAGAAGCTGGGTTTGAAGTATATTGGCTACAAGATCGTCCCCAGAGAGAGCTCTTTGTTTGATGAATACGATAAAGATGACCCTGTTTTGAGAGACCCTTCGAGTTTAAATCAAAAGGGATGGGAATACACCAAGAAGATCTACCTTGAGCGTCAAACTGTAAAATTGGACATGCCGAGATTTCGGAAGCGGCTTGTTCGAGCTTATGACCATATCACTAGGATCCATCGGAAAACTCATCTCCGGTCGCAGCCACAGTAATTTGCCAATTGAAATGTGATTATCCCTTATTCTTTACACTTGATTGTTGTAGATGGACAAGCACGCACATCATATTTTGTAAACCTTTGTTTCGCATAGACATTACACTGCTACCTGGAAGAAAAAAAACTTTTGTACAGCTTGTCACACTTCCTGTATAAATTTTGCACATCATGTTGTTAAGCCTAATCACTAGTTGTCAAAATTTGTGCAAAAAAATGGAATAAAACAATCAGTATAAGTAATTGTTTAATTCCACCATGTCAAATGTTCAGGACACAGGATATGATACGAATTAAAAGGGATTTGAATTTTGTAGTTTCAAATTCTGACAAATCTTGAGGGTTTTTTTTGTCATTCCTGACAAATTTTAATCTTAAAACTTGAGCTCCTTTTATTTATAATTCTTGTCTTTTAAATGTGACCACCGTTATTGATATTTTTATATAAGCATAAAAAGAGAAAAAAAAGAGAGAATAACGTCACTAAAAAGAGAAACAAAACATTTGGGTAAACAATATTATTGGCCATTAAACTAATGAATTTGATAAAAATGAAATATCACTAACGTCATTTTTTTCTATTTTAATTATCGGTCATTAAAATTATAATAGCGATGCTAACATGACATTTTAAAAAAAATAATTTTCACATCAATTTCTCTCCTCAACATTAATTTTATTAGAAGGTCCAACACCTAGAGTATATCGAAACGCAAATGTAATTGATCAAACTCCTACATTTGATAACATAATTAGCCTAGCTTTTTTGGTGAAAAAATAATTAGCCTAAATCCCTTGTGCAATGGTCCAATACCTAGTCATAAAAGCTAGGCTAATTATTTGATAAAATTTCATGAGAACTTATATTAAGTTATATCACATCACCACCACAAAATTATATCGAAACAAAATATAGTTGATCAAACCTGGAACCCATGCAAAGTGGGTCGTTCACCACTAAACAAGGTATACAATTAACATATTTTTAACAAAAATTGTAACGACCCAAATTCCGGGATACGCGAGTCGTTTAACCCGAGCACTTGGGCTTGAGTGTTGGGCCGAAATATTAGAACCTAAGTGGGTTTCTCATGAGTGTTGGGCTTTGGTTTGGGTCGGTGAAGTGTGGGAAGGAGAAGAAAAGGGTAGTGAAGTAAATTCCTTCACTTTTGAAGGAAGAGAGAAGATTGACTCTTTAATTTCTCTAGAAAAAGCTAAGGGATGAGCTCACCTTGTCTCCCAAGCTCTTCTTCTCTTTCTTCACCATTTCCTTTGGAGATTCAAAGACAAAGGTTCAATCTTTGCCCCCTTGAGTAGGAATCTCGAATTTTGGCTTAAGAGTGTTGTAATCTACGTCAAGTGATCTGTCCTTCAAGGATAGGACGAAAGGTTTTGGTGGTGAGTGGGATATTCGGTTTTAGTGGGGGTTTGAAGGGGATGAATAGGAATAAGAGTTTTAACCATGTTTCTTGTTGGTAAATCATTCCCTTGTCATCTCTACTCCTTCTAGCAATATTGTAACCCATTTTACAATATTTGGTTGTACTTAAAGAGGTTGGAGAGCACTCTGAGGATCAAGGAAAAGGAAGGCTTGGAGAAAAATTCAAGTTTTGATAATTTTGAACCCAAATCTTGAGTACTGGTACACCCTGTCCCAAAATGCACATTCTTGCATTTTCATATTTCGAATTCATCCCAATTCAATTCCCAAATGTCTTCAAATGTTATGTATGCTTATAGGGAACAATTGACTATCATAAAACATACATGCTCTCAATTATCTTAGCATACAACTCATCACTTGAGGTTACTCTTAACTTTGAATCATTCCAGAAACGCCAATTATTATGAAACCATAACGAACTTTAAAGGCCAATCACAACTCAAATAGGTTTAGCAAGTATACATGTCACTATAGTAATCAAACCTCAATTAGGATGTCATTACTGTGATTACCTGTTGAGCTTTCCAATATTGATGCAATGCTCTTCTCACTCTCATCTTAATTTACCTACGTGTGCACAATCAAACACACGCTAAGTACGAACTTAATGAGGCAATAAAGGAAGTTAATAACAGTAATTTAAACTTTATTCGACTTCATGGCTATGTTTATAGAACATGATATATATGCCAAATCATCAATTTCATATTGCATTAGTAATGGTTTACTACATGCTAATGTCATAAGACTTTCATGCTTGTTTATTTGTCATAATATGCCTTATATGCATAAATGCATCATGATCACTAGACATGTAAATCCATCATGTTATTCATATATTAACATGATATAAATCACATATAAATTTCTTACCAATATACTTGCCATTTATTCCAAAAGCTCATAAGCTTATTCACCTGTTTATCATTTATTAACCATAAACCATAGCCAAATATAAGCCTATGGGGACCCTAGGTACACGAGTCAAAACCACATATAAAGTTGTGCTAACCATCCGTACGTAAGGCCATGCTAACCATATACACTAAGTGTCCTTTATATATACACTATAGTGCTAAATCGAGTATGCAGCGTGCTGCTAGACTCTATGACATTCCAACTATACCCTGTCCCTCAATGACTTACTTGGGCATATTTTCCATATTTATTTCATCCATGGCAATGTATATCAATATAATTTAACATTGGGAAGTTCATACCCGAAATAACAATCATAATATAACATCATATATAACTAGTGATCCATCTGTTTTTATTCAACTTTTGACATATTTAGAACATGTCATATCTGATTAATGACATAAATATCATGCCAATATAAACAAGGTAGACTGATCGCAAGTCTTCCTAATGATGTATAAAACATCCATATATCATGTTATGTATGCATTGTAGTCACCTTGGCCACTTAACACAATGCCTCACTAAGTCCTAGTTCGATATTTGCTTCCAAAGTACCTCGAACCTTCTTTGATTCGGGCATGGCTTCATTAATCACATGAATAAAATAAAATATTTGTTAGATTCAAATCTAACAATACCTTAAACATGTTGTCTAATATAATCACTCGAATATAAAATTTCCAAATACTTTTCCTTTCTTCATTGTACTGTTCAAAATCTCATTATGGTCCTTAATTACCAATTTGAACTTCCATTAATTCTTCTGAGCTTTCTGACTAACATTTAAATACAAAATGTTTCAAATTCCATTTTCTGACAGCTTGCGCTACCTTCAAAGATTTACTTATATAGGGCAGAATATATACTGGATCTCAATTTCCTTTATACCGCGAAAACTAGATTCGATAACAGATCTAAAGATATAAGCCACATAAATTAATAAAATCTAAAAAAATTATGAAAATTCCTTACATTCACGTCACAAAGCTGCCCAGGCAAAAACTGTTCTGTAATTTTTCTGACCTTCATTCGATTAAAAATTCATATTTTTTAACTCAGAACTCGAAACCAGTTTCCATTTGTTGGAAACGAAACTAGACAAACAAATCTTTACAACGGTATAAAATTCATCATCAATCATTTTTGTAGAATTTATGATGAATTTTTAAACTTGCTGCCGTAATTCAAATTCCAACATAACTTTCCATGAATAACTTCTAATTTACACCAACTTCTCCTTATTTCTCTACTTGTCAATTTAGTCCCATAATTTTACTTCAAATGGCTAGAATAAAGCATGTATTCATATGTTCTCTTTACATCCTTCATCATAATAAGATTAAACCTTTACTCCTCTAATTTCTCTTGATTTGTCAAAATGGTCACCAAATTTCCAATACAAGGATTCAAGCTTCTTAACTTTGCAAATTAGTCCTCAAATCAACATTAATACCTTAATTCCATCATTTTAACTAAAAAATAGATTTACTCCTTCTACATATCCTCTTTACCGAATAGACCATTCAAGTTTGACAATTTGTCAAAATGTTCACTAAAGCGATTAATCGTCGGTTTAGCATTCTACCTTCATTTTCATGTCTCTAACATCATTAATAACATAAATACATTTCAAATTCTAAAAATCATAATTGAACCCCTAACTTTAACACTTTGCTGAATTAGTCCTTTAGGGTTTAAATTTAGGGTTTTGATTCCAAACAACAAACCAAGCGTGCAAGATTACTAACTCATCATCATAAACCCTAATTTAAGGTTGGATCCCTAAACCTAATCTTCGTCATGGTTTTTGAATTGTTTAGGGTTTAAATCACAAATCAAAAACATAAATCCAACATTATTCTTACTTGATTTCAACATAAAATCGAACATAGATTCTTAAAATCATAAAACCCCCAATTTGAACATATACCCTAATTTCTCTCTCATATAAAGTCTCATCAATCAAGCATGAAATACATGAATAATTTACATCAATAGATAGAGATCGAAGAGATGAACAACTTTGTAGTTTGGAAGATTACCTTAAAATCGAGATTTAGGGCTTAAATCGAGCTTGGAAAATTTACCTCTTCTTTCTCCTCTTTCTACACGGTTTTGGAGATGAAATTTCATTGATAAACCTTCATATTTCATATATATAAGCCACTTGTATAATTAAAAATGAATTTTTAATTCAATAAATTCTACTTTCCAAAATTACCCTCCAACTAGATTTATATTTCTAATTTTCCATTTTGTAACATTCCAACTAAACTTAGTTGGATTCTAATCAGCCACTATTCATCCATAAAAGGAATCTCAAAATTCATTTCATGTCCCTATTGGGTGAAATGACCAAAATACCCTTTACCGATCAACTTATTCACAAAATTGTCATTCCATGTCATTTCAATCGATTTAAATTTTCCCAACCTTTTTAACATCCAAATATACATAAAATAATATTTTATGACTCTTCTAAGGTTCATGGAACCATATCTGAAATTTTAGCTCGATCTGATTATCCGAATATTTTTTTGAACTTTATCGCTTTATAGCCATTAACACAAATTCTGTACCAAAAATCCGAGTAGCACGAAAACGTCATTATTGAGGGTGAACTATTCATTTACGGGGTTAAAATACACAACTTTTGAAAATTACACTTTGGTCTCTGAACTTTTCCAAAGTTTATACTTCAGCCACAAAACTTTCAAAATTTACATTTTGGTCATTAGCCAAAAAATTGGGATATTACATAACTTATTAAAACCTTGGGTGACTTGTTGTGTTGTTTTAATGAGGATCCTTGGTGGATCGAATGATGGTTGTATAGAACGTAAGGGCATTAGTATGGTTGAGTCAACTTGTTTGATGGGATTCCGAATACCCAATGTGGGTAAAGTGTGTTGCAACATCATGGTTAAAGATTCCTGAATGTATGAAACTGAGACTTAGTGAGACCATGACTCATTTAAGGATGCTCGATGAGAGATTTTGAGCATAAGTGTATGAACCCAATAGTTAATGGAATCGTGCGTCACTCCAAGTTTGTTGGTATGATGCCTATGATTTCTGTGTGAGACTTTATGCATCCCTATTGATTGATATATGTTTAGGCAGATAAAGGTAGCGCCAACGTTATTATTATTGCTGTGATATCATCTTTAGCTACATGCTCTTATTTATGATTTGCATGAAGCATGGTTGAGTGGAAGTGTATCCAATAAGCTTCGTTAGCTCAACATTCAGAATTGTTGTTTATGTTTGCAGGATAGTGGGTTGGCCTGCATCGTTAAAGCACCAACAGAGTAGGACGTCAGCATTAACTTGTTGTTCGAGTACAATACGTAGATTGTTTGGGTTATGTATTCGTAAGACCCTATATTTGTATTGTAACTCTTATTTTTGAGGTTTTAACTTGTGAGTCGAATGCTTTTAATTATATATTTTAAATGGAGCTCCCATGTAACATTTTAAATTGGTTTATCCACTCTAAAATTGTAACACCCCTAAAACTGGTTGAGTCAAAATAAGGTTTCGGCGATCATAAATTTTATACCGAAAGGGTCCAAATATTGCATTGATTTAAATCGTGTGGTCAATTATACCGTACTAGACTCTAATTGATTCAATTTATAGACTTTGGACCTAATTGAACTCTTTGAAAACAATTTCGTGACTAAATAGTAAAAAATAAAAGTTTGGGTGTAAAAGTATGAATATGGGGAAGTCGGAGGACCACCCCCGTAATTATCCCATTTTGAGGGATGAGTCACCTCCTTGCTTGACATATTCACGTGAATTTTACAGGAAGTGTAAGGAGAATTGACATTGGGTGGTGGCTAATAATTAGCTCTAAATTATGGGAAAATATGAGAAAAGAAATGAAATAATTAAATAAGGTTTCCCTTCATTGAGGGTAACCTCCATCGTCTAGGAATTGATAAGGGAAGAGTGTTTTGATAACTTAAAAATAATCCCTCTTGCATATTGAAACCACCAAAAACTCCCTATCTCATATTATCCTATTTACTTCATCTTTTTCCCAAATACCAAGCAAGCACCTCCATTGTCATCTTCTACATCAAGTTCAAGCAGGCACCTCCCTTGGTTGCTTAAGCTTTCTTTGATTTTTCTACATCATTTGATAGCTCTTGGTTTGGTAAGTAAAAGCCACCAAACAATTAAAGGAATCCATGGAAGATTGGGGTTTAATTTTGAGTTAGAGCTATTGAGCTCTATGGTTAAACCCATGTTCATCAATCTATAAATACATGGAAAGTTATTGGAAAATAGCTATTGTAAGTTCAAATATTGATTTTGAACTCATAATATTGATTCTAACATCTTCCCATTATTTTACCTAGCTCAAGAATTGGGGAAAGAAAGGCCATTATCTCCTTCGAAAGCTAGGAACAAGGGAATCGTTATCCGAGAGCCTTGAGAGCTTTGAAAGTTGAGGTGAGTGTAGTCAAAGTCTCGGGATTAGGCTAAGTGCCTTTCCCGAACCATTGAACATTTATTATTGCATTGCTAACCTATGGTATTAAAGAAATTGCATAAAAAGATCAATGGAAGCCAAGTATTTGGTGAGTATGGCATCGAATCATTGTCCATAGCATTATTATTGTTATCACCGGATTCATTGAAATGTTGGCATATAGAAATATCGACCATTGGCTATTGCATATTATTATTGAAACATTGTATTGAATCATTGTTATTGAAATATCGCTGTTGAAACATTGCTATTAAAATATTGTTATTGGATCATTGCTACCGGAATATTGATATCGATTCATTGTTATTAGATTAATGATATTGATCCATTACTATGGAACTATTGATACCGAATCATTGCTATCAAACTATTGTTATTGAACCTTGGATTCGAGTGGACTTGGATAGAATTGGCATGCCATAGAATTCATGAGCTCATTGGTACGGGTGGCTACGACCTTTATTGTGGTGAGGCGGAGGTATGTTGTGTTTTGGTCATAAAGGTGAGGTGGAGGGATAAGACTACTATTGTTTGGTGAGGCGTAGGAATTCACGTATCCACACTCGTTACATTGATCCAAGGGAAACTATTACTATTGATTATTGACATTGCCTAAATACTGCTACTGTATTGATTATTGCCATTGCAACGTTCATTGTTATGGTATTGGGCATAGATTTGGGCATATTGTCATATTATTGCTAGTGAAGTTAATGAAGCATGGTATTGATGCATTCATTGCTTTTGTATTGTTTATGACTACCTCACTAGGCAAAGTATACCTGATACATTCATTTTACATGCATTTCAGGTTAGCAAGATTTTGTGTTGGAGATCAAGGTTTCGGAAGTTTTTGGCAAGTCACGATGTAATAGCCCAAATTTTGGTTAGTGACCAAAATGAAAATTTTGAAAGTTTGGTGGTCAAAGTATAAAATTTGGAAAAGTTTAAGGATTACATTGTAATTTCCAAAATTTGTGTATTTTAGTCACATAAATGAGTAGTTCACCCCCAAGAATGATGTTTTTGTGTTACCCGGTTTTTTCGTAAGGAGTTTGTATTATTGGCTATAAAGCGATGATGTTTAGAAAATATTCGGATGATCGGATCGAATCGGATATTCAAGATATTTTAAAGGATGATAAAGCAAGGTTAAAAATGTCATTTCCATGTTTTAAATGATAGGATTTAACATGGACCATTGGATTAAAGTAGGTTTTCCATGTTAAATATGAGCCATTGGATGAAAAATGGCAAGATGGTAATTTTGGAAAATTCCAAGGGCAAAGTTGGTAATCACTAACTACTTGGATTATTTTTGACCCTTGGATGAGTAGGTAGACATGTGGCAAATTATGAAGCATTGAATTACAAGGGCAAATTGGACTTTTTGCCATAAAAGAGATTTTTTTAGATTTTTATATTAAGATGACAAATGGCTTAATTAAAAGAAAAGGAAAATTCAAGATTTTCTCCGATCTTCATCCTCTTGTTTGAACACCCCCAAGGTAAAAGAGAAAAATTTTCTTTTGGATTTTTAAGCTTATTTAGTTGGATTTTGGATGAAAGCATGAAATATGAAATTGATCTCCATAAAATTCTCTATCTTTTGGTACCATTTATTCATGCTTTCCTTGCTTGAAACCTTAGTTTTATGATTTGGATGGATGAAGGGGATGTTTAAATATGAGGTTTTAAGATTAGATTTTGATGAAATTGTTGTTGTGGAATCATATTCAAGCTTGTATTATGATTGAAACTACTTGAAAGTAGCTAAATCCTAAATTGTTTAAATTTAGGGTTTTGATGTGAAGTTGAATTTGGATTGATTTTGATATGGAAATAATTGTAGAAGCTTGGAAATAAGGTTTAGAAGTTGAAATCATGCTTGAATCAAGTTGGAAAATTTGAACAACTTGACCTTTCTTATTCGGCCTTAGGGGAAAATTGAAGAAAATTATGGAAAAAATTCCTAAGGCTAAGAATGATGTGAGAATGATTTTACAAGGCTTAGAATGTTGTTGGGATCAATTTGGAAGTTTTCAAAGTGTTGAGGACCAAATGGCATATTAAGGGAAAATTGGGAATGATATGGAAAGTGATTAGAAATTAATGTGTTAAGCTTAAAGGTGTTCTTGGAATGCTTAAATATGTTCTTAAGTGTTTGAATTTGAAGTTTAATGACAAGGGACCATTATGAATAATTTGGAAAGTTGAGGTGAATTCTAAAAGAATTCATTTTATGGTTATTTTGTGAGATTTGAGATTGTTTTGTGAATTTGTGATGGATATGGATAGTAAAGGATTTTTAAGAATTTTATTCCTAATATGTTCTTATGTTAGAATGATACTAGCATACGCTTTGAAATGTATGTATTTGGTAAACGTTGATTTTATAGATCGTGATCAAGATCATAGTACGAGCAAGTCTAAAGACAAGGAAAAAGTTCAAGAGTAAAGCTAAAAGCTATAGTAAGGTTTACTAGTGAGGCATCAGGTGAGTGCAATGCATACATAACATGATACATGGATGTTTTTACATCATTGGTAAGACTTGTGATAAGTCTACCTGGTTTATATATTGACATGATATTTATGTCATTTATCATATATTTGACATATTTTAAATATGTCAAAGGTTGAATACATATGCATGGATCACTAGTTATATATGATGGTATACTATGAATGCAATTTCGGGTATGAACTGCCCAATGTTCAATTATATTGATATACATTGCCATGGATGGAATAAATACGAAAATTATGCCCAAATAAGTCAATTGAGGGACAGGGTATAGTTGGCATGCCATAGAGTCCAGTAGCACGTTGTATATTCGGTTATCCGAGTTAGCACTATAGTGTATATAAAGGAAACTTAGTGTATGGTTAGCACTGCCTTATAAATGTGCGGATGGTGGGCACGACCTTATGTGTATTAGCACTTCGGTGCATCTTTGACTCGAGTACCCAAGGTCCTCATAGGTTTATATTTGGGCTATGAAATCGGTAAATAATTGATAAACGGGTTAAAGAGTTTATACACTCTTAAAAATTCTGGCAAGTATGTTGGTAAGAAAATTTATATCCGGTTTATATCATATTGATGTATAATTAACATGATGGTAAACATATCTAGTGATTCAAAATGCATGGAAACGATTACATATTTTTAGTTGTGGTTATGCTATAGTGCACTGGACATTATTATTGCCTCACTAAGTATATACTTAGCGTGTGATGGTTTTCACGCGTAGGTAAAAAAGCAGAAATCAGAGTAAGGAACGGGCATCCTACTTATCCGGAGTATAATAACGGTATCAGTAATAACATCCTTTGATGTGTTTTGATGTTTCTAGATGGCATGTATATGTTAAAATTAATCGGTTACATACTAGTTTTTATATGGTTTGTATTAACTTATAAACTAGTTTATAGCAAATGATGAGTAGTTATATTAAAGTTAAAAGCGGGTAATGACTAGAAAAGAGTCAAATAGTGCAATCGGGTAGATTTTTATTTTAGGCAGTTATATTTCTTATATATTATAGAAAAGAATTGTTAAGTTGCTGCCTGAAATTGGATTTAATTTAATTGGATAAAAATCCAAAATGTGATTTTACGCGAAAAAATATTTATTCGGTATGTGATACTCTAATTAGTATTTAATATAGAATACTGGCTAGGGTGTTACACAAGAAGTCGTATAAGCAAAGTATGTTAGCCCTATGAACTCCTAGAATGGTGGCATAATGTTTGTACAAGTCACTTTTGGTCTTTTGGATGCATGTATGCTTTGTGTGTTTTTGGTATGCTTCATTTGACTAAATGTGACTTTTGAAAAGTGGTACAAATGGACTAAAAAGCATATTTGGCCTAATTTGGGGAAAACAAGGTAAATGGATTCATTTGACCCTAAAATTTGACATGCTACTAGATTTAGGCTATTAAAACATGAGGGTAAAATTTCGTTGAATTTGGACTCAATTTGGTTGGTAAATTGATGATGAGCTAGATAAAAATTGCCATTACAGACCCTGTCGTACCGATACAGGTGGTGGTGTATCGGTACGAGCTTGCCTAAATCTGACCTTGATTAAAGGGCGTATAGATATGGCTTGAGATGTATCGATATGGATTCTTGACACTAGAAAATTACTATAGCACCGTACCTATACACCTAGGAGTGTACCAGTACCCCTTTTGAATCTAAAAAATTAAAGTGTTGCAATCCTCGCGTACCGATACCAGTATCGATACGTGCATAGTAGAATTAACTATTTTAATGGTCATTGTCAAGATGTATCGATACGGATGGACCCGTATCAGTACAACCTTTTGAATATGTAAAATTTCTAAGTCACATTGAGTATAGCGTATCGATACGAGATTGCCTCGTAGCGGTACGACCCCTTTAATATGAAAACTAATTTATTGAACTGCATAGAGTCGTATTGATACAACCCGATGGCATATCAATACCCGTAGCGTTAAATCTTTTATAATGTTTAAAATGAATTCTGGAATTTTGTATCTTGTCACTAAATCTTATAAGTTTAAATTGAGCTAATAAATGATTTCTGATTAACATGAGAATTTACAGATGTACTATTTATAGTTTGAATTACATTGTGGTAGGCTCAATTTCTGAAATGGACCCTTAATTTATTGAAATAACAATTAGGTCCCTAAAACCTTCAAAAGTTTAAAATTAGTCCAAAATAGGCAACTATTATGTTAATCGAACCACCAACCATAACGTATTGAATATTGTTTTGTTCCGATCACTGAACCTATTTAATTTAATGATTATCAAATAAAACATCATATCAAATACCATATAATCTCCGATAACGCGTTCTAACCCAGTTTCCTACCAGACTGGGAAAGAGGGGTTACATTTGTGGTATCAAAGTTAGAGTTTAGTTGATTCTAGGACTAAACTACAGTCTATTGTATTGTTACTGCATTGCATTATACCTCGTAGGATTTATTTATTGTATATTGTTCTTGCCGGCTAACCAGATCTATTTTCTTCTTATAGTATAGTAGTATGTAAGTTAACCAAAGCTCATATAAGTGTCGAGCTTAATATAGACTCCTCTATTCATGGTGAGGAGATAAGGGGGAGATACTCTGAGCCCATGATTTCTTGGGAACCCTAAGGTCTTAAACCGTATGAGGACAGGAAAAAAGTACGATCCAGACATCGTTGCAAGCATCATTGAATTTCACTCCCATCTTGTTAAGCACCAATAAATCCTTGATATAGTCATCCCTTTTAAGGGTACATATCGATTAAGCCATTAAGTTACCGTATGAATCTATTGCATCTAAGATTACAGTAACTAATGTTTTGGGTGATTGTGTCACCATAAGCCTTGTTAATGATTCAAGGGATTCCCTTTCTGACCAATATATTGGCATTACTGATTCATGAATTTAATTTTATATTGGTATGGTTTGCTCAGTGAACATTAAGCCTGGGTAGATTGTTGCAAGAAGAAACTGTACCTCTGGGTCTTGGGAAAGAAAGCACCGTTTTGATGAATTCAAGGACTTCATCATTGTATGCTTTGTCATTTGATGTCAATGATGAACCTCAACTGCAAAATATTGACACCATATGTGAATTCCCTGACGTTTTCCCATACGAACTTATAGGTTTACTTCTCACCCGTAAAATAGAGTTTGGCATCGAAGTTCGACCTAGAACGACTCTAATTTCCATTGCACCCTATCGTATGGCATAAGTTAAGCTTAGAGAGTTAAAGGCTCAAATTCAAGAGCTGTTGGATAAAGGCTTTATGCAACCGAGTTTTTCACCTTGGCGAGCTCCGGTCCTCTTTATAAATAAGAAAGATGGTTCCATGTGACTGTGTATTGATTACCCATGGTTGAACAAAGTAGCCATCACAAAAAAATATCAATTTCCAAGAATTGATGACCTATTCGATTAGCTTAAGGATGCCTCTTTTTTTCTAAGATTGATTTAAGGTCAAGGTACTATCAGATGAAGGTTAAAGAATGTGGTGTACCCAAACCTGCCTTCAATACAAGATACGACCACTACGAATTCTTGGTAATGCCCTTTGGGCTAACCAATGCACCGCCAGCTTTTATGGACCTAATGAATCAGGTTTTTAGACCCTACCTGGATAAGTTCATAGTGGTATTCATCGATGAAATACTGAATTATTCCAAGAATACTGTTGAACACCGAGACCACATCTGTATTGTGCTTCAAACCCTTCGGGAGAAACAATTGTACGCCAAGTTTTCCAAATGTGAACTCTGGCTTACTGAAGTTGCCTTTCTTGGGCATATTGTCTCAACTTCGAGAATTCAGGTAGACCTAAAGAAATTTCAAGTTATCCTAGATTGGAAGGCACTAAGAAATGTTGGAGAAGTTAGAAGCTTCATTGGTCTAGCTGGCTATTATAGGAGATTTGTTAAAGGATTCTCTATAATAGCAGCCCTTTTGACTAAACTATTGAGGAAAGAAACTTCGTTCATTTGGACCGAGGATCAATAAAGAAGCTTCGATCAGTTGAAACAAGTCTTGACTCATGCACCAGTCCTAACCCAACTTGAGTCTGAAAATGACTACACAATTTACAGTGATGCTTCGTATCTCAGGTTAGGATATGTTCTGATGCAAGAAGACAAGGTCATTGCTTACGTATCAAGATAGCTCAAACTGCATGAGATAAATTATCCCACCCATGATTTGGAACTGGCTACAGTTGTCTTTGCATTGAAATCTAGATGCATTATCTCTACGGAGAAAAATGTTAACTCTTTACAACCAAAAAGCCTCAAATATCTTCTGACTCAAAAGAAGTTAAACATTTGACAAAGGAGATGGATGGAACTTCTGAAAGACTATGATCTTGTCATTGACTACCATCCGGGTAAGGCCAATGTTGTTGCTGATGCACTCAGTCGTAAACCTTTGCCTATCCTCGAGCCATTAATGTTCACTCTCATCTAAGAAAGTGCCATTTCCTTGTAGTTGAACTCCAAGTTCAGTCTACCATCATATCGAGAATTAAGACATTGTATAGTCAAGATCTCGAGCTTTGAACCCTTGTATCCAGATTGCATAATGACGAGAATTACGACTTCAAGGTTGATTCTAAAAGGTTATTGTAATTCTGCAACTGGTCTCTGTACCCAATAATGAAACTCTCCAAAATGACATTCTAAAAGAAGCTCATTCAAGTTCCTTCTATGTATACCCGGGTTCTGTGAAGATGTACAAAGATCTCCAAGAATTATATTGGTGGTCAGGCATGAAGCAAGCCATAGTTGACTTCATATCTAAATGCTTCACATGCCAACGTGTTAAAGTTGAGCATCAAGTTCCTACCTGATTATTGCAGCCTATTTGGGTCATTGTAGACCATTTTACCAAGTTAACACATTTTCTACCGGTCAGAATAGATTATGGGCTTCCTAAATTAGTTGACTTGTATATCAAGGAAGTTATCTGACTCTACGGAGTACCAAAATCTATCATCTCCAATCGAGACCCTCGATTTGCATCTCAATTCTGGAGAACATTGCAGGAGGCTCTAGATACCAAAGTTAATCTCAATACTACTTTCTACTATTAATCTGATGGCCAGTCAGAAAGGGTAATTCAGATTCTGGAAGACATGCTATGTGCACGTGTTATTGATTTCGGGGGATCTTGGGAGAAATCCCTACTTCTTATTGAATTTGTCTACAACAATAGTTACCAAGCTTCTATCAAAATGGCCCCGTTTGAGGCGTTATATGGAAGACGATGCAGAACTCATTTGTACTGGTCTGAACTCGGTGAAGGTAAGATGTTGGGCCTTTACTTACTTTGGGAAAATTGAAGAACAGTTTACTACCATCCACGGTCATTTGAAGGTCGTATTCAACCGTCAAAAGTCTTATGCTGACCTTAGAAGAAGGGATATACAGTATGAGGTTGGTAAGAAGGCATTCTTTAAAGTTTCACCGTGGAAGAAGATTTGAAGGTTTGGTAAAAAGGGAAAGTTGAGTCCCCGATTCATTGGCCCCTTTGAAATTATTGAGAAAGCTGGCCTTATGGCATACCGTTTGGCATTACCCTCAGAATTAAGCAAGATTCATAATATTTTCTATGTTTCGATGCTTCAAAAATACCGTTTTGACCCTTCGCATAATATTGAACCGGAATCTGTGCAAATCTAATTGGATTTGACCTACGAGGAAGAACCGATTCAGATCATTGCAAGAGAAGTTAAAAGGCTTTGCAACAAATCTATACCGTTAGTTAAAGTTCTCTAGAGAAGCCATACCATTGAAGAAGCTACCTGGGAACCAGAGGAGACAATGAAGCAAGAATACCTGCATTTCTTCAGCTCAGGAAAAATTCGAGGATGAATTTTTCTTAAGGGAGAGAGTTGTAACACCCCCAAAAACCAGTCTAGCTGGAATGGGGTTCTGGCGATCGAAAATTCTATACTAGAAGGGTCCAAATATTGCATTGACTTAAATCTTGTAGTCAGTTATACCGTATTGGACTCTAATTGAGTCAATTTATAGACTTTGGACCTAATTGAACTCTTTGAAAACAATTTCATGACTAAATTGTAAAAATTGAAAGTTTAGGTGCAAAAATGTGAATTTTGGGAAGTTAAGGGACCACCCCTGTAATTATCCTAATTTGAGGGATGAGTCACCTCATTGCTTGACATATTCACGTGAATTTTACAGGAAGTTTAAGGAGAATTGACATTTTGTGGTGGCTAAAAATTAGCTATAAATTATGGGAAAAGATGAGGAAAAGAATGAAATAATTAAATAAGGTTTCCCTTCATTGAGGGTAACCTCCATTGGGTAGGAATTGATAAGGGGAGAGTGTTTTGATAACTTAAAAACAATCCCTCTTTCATATTGAAACCATCGAAAATTCCCTATCTCCCATCATCCTCTTCACTCCATATTTTTCCCAAATACCAAGAAAGTACCTCCATTGTCATCTTCTACATCAAGCTCAAGCAAGCACCTCCCTTGGTTGCTTAAGCTTTCTTCAATTTCTCTACATCATTTAATAGCCTCGGCTTGGTAAGTAAAAGCCCCTAAACAATTAAAGGAATCCATGAAAGATTGAGGTTTAATTTTGAGTTAGAGTATTTGAGCTCTATGGCTAAACCCATGTTCATCAATCTTTAAATCCATGGAAAGTTATTGGCAAATAGCTATTGTAAGTTCATATATTGATTTTGAACTCATAATATTGATTCTAACATATTTCTATTATTTTACCTGGCTCAAGAATTGGGGAAAGAAAGGCCATCATCTCCTTCAAAAGCTAGGAACAAGGGAATCATTATCCGAGAGCCTTGAGAGCTTTGAAAGTTGAGGTAAGTGTAGTCGGAGTCTCGAGATTAGGCTAGGTGCCTTTCCCGAATCATTGAACATTTATTATTATTTTGCTAACCTATGGTATTGAAGAAATTGCATAAAAAGATCAATGAAAGCCATATTGGTAAATATTTGGTGAGTATGGCATTGAATCATTGTCCATAGCATCATTATTGTTATCACTGAATTCATTGAAATATTGACATATAGAAATATCATTCATTGGCTATTGCATATTGTTATTGAAATATTGTACTGAATCATTGTTTTTGAAATATCGCTATTGAAACATTGCTATTGAAATATTGTTATTAGATCATTGCTATCGGAATATTGATATTGATTCATTATTATTGGATTATTGATATGATCCATTAATCTGGAAATATTGCTATAGAATCATTGCTATCGGACTGTTGTCATTGAACCTTGGATTCAAGTGGACTTGGATACAATTGGCAAGCCATAGAATTCATGAGCTCATTGGTACAAGTGGCTACGACCTTTATTATAGTGGGGCGGAGGTATGTTGTGTTTTGGTCAAAAAGGTAAGGCGGTAGGATAAGACCACTATTGTTTGGTAAGGTGTACGAATTCGCGTATCCACACTTCTTACAACTATCCAAGGAAAACTATTACTATTGATTATTGACGTTGCCTAAATATTTATACTGTATTGATTATTGCTATTGCATCGTTCATTGTTATGGTATTGGGCATAGATTTGGGCATATTGTCATATTATTGCTAGTGAAGTTAATGAAGCATGGTATTGATGCATTCATTGCATTTTTATTGTTTATGACTACCTCACTAGGTAAAGTATGCCTAATACATTCATTTTACATGCATTTCAGGTTAGCAAGATTTTGTGTTGGAGATCGAGGTTTCAGAAGTTTTTGGCTAGTCACGAAGTCGTATAAGCAATGTATGTTAGCCCTATGAACTCCTAGAATGGTGGCATAATGTTTGTATAAGTCACTTTTGGTATTTTGGATGCATGTATGCTTTGTGTGTTTCTGGTATGCTTCATTTGACTAAATGAGACTTTTGAAAAGTGGTAAAAAAATGGACTAAAAAGCATATTTGGCCTAATTTGGGGAAAATAAGGTAAATGGATTCATTTGACCCTAAAATTTGACATGTTGCTAGATTTAGGCTACTAAAACATGTGGGTAAAATTTGATTGAATTTGGCGTTGGTTTGGTTGGGTAAATTGATGATAAACTATATAAAAATTGCCATTATAAACCTTGTAGTACCGATACATGTGATGGCATATATGTCCGGGCTTGCCTAAATCTGACCTAGATTAAAGGATTTAACGATACAGCTTGAGATGTATCGATACAGATTCTTGACACTGGAAAATTACTGTAGCACCATACCAATACGCCTAGGAGCATACCGATACCACCTTTTGAATCTAAAAAATTAAAAATGTTGCCATTCTCACGTACTGATACCAGTATCGGTACATGTACAGTAGAATTAACCATTTTAACAGTTATTGTCAAGATGTATCGATACAGATGGACCCGTATCGATATGGACTTTTGAATCTGTAAAACTCCTAAGTCACATTGAGTACAACGTATCGAAACGGGATTGCCCCATATCGTTACGCTCCCTTTAATATGAAAACTAATTTACCAAACTGCATAGAGGCATATCGATATGACCCCATGCCATATCGATACTTGTAGTGTTAAATCTGTTATAAGTTTTAAAATGAATTCTGGAATTTTGCATATTGGTCACTAAATCTTATAAGCTTAAATTGAGCTAATAAATGAATTCTGATCCACTTGAGAATTTACAGACATACTGCTTATATTTTGAATTACATTATGGTAGGATTAATTTCTGAAATGGACCCTTAATTTATCGAAATTATAGTTAGGTCGCTAAAACCTTCAAAAGTTTAAAATTGGTCCAAAATAGGCAACTGTTATATTAAATCGAACCACCTACCATAACGTATTGAATATTGTTTTGTATCGATCACTAAACCTATTTAATTTGCTGACTATCAAATAAAACATCATATCAAATACCGTATAATCCTCTGGTAACGCGTTCTAACCCGGTTTCCTACCAGACCAGGAAGGGGGTGTTACAGAAATATTGAAACTTGATGGATTTTATGAATGAATATGATTTAGGCTAAATCCAGTAGCAAAATTTTATGGTAATAGTTTGGGCTTGGGGCTCAAATATGACATCCGGTTCGAGGGTGTTATATTTAGTGGTATCAGAGCCTAGGTTTAGCCGATTCTAGGAAGCCCTAGGGTTTTCTAGAGATTATTGTACATGTGTCTAGAAAATATGTTGTCCATAAGTCAAAGTCGTACATGTTTAAGATAAATATTCGATGGTGTAACCTTATTTGGTTACTTGTATAAAAAACAATTATGCCAAGGAGGGCACGTGATCCTGAAGAGAGTTGGGGCGCACGTGAGGGGAGCTATGAAGAGGATTATGTCTCTGGTTCAGAGGAGGTGTCAGAGGATGATAGGGGTCGTGGGGCCAATTATTTCTCTCATTTGCACCAAGCCCTTCACTGGATTGTGAAGGGCATACCTAGGCCTTCGGCTACCCCTTGCGAGGCACCAATTGATAGGGTGCGTTTCCATGGTGCTACAGACTTTCTTGGGTCAGGACAAGACAATCCAGTTAAGGTGGACCAATAGTTGAGGGACACTCATTGGATCATGCGACAGATGAGGTTGAAACCCAAAGACAAGTTGACATGTGTTCTCTCTTTGTTGAAGGAGAATGCTCGTAAGTGGTGAGAGACCATAGAGTTAGGATGGTATCCTAACCAACATTCATGGGATGACTTCTTGGATAAGTTTGAGAAGAAGCATATGGGAGAAACCCATATTGATAGTTTGAGGGATCAATTCAACCATTTGGTCCAAGGGAATCGATCAGTCTTTGAGTATGAAAAAGAATTTCTACAATTAAGTAGGTGTGCCCTAGAGTTGGTCGCTACCAAGAAGATGAGCTGCAAGAGGTTTCTAATGGATTTGAGGAAAGAGATTCAGACCTACTTGACTGCTGCCCACTGAAAATGTTTTTAGAATTGACTACAAGTTCCAAGTCACTTGAGGAAGTGCAAGGTTACCTATGGCCTGGTTGAAGGACAAGGGAGCTCGAGTGGGAGAACTTAGAACATCTCCAACAACTCATAGTCTTATTCCGAGAGGAATAGAAATTGTTGGAATCAAGGAAAATAAGCTTTAAACCGAACTTTGAGATCCAACTGTAGGTCAGAGTCTGCTGGCTGTAGGAGGCTTTCATTATCTTCAACCATGTTGAGTCCGAAGGGCTCACAAAAGAGTGCTAGAACACCAGTTTTTGATCTGTGTAGACATAAGCATTGAGGTGAGTGTTGGGGAACATCTAGAGTTTGCTATGGTTTTGGGTCACCGGATCATTTTTTGATGGACTGTCCGACAGCTGTTGACACTACCTCAGTCTAGACTCAGAGAACCTCTTATCCAGCTTAAAGGGGTTAGGGGCATCAGAGTGGGGGTACGATCCAGTCCACCGCGAGAGCACCAGCGAAGCAGTACGCAGTCAAGGCTCAAAAAGACTTGAGGCTACCGATGTCATCTCAGGTATGTTTACCTTGTTTTCGGACCATACTATTGCTTTTGTGGATTCAGGGTTTACTTATTCCTACATCCATAGTGGAATATCTCAGTAGTGGGGTATTCCTACCGAGGATCTTGAGATAGATGACCATGTGACTAGTCCTTTGGGGTATGATGTGTTAGTAGATAAGGTGTATCAGAGGTGTTCGATCGAGTTCCAAGGTTTAATATTTATGGACAATCTGATGGTGTTACCATTCCAAGAGTTTGATTCCATTTTGGGGATAAATTAGTTGTTTGAGCATGATGCGCGTTGGGTTGTAGATTTATGATAGCTCTTTAAAGAGCATGTGTTTCCCCTAGATTTATAGATTTAATTGTCCCCACATCAGTGTCTTTTGCATCCATTTCTGTACTTTCATGTCTATTTACTTCATGTTATCTAACTTATTCTCAATTGCTCTGATTTCATATACTTATGCTTATTTTGCCTTGTTGTCGTTGTAGTTCTAATTTCCTTGTAGTATAAGTGTCACCACTACAACCAATTCGATATTGTATCTGTCAGTTGTCTAGTCTGCTAAAAGATAAGGATGACCCTGCCAGCTGTATTATTTATTGTAACAAACTCTATACGGACCTGGGTCACGCAAAACACCTGTAGGACAAGTGTCCTCTATTGGGTAGCCTATAAAAGGACGAATCCAGGAAGAGAGAGAGACACACTTTTTCTATTTTCTCATATCATCTTCAAACTTCGAGCTTTCTCTACCTTCCTCTGGCGGCTAAAGCTTATTTCTGGAGATCTGAGGAAGAGGAATCAAGTGTTGATTAAGGAGAATACTTTGTTATCTTCTTAAACTCTTCTTTACTTTAGATGTTTGTTGGAGATTACTTTTTGTATTCCGTACTTAATTGACGATGGATTAAACTTTTAAGCTTTATAAACTTGTTGAACCCTGCTCTTCAGTTTATATATATTTCTGCTAGCTTTTTCTTAAGCTTAAATTGTTGGATCTGATTTATGTTTTGCATGAGAGTGTTGAACTAGTCACTGACATTGACGGATGCAGTGGCAAGTCAACTTAACGAGTATTACAATAAAAGTTGAACAGATACAACGAAAGTTGATCCGCTCGTTTAAATGGTTATTGTAACGAATAATGACAAGATTTATAACCGATCTATTTACCTGAGTCAACAGTTGAAGATTAAATGGAAGCTAGTACTCAAGCTCACTTTCTATTTGCTAAATGAGCCAGTGAACTTCCTCAATGTGTACTTGACCTTTCTATTAAAATAAACCAATGAGATCCAGGCTTTATTCTATAATTATCTTTTCTTTATATATTTAGTTATTGCTACCACAATTTCATCATTTAAACCTTGCTTTATTCTTTTATTGCATTCACCATTGCGTTTACAATTTCCACTTTTATAGAATTGGTTGTGACTACATCACCCTTAAACCGAATACATCATCCTCATAGGATTGATATTCAAACAGTATTTCCATGTTTCTATTCTTGCATCAATAGTGTTACTTGTACTTTTAGTGTGACATTTTCACATCGATCAAGTAAAGGGCCTTAAGCTTCGCGGTTTGGATAGGGCCAAGTTAGTAGTGAAGAGTGAGAAGAATCCTTGCCTTTCCAAAATAGTGCCAGCTCTGGTGGCACAAAGGATGATCCAACATGGCAGTGAGGCTTTCTTGGATTGCATGGTTGACACAAATGTTGAGATTCTGACGCTTGAGAATCTTCAAACTATTAGAGATTTTGCCGATGTGTTTCTAAAAAAGTTGCCCGAACTACTTCCAGATTGTGAGCTTGAGTTTTGGATAGACGTAATGCCAGGTATGACGACATTTTTATTGCTCTGTATCGCATGGCGCCTACGGAGTTGAGAGAGTTAAAGAATCAGGTTCAAGAGTTGTTAGAAAGAGGATTCATCTGACCGAGCATATCACCTTGGAATGTACCAGTCTTGTTTGTCAACAAGAATGATGGTTCAATGAGGATGTGCATTGAATATTGCCAGCTCAATAAGGTAACAGTGAAGAATCGTTATCCCTTCCCAAGTATAGATGACCTGTTTGACTTGTTGAGATGTGCCCACGTGTTCTTAAAGATCGACTTAAGGTCAAGTTACTATCAGTTGAAAGTAGTAGAAGAGGATGTCTAGAAAAATACTTTTAGGACGCGATATGTACATTATGTATTTTTGGTAATGCCTTTTAGGCTTACCAATGCACCTGCAGCTTTTATGGTCTTGATGAACCAAATTTTCCAGCCTTACCTAGATCAGTTTGTAGTGGACTTTATAGATGACATCTTAGTTTATTCGATCTTAGAGGAGGGGCATGATTATCATCTTTATGTTGTTCTTCAGACCTTGAAGAAGAGGTAGCTTTTTGCCAAGTCATGATGTTGGGCTTGTAGAAGGCCCAAAGGGGTCTCTTGGTAGGTTTCTTTTGATGTTGGGCTTAAGACTTGGTGGTGTGGGCATGGTAGGAAGATGATGGGGTGTTAAGGTAATTTTACCTCCTCCTTTCAAAGGGGAAAAGGCCGCCTTTATCCCATTTAATTTATGCAGAAAAGCTCAAGAGAATGATATCATCTTGTCCCCTTATACCTCCCACCTCTATTCTTCACCATCTTTCCACAAGGTTTAAGGTAAAGATCAAATCTTTGTTGTTTTGAGTGGAAATCCCAGATTAGTTGTTGAGAGAGTTGTAATCATCATCCCACGATCTACACGTCAAGGTAAGAACCATGGCTTTTGGTGGTAAGATGGGTTTTATGAGTTTTGGTAGGGGTTGAAGTGGATGAGCGGGAACCGAAGTTTAAATCATGTTTCTTGATTTTAAACACTTTCTTTATCATCCATTTTCCATCTAGTAGGGTTGTAACTCATTTTACAACTTTGGATTGTATTTAAAGAGGTTGAAGAGCACTCCAAAGCTCAAGGTAAGGGAAGGGCTTGAGGTTGGCGCAATGAGGTTCTTTTCCAGTGCTTAGAGAAAGGTTAGTACGCTTCCAACTCCCTTAGTTTCTTGAATATCCTAAGTATAGGGCCTTGCATGCTCGTTTGATGATTTGGTGTTTGAAATGCTTGAGTATGGGTGCCAATGGTGAAAATTGAATTTGGTGTTAAAATGGTATAAAAAGAGTAGGAACCCACTTAAAACACCTTCCATAACTTGTATGTTTGTTTTGGGTTTTTTCTATAATGATTAGGGGAATGTTGGAATGATTTTTGAGCTTCAGAATTCAAGTTCTGGGCTCGTGTACCAATACGGTATGAACTGGTATTAGTACCCCATTGATTTTGTGGAAATTCAAGCAAGTGTTTAAGGGAGGTATCGGTACGCGTAGGGGAGTATCGGTACCGTCCCTGTTCCACCAAATTCTAGTAGCCAAAATAGGTATCGATATGCTTGAAGGGTGTATGGGTATAGTTAGGGTATCGATACACGACCCCGTGTATCGGTACGGGGTGGCTAGCTGATAAGTGTTCAAAAGTACTATTTTTATTACCCTTTTTACTCATATTATTGTTAGACTTAAGCTCATATTAGTTGCATAATTAGTTATTCATGCATTAATTCATGTTTCTTTCCACCGTTGAGCTTGATTACATAACTTGGTGATTTTTGTGGAAAAAGATGCTGCTTTGGTGTGTTTTTGTGTGTGCAGGATCACTTGCCAAAGCAAGGCTAGTGCTAGTTGCCAGGGCAATGCATGAAGGAGACGCCGAGCTAGTTGCCAGGGCAATGCATGAAGGAGACGCCGAGCCAGTTGCCATGGCAATTGTCGACAAGAGCAAAGGTGATATGGTAGTCGAAATTGATGACTAGACAAGCCCAAGATGACGTGGAGCAAAGCCCAAACCCAAAGGAATTTGATTTCCATGCAGAGATTAAAGAAGAATTAAATTCCAAGAAGATAGGAGAAGTTCTAGTAGGAATACAATTATAATAAAGAATTATATTCTTTAAAGATAATTTAATTCCAACTTAAACTCCTCCTCAAAGAAGGACTTTGCCCTAGCCCTATAAATAGGATGGAGATTTCGACAACTTGAAGGGAGAGCATTAGGGCAAATTTCGACAAGTCCAAGAGAGAAGAAGAGGGAAAATTTTGACAACTCCAAAGGGCAAGAAGGAAGAGATTTCGACAAGAGAGCAAGGGGAAGAGAGTTTGATTTCTTCTTCTTCTTCTTCTTTGCTTCCATTAGATTCATGGTTTGGGGATTATTCTTTGTATATCTTTTGAACCCAACCATGAACTAACTTGATTGGTTGAGGTTATTGTGTTTTGTTGTTGTGAGAAACAATTGGATTTTGTTTAGGTAATAAGAGTTTGCACTTTTCTATTCAAGGTTTACTCATTCTTGGCTTTTATTCTTGTTTGCGAGTGAATTGGGAGAGGATCTCGTAACTTCATCTATTTATCTAATATCGGGAGAGTTAGATTCAAGAAACGAATGAGTATGGTCTTTATTCAATCTATTGATGGTGAAGATTAATTCGGCTTAGGAATAAGTTAAGGATTTCAACAGCTAAGAGGAGCGCAAGATTGGTTGTTGTTCACCCTTGATTCACGCAGGGATGTATTATCAAGGCATGCACAAGTAGCTAGAGTTTCTACTTAGGGATAAGAAGAAACCATTGAAGAACGCTCTGCCGAACCTTGAAGTTGCTGCCCAGATGCCCAAGTAGTTGCCCAGCTAGTCGCCTAGGCAACCATCGATTAGTTGCCAAGGCAACCCCGCTGTGCAAGTTGCCACGACAACTGAGTTGCCCTTGCACTCGTTTACCAAGACGATCCAATCGGCTATCACACCTCAACTCACGATGACCTGGCCTATTCTCTCTTTTTCTTTCATCTATTCTTTTAGTTTATTGCTTTTACTTTTCTCGTTAATTAGAACTCCTATTATCAATTGTGTTTTTACTTTTCACAGTGCAGTAACTTAAGCAAAGTGGCCCAAACCAATCCCTGTGGAGACGATACTCGATACTCATATCACTTTATTACTTGCGACGTGTATACTTGCACAATTGCGTAGCACTTATTACACGCAACAAGTTTTTGGCGCGGTGTTGCGGGATTGGCAATTGGTGTTAGTTGTTTTTGTTATTGCATTTTTTCTATTAGTTTTACTAACTTTTCTTTTTGTTTGTTTTATCAAAAAAAAAATTAGGTGTGCTACAAGTTAAGGGACGCCAACATGTCGGGAAATAAAAGCCAATCTATTCGAGAGATGATGTTGGAAGATATGAATCAATCCAATCAAGAGTTTCTTGCACCCTTTGATGATTACCTATACCAACTGAGAAAAGCCCAAAGAACTTATACCGTGGAAAAATCTTGTGCTATGTGTGGAGAACATCATGTGTTTGAAAATTGCCCTCACATTTTCGGTGCATATAACTACATGGAGGACCATAGAGGGAACCAGCAGCAAAATTCTTCATGGTATGATCAAAAAGCTCAAAAAAAATTTTACCATAACAATTTTGCCGCAGCAACAGATATGCCATGGCAATGTAGTCCTTTTCAAGAGCATTCCAATTCCTTGAGGAAACGTTACTAGCTTCATTGGCTAGACTTGACGGATCAATTGAAGAGATTTGAGAGCTATCAAAACTATGGATACGAGGATAACTCAATGGGATGCAACCTTAGGGGATTCAGAAGATCAATTGGGGAGATCCACATATGTCATGGATAACATGCACCAACAATTCATTCCTAGGGATACTGACGTCCTAAGGCAAGAGGATAAGGAGCAATGCAAAGAAATCTCTCTGATGTGTGAGGAACAACTAGAACCTCAAAGTCAAGAGGATGCCAATGAGAGAGACTGCCCAACACATGATGAGCCTGAACAACAAATTGCCTCTGCAATGATTGAGGAGCCTGAACAGAGCAATGCCGCGACAACACTCAGTGAAGCTGAGAACAATAATACTACAGCAAATTCTGAGGAACCTGATGCCCAGAAGGTTACAACGTTGATGTTGAAGCAGGAATCTGTAGATTGCTCTCATCTACAATTACCACGGCAATTACACGACCACATGCAAGATCAACGAGATGATAATACTTTGCCAATGGAATATGAGCAGGTAATGGTTGAACCTTTTGAATTCTTTAAAAACTCACCTCGTCCATTGCAGGTATGTCTTGAGGAACCGATGTTGGTAGATTTAAAGCCATCGAAATCTCTACTGATGGAGATTTTTGAGAGGCCAAAAGAAAATGGTGTTTGGATTCGTAAAGCTTTTCATAAAATTGGTTCTTCCCTTGACTTACAGCAAATTTTGGCAACTGATTGCCACGACAATTGGCTTGAGCAGCAATTGCCACGACAACAAAGGCTACATCCAACCATGATAGAAGTCGACAAGAATGAGGTAATTGAATGGTTGAGAATGGATATAGTTTTTCCTATTAATATATTTGTGCCTTCAGGAATAGTAGCAAGGTGGAGAGTATACATGGACTACAAAGCGAACAAAGAAGAAAGACACCTCCACCATGGTAACGCAAAAGGAAGTAGTGGCAAGCACATTGGCTAAACTCTTTTTGGGCAATATTATTACCCGATAGAGGGTGCGGATGGACTATAAGAAGTATCGAAAACGGCAACCTTCAACACCGCAGCAACTCCTGATACGCACGCCTCGGCAACCCCTGACGCCTCGGCAACCATGGATGTGCATGCCTCAGCAACCCTCGACGCCACGGCAACTACTGATACATTTATTTTTATTTTTTGAACTATTTTGTTCTATTATTTTTGGTTATTTTTTCTCTTTATTTTTTAGGATATATTTTATTTTTCTTCATTATCTTTAGTTTCCAGGTTTTCTTTTCCACAACAAGACTCACAACCACCATGCTAAGGAAATTTACTGCCGACTACTTGCCACAACAACCACAACAGAAACTGGCAATGCCCAGGCAACAACAATGGCTTCGGCAACTACTGATGCCCATGCAAGTGAACCTGCATCGGCAAACATGGATCAAATCAAAGCAATACTATTCACGCAGCACCAGCATTCAACCACCGACTGAAAAATGAATCAAGCAAATGGCACGAAGGAAACTTATCACTCGAGGTGACGACCTCTCCGACTAACTCATTTCATTTAGTTTCTTTTAAATTTTGTTTCACTTTTACGTGCATTGAGGACAATGCTTCTCTCGAGTTTGGGGGGTGTTGGTTTCTAGTTAGTTTCATGCATTCATCTTTAGCAATCACATATAGGTTGCATATGTTACTTGCCATGCCTTTAATTTGATTTAATTGCTTAAGACTTGTTGAATATCCAATGATGAATTTTTTCCACTGCACTTAATTGAAAGAACCTTTAATTTTAGGATTGCATGAAAAGAACTTAGAATTTTACTATGATGCTGAATTTTTTTTACACAGTTGTGGCTTGTTGATTGAAAGAAACTTAGTGAACTTAGGTTGCTTAAAATTTGGGTAAATTTAAAATTGAAAATTAAAAGTTAATTTCTTGCTAGAGGTGCCCAAAAACTGGCTCTAGTAGTAAATGTACTTTCTTGCTAGAGGTGCCCGAAACTGGCTCTAGTAGTTAATGCACATTAAAGAATCGCTAGAGGTGCCCAAAATTGGCTCTAGTCGACTAAAATAAAATGAGGAATTGCTTACTTTGCTAGAGGTGCCCGAAATTGGCTCTAGTGAAAATAAAAATAAATACCCCGATAATTAAATTAATAAAAGCCTGTAGTTCACATAGAATCTTGAAAATCAACTTGTTCACAACTACGCACACACATTGTCACGAGCACTATAGTTTGGTTCCGGGTAATTTTTGTGTTATCCGAAGAATTAAAAGGTGATCATACTTTGTGCCACGGTTCCAAGGTTTGAATTCAAGTTTGAAGCATGTCTTTGATGATTAAAGTCTTGCCAGGTAATTGTTAGTTTGCATTGCTTGAGGACAAGCAATAGTTCGAGTTTGGGGGCGTGATAAGTGTTCAAAAGTACTATTTTTATTACCCTTTTTACTCATATTATTGTTAGACTTAAGCTCATATTTGTTGCATAATTAGTTATTCATGCATTAATTCATGTTTCTTTCCACCGTTGAGCTTGATTACATAACTTGGTGATTTTTGTGGAAAAAGATGCTGTTTTGGTGTGTTTTTGTGTGTGCAGGATCACTTGCCAAAGCAAGGCTAGTGCTAGTTGCCAGGGCAATGCATGAAGGAGACGCCGAGCTAGTTGCCAGGGTAATGCATGAAGGAGACACCAAGCCAGTTGCCATGGCAATTGTCGACAAGAGCAAAGGTGATATGGTAGTCAAAATTGATGACTAGACAAGCCCAAGATGACGTGGAGCAAAGCCCAAACCCAAAGGAATTTGATTTCCATGCAGAGATTAAAGAAGAATTAAATTCCAAGAAGATAGGAGAAGTTCTAGTAGGAATACAATTATAATAAAGAATTATATTCTTTAAAGATAATTTAATTCCAACTTAAACTCCTCCTCAAAGAAGGACTTTGCCCTAGCCCTATAAATAGGATGGAGATTTCGACAACTTGAAGGGAGAGCATTAGGGCAAATTTCGACAAGTCCAAGAGAGAAGAAGAGGGAAAATTTTGACAACTCCAAAGGGCAAGAAGGAAGAGATTTCGACAAGAGAGCAAGGGGAAGAGAGTTTGATTTCTTCTTCTTCTTCTTTGCTTCCATTAGATTCATGGTTTGGGGATTATTCTTTGTATATCTTTTGAACCCAACCATGAACTAACTTGATTGGTTGAGGTTATTGTGTTTTGTTATTGTGAGAAACAATTGGATTTTGTTTAGGTAATAAGAGTTTGCACTTTTCTATTCAAGGTTTACTCATTCTTGGCTTTTATTCTTGTTTGCGAGTGAATTGGGAGAGGATCTCGTAACTTCATCTATTTATCCAATATCGGGAGAGTTAGATTCAAGAAACGAATGAGTATGGTCTTTATTCAATCTATTGATGGTGAAGATTAATCCGGCTTAGGAATAAGTTAAGGATTTCAACGACTAAGAGGAGCGCAAGATTGGTTGTTGTTCACCCTTGATTCACGCAGGGATGTATTATCAAGGCATGCACAAGTAGCTAGAGATTCGACTTAGGGATAAGAAGAAACCATTGAAGAACGCTCTGCCGAACCTTGAAGTTGCTGCCCAGCTAGTCGCCCAGGCAACCATCGATTAGTTGCCAAGGCAACCCCGCTGTGCAAGTTGCCACGGCAACTGAGTTGCCCTTGCACTCATTTACCAAGACGATCCAATCGGCTATCACACCTCAACTCACGATAACCTGGCCTATTCTCTCTTTTTCTTTCATCTATTCTTTTAGTTTATTGCTTTTACTTTTCTCGTTAATTAGAACTCCTATTATCAATTGTGTTTTTACTTTTCACAGTGCAGTAACTTAAGCAAAGTGGCCCAAACCAATCCCTGTGGAGACGATACTCGATACTCATATCACTTTATTACTTGCGACGTGTATACTTGCACAATTGCGTAGCACTTATTACACGCAACACTAGCCAAACCCCTACGAGTGTGAAGCTTGGAATCGATACGCTTGGAAGGGTATCGGTACCCTGAAGGGTATATCGATACACGCAGTAAGGTATCGATACCCTCTAGGCAATCTGCCCGAAAATATGAAGTTTTGTCAAGAAGGCTGAAAAAATTATGTTGTTCGAACCAATAGACCCTTAGAGGCCTAAAATGAATTATAAAATTGAAAAACTAAGAAATATTCTTATATTCAAGCTTAAGCTTAAGAACTTGGTAAATGCCTTGTGTAAGTTATATGTTATTAGCAACCAAAGGATGGTATGGTTATGTGCTTGATGTAAGGTGCCGAGTAGGCACTTGTTTGATGGGATTCGGATACCCAAGACGTGTTGCAACACCATGGTAAAAGAATTACCAAAAAAAGGTTATTGATGCTATGTAACCCGAGATTTATTCGAAGATGCTCGATGGGGATTCTAAGTACAGGTATATATTTCGATGCTAGGTGACCAGGCCTTACCCAGGGAGTATGTTCAGATGTTGTGTGACCCGACCTCACCCATCGATGTTTGATGTTGATTAGCATGTGTTTAGCAATTAATGTTAGCGCCACAGATCATTTTAACTGCCTTATCATCGTGCTCAGCTACATACTTATAGATATGATCTGCATGAAGCATGGTAGAGTAGAGGTGTATCCACTGAGCTTTATGAGCTCAGCGTTTGGAATCATTGTTTTCGTGCGTAGGTTTTTAGTTTCCTATATTGCATTCAAAGGAGTCCCATCAGAGTAGGATTTTAGTTCATCGATGTGATCAGGAGTACAGTACTTAGGCTTATCGGGCAATGTATTTATAGGACCCTTGGTTTATGTCTGTAACTCTATTTGGATTTATTAATCATGTCGAATGCTTTTAATTACCTTGTTTTAAACTGGAGCTCCCATGCAAACGATTTAACTACCCTACGCATGATTTGGAGCTTGTCGCAGTTATCTTCACATTGAAAATTTGAAGGCATTATTTGTATGGGGAAAAATGTTACATCTACACTGATCACAAAAGTTTGGAGTACCTCCTCACCCAAAAGGAGTTGAATTTGAGTCAAAGACGATGGATTGAGCTGTTAAAGGACTATGATTGCATCATAGAGTATCATCCTAGTAAAGCTAATGTAGTGGTTGATGCCTTGAGTAGAAAGTCTATGTCAGACTTGAAGGTGATGTTTGCCCATTTGAGGATGACTGATGATGGTGGGTTGTTAGCCAAGCTTCGTGTGAAGACTACCCTGGTACAAGAGATCAAGAGGATGCAAGTGTTAGACAAAGAGTTGATGGCAAATATTGAGATGCTTCAGAGGGGCGAGGCATCCAATTTTGAAGTGCGAGATAGTGGGATCTTGTACTTCAAGGGTCGGTTATGTGTCCCAGCTTTAGAGGATTTACGGGATTGTATCCTTTGCGAGGCGCATCAAAGTCTATTTGTAGTACATCCGGGTAGTAACAAGATGAATCAATATCTTCATCCTTTTTATTGGTTTCCTATTATGAAAAGAGATGTATCCGAGCTTCTGACAAGATGCTTAGCTTGTTAGTAAGTTAAGACCGAGCATCAAGTTCTTTTGGGCTTGCTTCATCCCATTCAGGTTCCACAATAGAAGTGGGATTGTGTGACCATGGATTTTGTAATAGGTTTGCCGTTGATGAAAAAGAAGCATGATGTCATATGGGTGATAGTAGATCGTTTAACAAAGTCTGCTCATTTCTTACCTGTGCGTATGGATTTTACGCTCAAGAGGTTAGTATGTTTGGATACCAAGTTGCACTTCAGTACAACTTTCCACCCTCAGACCGATGGTCAATCTGAGCGAGTTATCCAGATTTTGGAGGATATCCTTCAGTGTTGTATCATTGATTTGGAGATGAGTTGGGAAGAGCATTTACCGCTTTTGGAGTTTGCCTACAACAACAGCTTTCAGTCAAGCATCAAGATAGCTCCTTTTGAGGCCTTATATGGACGTAAGTGTAGGACACCCTTGTGTTAGACCAAGCTTAATGAAAGAAGGATTGTGGGCTCAAATTTGATCAGAAAAACCAAGGAGAAGGTTCAAATTTCTAAGGAGAGATTGCAAGCAGCCTTTGATCATCAGAAGCCTTACGCAGACCGAAAGCGTAAGTACATCGAGTATAAGGTTGGTGACAAAGTGTTCCTCAAGGTGTCACTGTGGAATAGAGTAATCCGCTTTGGGAGGAAGAGTAAGTTGAGCCTGAGGTTTATCATACCATATGAGGTTCTTGAGAGGGTTGGACTCGTAGTTTACCGGTTAGCCTTTCTCCTGAAGATGGCTCGCATCTATAACATGTTTCATGTGTCTATGTTAAGACATTACCGTTCTGATCCTTCCCATGTTGTTCCTCTTGAGAAGATTGAGATCAATACTGACTTGACCTATAAGGAAAAGGCAATAAGAGTTTTGGACAAAGGATTCAATGAATTGCATAATGAGTGTATTCCTCTTGTGAAAATGTTGTGAAGGAACCACAGAGTCGATGAGGCTACATGGGAAGTCAAGAAGGATATGAAGTTGTTTTATCTGTATCTGTTTCCATCAAGTAAATTTTGAGGATAAAATTTTTTAAGAGGGGAGAGTTGTAACGACCCAAATTTCAAAATTCAAGGGTCGATTTAAACTAAAGCGTGGGCTTCGCGTTTGGGTTGAGATATTTGGGCCTTGAGAGCTTGTGTTTAGTTGTTGGGTTTGGGCCTTGTATAGGTGGATGAGTTTGGATAATAAGGGAAGGGTATTGTGGTAACTTGCCTACTTTTGAAGATTAGGGAAGATACTTTTAATTCCCATCTATATAAAAGGGGATAGTGATATCACCATTGTTCCCCCTTGTCTTCTTCCCTTAGCCATCCTCTAATTCCCAACTCTACACTTAAACAGAGGTTGAAACTTTGTAGTTTTGAGTTAGATTTTTGGATTTTAAGTTGAGGGTGTTGGAATCTATATTCAGGGATCTATCTATCTATCAAGGTAAGAATTGTGGGTTTTGGTAGAGGTTGGAAAATTAGTGTTTTGTGGGGGTTGAAGATGAAGAACGAGAGTGGGGGATTTGACTCCATTTCTTGTTGTAGAATCCTTCCTTTTACATATCTTAAGTTTCCAGCAACGTTGTAACCTATTTTACAACATCTCTTTGTAGTGAAAGAGGTTGGAGAAACTTCCATGGCTCAAAAGAAGATGAAGGCTTGAAGTGTTGGCTTGGAGATTTGGTTGCAGCTTATCATCAAGGTTAGTACACTACTAACTCCTTTGTGTTCCTGGAAATCATCAATTTGATTGCTTTGTTGCTTGGGTGATGTTTTGGTTGTATGAGTGCTTGAGACCTCTTTAATGGCTAATCCTAAGATTGATGTTAAAACGGCTTAAAAATGGTAGGAAACCACTTAAATTACTTCCCATAGCTTGTAGGTTTCTTTTGTGTCTTAACTTTGGGTTTTGGGGCTAGAGAGATGATTTATGAACTCCCGAAAATTAATTATGGGTTCGAGTATCGAAAGGGGTTGAACGTGTATTGGTACCTTGTATCCTTTTGGCCAAAATCAAGCAACTCTTGATGGGCATATCGGTACGCAAATGGGGGTATTGATACCCCCTACTCTATAAGAATTCCAGTAGCAAAAATGGGTATCGATACACTTGGGAGTGTATCGGTATAGCTGAGGCATCGATACACGACCCCGTGTATCGGTACGGGGCTGCTAGTTAAAGCCTTGTGTGTGTGAAGCTTGGTATCGATACACATTGATAGGTATCGGTACCCTAAAGGGTGTACCTGTACACGTATGAGGGTATTGATACTCTTTGGTAATCTGCCCAAAAAATACGTTTTAGAGTTCAAGGGACCTATAATTTAAGGATTAAGGCCCAATTGGCTTTTAATGTGGTAAAATGAATAGTAAAACTGAGAACCCAAGAATTTAACCTCATATAGAGCAAAATGAGTAGTAAATTATTAAAACCTTGGTGACTTGTATTGTTTTAATGAGGATCCTTAGTGGATCAAATCATGGTTGTATGCCACGTAAAGGCATTAGTATGGTTGAGTCACCTTGTTTGATGGGATTTCAGATACCCAAGGTGGGTAGAGTGTGTTGCAACACCATGGTTAAAGATTCTCGAATGTATGAACCTGAGGCTTAGTGGGACTGGGACTTATTCAAGGATGCTCGATGAGAGATTCCGGTGTATGAACCTGATGCTTAATGGAACTGGGCCTCATTCAGAGTGTGTGTACCCGATGCTTAGTGGAACCGAGCCTCACTCCGGGTTTGTTGGTATGATGCTTATGATTTTTGTGTGAGACTTTATGCATCCCTATTGATTGATATGTGTTTAGGCGGCTAAAGGTAGTGCCAACATTATAATTATTGCCATGATATCATCTTTAGTAGCATACTCTTATTAATTATTTTCATGAAGCATGGTTGAGTGGTAGTGTATGCACTGAGCTTTGTTAGCTCAGCATTCGGAATTGTTGTTTCTATTCGCAGGTTAGTGGTTTGGCGTACATCATTGGAGCACCAATAGAGTAACATTTCAACATTGACTTGTTGTTCGAGTACAGTGCTTAGATTTTTTGGGCTATGTATTCGTATGACCCTCTATTTGTATTGTAACTCTTATTTTTTGGTTTTAACTTGTGTGTCGAATACTTTTAATTATGTATTTTAAATGGAGCTATAACGTTTTAAATTGGTTTATCCGCTCTAAAATATTTAAACTTAATGGATTTTATGAACGAATGTGATTTGGGCTAAATCTAGTTGCAAAATTTTATGGTAATGGTTTAGGCTTGAGGCCCAAATGTGATATCCGGGTTCGAGGGTGTTGCAATAAGTGATACACTTTGTGTTGAGATATTAATTTTGATATAACTTAAAATAAAAAATATTTTTGGACATAAAGGGTCTTTGACTTGTTTAAATACTTTCAAAATAACCTAAAAGTCAAAAACAGGCTATGTGTACCAATACATTCTTTAGTGTACCGATACCCAGAAGAGTCTGTACCAGTACGGATAAGTTGTGTACCGATACGCCCTTTTGTCCCCAACGATCAATTTTTTTAGTAGCTAAATTGGGTACCGATACGGCTTCAACCGTACCAATACTCAAGGGCCTATACCGATATGCTAGTATCGTGTACCGATACCTAGTGTCAAAATGCCCAATGACTCTTTCTTCTTTGAGGCAGGTACGATACTCGAAGCCCATGTATCGATATCGACTTGCCCAGACTGTATTTAATGCTAAAAATAAAGTCCTCAACGGCTCTAATCAAACCCCAACGACTAGTTACAGTCACAAACTCCTTAGATACGCTAGTATCATGTATCGATACCCAATGTAAAAATGCCCAACGGCTCTTTCTTCTTTGAGGCAGGTACCAAACCCAAAGCCCATGTACCGATATTGACTTGCCCAAACTAAATTTAATGCTAAAAATAAAGTCCTCAATGGCTCTAATCAACTCCCAACGGCTAGTAACAGACACAAACCCCTAACGACTCTCTTCAAGTAGCCATAGAACAAAAAGAAACATCATTGCCAACATTCATGTATAGAGAATGTGTTTTTAAGCTTTAATTGTCAATTTTCTTTATAGAACACAATTGTGAGCTTAATTGTTAAATTTGCTCAAGTGTTAGGATTTGAGTGAGTTTAAATTGCAAACACATTTGCCTAGAGCGGTTTTCCTTGTTTGTCAATTTGTAATTCTCTTTGAGAGAGTGATAAACAAGACTTTGGAGTATAAGTCTTGGGTTGTAAGGGTTATCTCCTTGATCCTGGAAAAAGGAAACACAAATTACTGAATTTGTGGAAAATCCTTAGTGTGGATAGCTAAGTTAGTGGAGGTAGACTTGGTTTAGAAGTCGAACCACTATAAATCTTTATGCAAATTTTTATTTTTCGATTGCTTCCACAACATTCAATTAAAAGCCATTTCACCCCCATCTTGGCAGTTTTTGGTTGATCAATTCGAGCCCAAAAAATGGTATCAGAACTTCGTCTCTACATCAGATTAACATCCTAGAGTCGATCATTGAAGTGCTCAACCTTTCTACATCAACTGGAGCTTATGACGTAGTCCATCACCAAGCCTCCTTACTTCAACAGTGCTGACTATTCTTGTTGGAAGAATATAATGATGATCTTCATACAATCCATTAATTACAAGGTTTGGGAGATCATTGAAGATGACCCTAATCTACTAAAAAAAAGAGGGCTAGAGACATTCTTGTCCTCAAGGACAGGAATGAATAGAGTGATCAAGAAAGGAAACAAATGCAACTCAACTGTAAGGCCTTGCATGTTCTTTTATGTGCTCATGGTCTGAAAGAGTATTCCAAAGTATCTTCCTGTGAAGATGCCAAGGAAGTATGGGATAAGCTTGAAGTCACATATGAAGGAACCAACGAGGTGAAAGAGAACAAGATCAGATTTCTCAACCTAAACTATGAGAACTTTAAGATGAACCCAAAAGAAGACATCAAAGCTATGTTCGATCGGTTCTCCGCCATAGTTAATGAGCTTAAAGGATTAGGAGAGATGATCTCTGAGGACAAGCTTGTAAGGAAGTTGATTTATTCACTTCCCAATTCATGGGATTCTAAGAAGACCGCAATCATTGAAGCAAAAAATTTAAAGATGTAACGACCCGAATTCGAGTTAGTCATTCAGATCTTGGATCCGGATTTGGGTATTTTAATATTAAGGATTAATTCATAGGAATTGTGTTTAAGGGAAAATAGGGTTGAAAATTTAAAGAAATGAAGTTCATAAGTCTGAAGTGAAAACAATGGAAGGGTTGGACTCTTTAACGAACAATTTACCCAAAATAGTTATGGAAGCTCTTACAAACAAGCGTTTTGGGCCGTTGGATTTTGATGGATATTGCATCTTTAAAATGGATCATTAGATTCAAGTAATATGTGTGGATTTTTGTATTTATTTTAATTGGAAAAGTGGGTTTATATATATGTGGATAAATGAAGAAAATATGAAAGCTTTAGTCATCTTCCTCCCCTATTTCCAACATGAATTAGAAGAAATAAGAGGTAAGATCTTTTTCTTCATTTTCCCACCATTTTATTTGGATTTTGCTTCATGTTTGAAATACAATGTTGTTTATTTCGTCATTCTCTATAAGATGAGTATAATATTGAAGGTTTTTAGTTGAGTTATGAAAAAAAAAACAAATTCCTTAAAAACCCTAGAGTGAGAAAGCTAGGGTTTAGTTAAAGAAATATAAATTGAGGGTAAATGGTGACAGGAAATGAGTTTTGAGTTGGTTTTTGGATTAAACCCTAAAATGATCTATAAAGATTCTTAAAAGAGATCTAATTGTGTGTTTTAAGATGCTTGGTTTGATTTTAAAGAGGGATTCACGTTTAGTATGGATAATCAAATTATTTTGTTACCTTTATTAAATATTTAGGAGGATAGTAATACATTATTGCACTCGATTGATTTGTGCAAGAGACTTGGAGTGGCTTCACATTCAATAGAGGAAGATGAGAAGCTGGAGAAAGCTTATCTAAAGTGGCATTTCGAGATTTTTGCATAAGGTTAATACACCTCGAACTCTGAAATGCTTCATGAGCATAATAAGTATAATTGCCTTGCACGTTAGTGTCTGCAAAATAGGTAGACAATAAATAAGCATGTTAGAGACTGAATTATGCGACTGATATTTATGAGATGCATGGTGATGTTATGAATATATTGAGACTCGTAGGGGCTTTAGAGACCGTGTAGGGTCGTTTGAAATACTCATATAATTAATTGATGATTGGTTGATTGATTGACAAATTGTGATGCCTTGTATGCTAGCTCGAATGGTTTGACGTGATTTAATAGAAATTATGCTTAAGGGAAAATACTGATAAATACTCAATTAAGTGATCACGAAACTGTTAATTAATATTAAATAATTAAATGTGCAAGTAAACAAACCCTAATAATTTTCATAAGCTTTAGGGATATAAAAGCGTTGTAATATCACAAATAGATAATATGGTAGAAAATCGTGAGTGGGGTATCGATACGAGCTTCAGCTGTACCGTTACATTGATTGTTTTCGTATCGATACGAGTCGACCTATACTGGTACCTAAGGAACTTAAGGTTTCCATTAAGTAATTTCTGTATCAGTACGTGTAAGAGTACCAATACTCAAGGGTATCGTACCGGTACGCGAGAGTTAGTACATGTACCAATTGAGCTTTCTGCCAAAAAATGTTGAGTTTGAGCCCGGGGCTGAATAGTATGGAAAGTGACCCAATGGGTCTCTAATGAGATAGTAAAAGCTATAAAATTGAGAAACTGAGATTTAACTTTAATATACGAGTATAATGCGTAATAACTTGGTAAACTTAATGAGGTGACTTGATAATTGATAGAAACCATAGAGTTATGGTAATTGTGTCAATGATGTGTGTTGTATGATAATTGTGCCAATGTTGTATGTTGTATGGACACTTGGTTGGTTGAGTCACCTTTGATTGTTGGGATTTGGATACCTAGAGAGCGTGTTGCAACACCATGGTTATAGATGCCAAATGTATGATCCCGAGGCTATGTGACACTGGGCCTCATTTGATGATACTCAAGGAGAGATGTCGAGTATGGGTGTACGTTCTCAAGGTCGAGTGACACCGAGCCTCAACTAGAGAGAGTGTATGTTCTCGAGGCTGTGTGACACTAGGCCTCACTCAGAGTGTACGTTCTTGACACTGTGCAACATCGGGCCTCACTTTAGGTTTGTGTTTATGACTTGTATGCTTGTGCCCAGATGATTTGGTAAGATCTCGGGTATGGTTGGGCCTTGTGTGCCATATTTCATGACTTGCATGATGAGCGCATGTGTTTAGGCAACTAGTGGTAGCGCCACGTGTTTATTTGTCTCTTTTTATTGATCGTACTAGCTTACATGCTTATGTTTATGAATAGCATGAAGTATAGTAGAGTAGATGTGTACCACTAAGCTTTTTAAGCTCAGCGCTCGAAATCGTTATTTTCGTGCGTAGGTTGATCGTTGGATCGCGGGATCGATGAGCACTATCAGTATGGGATTCTAGTAATCAGTGTTTACTAGAGTACATTACTAGCATTTTGTGAGATGTGTATTTATAAGACCGTAAGTGTGTCGAGTCTGTAACTCTTATTTTGGAATTATATTGATCAAGTTGGATATTCAAATGTTTTAAATTAAATTGGAGCTCCTTTGTATTGATTTAATCATTTATCTATATTTTCAACTATTGGATTTAAATACTTTTGGAAAATATTTTGTTTGGGCTAAACCAAGTTGAAAATTTTTATGGTAACAGGATTGGGCTTAAGGCCCAAATGTGACATCTGGGTTTAGGGTGTTACAAAAGACGCTCAACCTTGACAAGCTAATGGGATCATTGCTAACCCATGAAATGATGATGTCAAAGGGGAAGAAGAAAGAAGAAGAGGGCATTGAATTGAGTGATTCTCTTAAATCCTCTACAAGCCTATAAAAAGATTCAAGTGGAGAGGATAGTGAAGAAGAAGAGATGGTCAAGCTCTACAAGAAGTTCACCCGATTCATGAAGCATAAAAATGAGGAATCAAGACATGAATCGAGAATGAAGATGAGGGATCCCATCATGTACTTCGAATTCAAAAACTCGGGGCACAACGAGTATGATTGCTCTCGACTCAAGAAAAATGGATCAAGCCATAAGAAGAAGGCATTTGTGGCTACAAGGAGTGATGAAGAGGGCTCCACCAATGATAAGGTAGCCAACCATTGTCTCATGGACATCGAAGAAGATTCAAGGGTAACTTCTAATTCCCCTACTTTAATTTTATATACTTTTTATGAATTACAAGATGACTATGATAATTTGGTTTTAGAGTTTAAAAATCATATTTTGAAAAACAATAAATTGGTTTCAAATTTAAAAGGTCTAAATGATTTGATTTCTAAAACCAAAGATGAACTTGAAGCAAAGTTCAAGGACTTTGAGCAAAAGAATTTTGATTTACAAAAATTGCTTCAAAAAGTTCATGAAGATCATCAAAGAGAGTTAGATCATCTTAAAAGAGAAAAAGATTTGATTTACAAAAGTTCTGAAAAGAAAAATGGAGATTGTTCCAAAATTAATTTTGTAAAATCAAAATTTTATGTTAGAGAATCTAGTCCCCCTAGATTTTTTGAAGGAAAAATGATAAAGAATGTTTGGGTCCCTAAGAGACTTATTTCTTCAAACAAAAGGGAATACATTGAAAAATGGATTCCTAAGGGGACTAAGTTATTTGGGACTAATTCCATTAGATCTAAAGCAATTTGGATACCAAAAACTACTTGATTGTCTACTTGTAGGTGTGTTTGAGCATTGATGAACAAAGTCAATTTTTGGAAGCTATTGACACACAAGGGAGAAGGAAACACTTGAAGAAGGAGAGGCTTAACATCCTACTTTGGTTCAAGTGGTAACTTTAGTTTCATGCAATTGCTTGATCATAAATTCCATGTCTAATTTTCATAATGATCTAAGCATATTTGTGTGACTCCATGTTGTGCCTAATTGCATTTAGTTCGGGGAGTTTCATTTGCACGAGTTACATGTTTTTGGCCATTTATGCTCATATCTATGTTTTTGGCCTTTAACTTGTAATGTATGGTTGAATCTTGGTGAAACTATGCTTTCTATGTTTAAAAGTTGTATTTTTTAAGAGCATGTTGTTAATTTATGGCAAAAATGATCAAAATGTGTATCTAAGACTTAATAGAGCCTTTGTTTGAACTCATAACTAAGTTCTAAGGCCTTTAAAGTTAATTTTGCTGCAATTCTTCACCAGTTCATACAATCGGTACCGGTGTAGCCCTTACCGTACTGATACGGTCGATATTGTATCGGTACGCATAATCAAAAAGGGATTGTTTTTCTCTTTTTGTCATGCTTCGTGTGCATAATGATATATTTTGATATATATATATATATAGCATGTTTAATTGAATTCCTTGTATTTATTTGATTTATTTATTTATTTGAAATTCAATTTATTTCTCTTGAATTGTTGGACTAAAAATTTTTGTTGATGCTTGATTAAGGGGGAGCTATTTTTTAATTTTTTCATGTTAGAATCTCTGGTCTTTTCTCCATTCTTATTTTGCACCAACACTTGGTTTTTTCTATCAATTGGTTTCAAACTTTCAACATTTGGTGTCTTAAGCTTTAAAGTGATTTGAAACTTAGTTTTGAAATTATTGTTGATATAAAAAAAGGGGAGAGATAGGTTTGAAAAAATCAATTTCAAAAAGAAAAAAGTGGAGCTTTAAATATTTTTCAAAAATATTCTCTTTTTCTAAAATTATTTTTGTAAGGGGGAGAAACTTCAAAAACAATTTTTCAAGTGGTTTTGTTATACAAAAAAATGGGAGATTGTTGAGATATTGATTTTGATATAACTTAAAATGAAAAATGTTTTTGGACTTAAACAAATTTGAAAAAATATTTCAAAAGTCCATTATCTTGAAAATATGTTTTGAAGGTTTTCAAAGGGTTTTTGACTTGTTTAAATACTTTCAAAATAACCCAAAAGTTAAAAACAGGCTCTATGTACCGATAAGTCTTTAGTGTACTGATAACTAGAAAAGGTCGTACCAGTATGGATAAGCTGTGTATCGATACACCATTTTGTCCCCAACGGTCAGTTTTTCCAATAGCTAAATTGAGTATCGATACGGCTTCAGCCGTTCCGATACTCAAGGGCTGGTACTGATACACTAGTATCATATACCGTTATCAGTGTAAAAATGCACAACGACTCTTTGAGGCAGGTATCGATACTCGAAGCTCGTGTACCGATATCGACTTGACCAAACTGCATTTAATGCTGGAAATAAAGTCCCCAACGGCTCTAATCAACCCCCAATGGCTAGTGAAGGTCACAAACTCCTTAGATGGTTTAAAATACCTCTTCAAGCAACCATGGAACATCAAGAAACATCACTGCCAACATTCGTGTATAGATAAAGTGTTTTTAAGCTTTAATTTTCAATTTTCTTTGTAAAACACACTTGTGAGTTTAAGTGTTAAATTTGGTCAAGTGTTAGAATTTGGATGAGTGCTTAAATTGCAAACACATTTGCCTATAAAGGTTTTCCTTGTTTGCCAATTTGTAGTTCTCTTTGAGGGAGTGTTAAACAAGACTTTGGGGTATAAGTCTTGGGTTGTAAGGGTTATCTCCTTGAGCCCGGAAAAAGAAAAGACAAATTTGTGAATTTGTGAAAAATCTTTAGTGTGGATAGCTAAGGTAGTGGAGGTGGACTTGGTTTAGAAGTAGAACCACTATAAATCTTCGTGCAAATTTTTATATTTCGATTGATTCCCCCACATTAAGTTAGAGGCCATTTCACCCCCTCTTGGCAGTTTACGGTTGACCGATTCGATCCCAACACTTTGTATTCAATTTAACCACCAAAACACTTAAATAGTTGGGAGGGAAATTATCTGCCCATTCTAAAAATCAATTTTTCATATACCCTTAACCCTATAACCCCTAGTTTTAAACTTTATAATCCTAAACCCTATTATCTAAACCATAATCTCCAGACTCTATCCCTAAAACATATTGTAAATATTACGATTGTCATTTTTATTAAAACTAATAATTATGATGTTATTGTTATTAATTTATTATTATTAAATAAATATAATCTATTATTTTTATTTGTTAATTTGTTATAGTTGTTATAGTTGTTGTTAGTGTCTTTCTTATTAAACGTAAAAAATATTATTTATTGTTAAGATTAGAAATTTGTAATTTACAAATTATTAGCATTCCCTTGCATATATGACTTATTTGAACTTATTGAATATTGAAATGTAGTAAATTGTTAATTTGTTATTACTATTGTTATGCTAAAAAAGTAGTTATTATTGATTATTAATATAATTTTGATTTTTGACTCGAATTAATCTGACTCAAGCAATACCCGAACAAACTGTAAGTTGGTCTGTTAGCTCGAATAGACAACTTTAGTTACAAATTTCATCCCTATTAATAGCCAATCACACATTTAGCGAAAGACGTAAAACGATATATGTGTTGCAAATTACAATAGAATAACTTAAAAAGGAGAAATAAATAATAATTAAATATCACAATCCCACATGACCCAAGAAAATAAATGTTGAACTTGAAAAAAACGCTAGTACTACAAGCCGACTATCGTGGAAGTGGAACCACCATTTCGTCAGATAACTCGATTTTAATAATTACTTACTCTAACATAACCCGAACCTAGTAAAGACTTGATCCAAACTTCACTGAAACATATATTACTTGAACTGAATCTCGTTTGAAATCGACTTGACCCGACCTGAACTTAATCTGATACCTGGAATGATCCGACATAAAGTTCATCCGAACCCGAATTAACCGACTAAAACTCAAACTATTTTGACCTAAACCTAGTATTGACCCAACCTATAATTGACTCATCCCAAACCCTAACAAAGTCTCAGTTGGAATCAACTCGACATTGACCCAGACTCGAATCTAAGGGTGATTAAAACTCGTCTCAACTTGTAAAAATTTTGATTTGAGTTTGCCCAACTCGAAGAACAAAAAAATCGATATTTGTAGTTTTGTGATTTAGTTCCTAATTTCCTTTTTTCTTCAATTTCTTCTTTATTTTAAGTCCATTTTGACCAAATTTGAACCACATGTCCTAAATTATTGTAGAATACCTATTTAGATTCAATTCATATTTTTGAAAATAAATTTCATCATTTTACAATTTAGCCCCTCAACTTTGCATGATTGCCTCATTTCTACAAATTTTCCTTCATTTTAAGTTTATTTTGACCAAATTTAAACCACATGATCTACTATCAATATATAATATCTATGTAACTTCAATTCATATTTTTAACAAAAAATATTCTTTTTCCAATTTAGTCTTTTAATTTTGTATTTTATTCAATTTAGTCCTTGAACTTGAGTTTTTTTTTTTTGTAAATTCTTTCTTCTCATCAATTCCTTGACTACTTTATACTTCTATCAATACTTTATCCTCGAAAGTTCCTTCCTTAAAAATAACATTATAAATATATTTTAGAATTTTAGATGATATTTTTTAATTAAATAACATCATATGATTAGAGAAAGTCGTTTAAATTAGAATCAATCTGTACTATAACATTGTAAATATTTATAATTAAATTTGTATAGAAACTTGACAACTCGACTCGAATAAAATATTCAAATAAATTTTGAGTCTTAAAATAAGACTTGTCAACTCAAAAACCTCAAAATTTTCTGACTTGACTCGATCGAATGCTCACCCTACCCTGGTCGACTAGAATCTGACCTGACTCGGGTCAAGCTATTTACTTGACCCAACATAACGTCAATCTAATTTGATCCTACCTGAAACATATCCGAATACCTGATTTTACATCCCTAATTACCAACAATGACTTTCAAATTTTTTTATTACTTTTACAACTAAAATTCCTTGCAATAAGGTAAAATAACTACCATGATAATTATATTTTCTTACAATTATTCTATGATTTCCAAATACATAAATTTTTCAAAAATGTGAAATGAATGTAACATAGAGAATTTTACTTATTCTTGACATGTATCATTTTATTTTATTGTATTTTGTATGATTTATTTTGTTTGGGGGTGTGGCACTCAAAAGAAATCATTGGGCAGTGAGGCCATTATAATTAAAACTTATATTGAACCAAAGATCCCCTAATTGGTTTAGTGGTCATGGATGCTCATCAGTTTCATCTTTTGTGTGGGTTTGAACCCCGTCATTTTTCTTGAGAATATTAGGGTCTGATAGGTTCTAGGAAATAGGGACCATTTCCATTTTTTTCTTAGAAAATAGAAAACATTTAGAAAACCACATTTTTGTTGTAAAATCAGAAAAAGAAAACAAAAATAAGTGAAAATATGAAAACATAAAAATAGTCCTTGAAATATGAAAACATAAAAATAATACTTCTAAAAGTATTTTTTATTTTAATGACATTTAACTATTTTGTTTTAGTATTGTTTCAAAACATTGTAAAAATATTTTTGGTTAAAATATATAAATAGTCCCCAACTATAAGATATTTTTATTAAGTTATTTGATTATGGAAAAATTACAAAAAGGTCACATAACTTAAAATAACAAACAGACTGATTCTTTATCGTTAAAATTTTAATGATAAAATACGTAACAATTAATAAAATTGACATAATAAAAATGTAATCCTCAATTTTTACACTTTATTTTATTTTGTTTCTAACTCTACAAAACTAACCATTGACATTTCTGTTAAACCTATATTTAATTTTGATTAACAATGACCAAATTGTAAAAGAAATAAATTTTAAGGTACTTAATTTACTCACTAAATTGGTAGGCATTCAAAATTAAATACTTTTCCAAGTCAAATATTGAATCCCCAAATATTTTCTAAGTGTTTTGGTACTCTATTTAGCCTATTTGGTAATTGAGTATTGGTGCGGTCTATGGCGTACTGGTACGAGTTTTCGCTAGTAGAAACCAAACTTATACTTAATGACTTACGAGTATCGGTACGACAATACGCGTACCAGTACAAAATTTTGAAACTGTAATCCAAATTGTGCTTCGGGTAGGCATACCGGCACGGGAATTAATAATTTTTAAATGTTTTCATTTAATGTTTTGATCGTTGCCTTGTCAAAAAATCTTGGAACTAACTTTTAAAAGATTTTTTATGCGTACTGGTACAGCTATACGCGTACCGATACGGTGTTTTAACCAAATGTTCTAAGGATTCCAGTGAGCAAAATGAGTACCAGTACAGTACGGCCCGTATTGATATCCTTTGTAAAATCTTTGCTATGTACCGATATACATGCTCGCGTAATGGTACCCTTTTATTCCAACGAATCTTTCTTCTTTTGGCAGGTACCGATGTAAATGCCCATGTACCGATACCCAGTGTTGCCAGACATTATTTATTACGGGAAAAATGCAGCCCAACGGCTCTATTCAATGTCCCAACTACCCAAATGTCTAGAAATCAATCAAATGGTATAAAATCAAGTCTCCAAATCTTCTTCAACAACAAGACAACTATCCAAAAGCATTCAAGCACATATCCAACCTTTTAGAGCTTTTATTGCAAAATTCTTGTAACCCACTTGAGTGATTTTTTTTTTGTAATTCATTTTCATCAAGTTTGGGGGTTTAGTGAGCTTTGAATTATGCAAACAATTATTCTTTAGAAGATTTCATATTTTGCTTCTTTGTATTCATCCTTTAGGAAAAAATGATCAACAGACTTTGGGGTATAAGTCTAGGTGTTTGTGAGGTTATCTCCTTTAGCCAAAAAGGAAAGACAAATTTGTGAATTTGTGAAAATCCTTAGTGTGGATAGCTAAGGTAGTGGATGTACACCTTGTTTAGAAGGTTGAACCATTCTAACCACTTGTGCAAATTTTCTTTCTTTTTGCTCATTGCTTCCACCAATTTTTTATTTACCAATTCACCCCCTCTTGGCCAATTCCATTTATTGTTCAACCCAAATATGGGCCTGTTTGAGGTTTTGAAGGGGTGATTGCGAAGATTGATCAGATTCATCGTCAATTTCTTTAGGGTGGTGTCGAGTTGCAACAAAAATTGAGTAGAGTTAGTTGGGATATAGTTTACCGTCCGCGACACTTTGGTGGGTTGAAAGTTATGGATTTGCGGATACAGAACATGGCGTTGCTATCGCGTTGGGTATGGCGTTATGCAACAAATTCTTCCTTATTGTAGCGATCCGTGATTACGGCTAAGTATGGCGAGGTAGTGCCCTCTTGGCCTTTGAACACGAGTGGTGTACAACACATGTCGTATGTTTGGAAGCAGATTGTTGTTGTGTCGTACAGCAGTGATGTAGGGTCCTATTATAATATATATCTTGTTTTGTATGAAAATTTAGTTCGGGGGATTTGATTCTTTTTTGGTTGGATATGTGGTGCGTTGAAAAGCCTCTGAATGTTGTGTTTCGGTGACTCTTTTCTATTGCTGAAAATAAGTTGGCATTGGTTAGAGATTATACGGTGTTGGGTTCATTCGGACATGATATGTGGCAGTCCTTTTTCGCCATTCGCTAAGGTCATTTGAGGTACAAATGCTCAAGGAGTTATGGTCGTTGGTTATCTCGGTTGTGTTGTATGAGGGGGTGCAGGATACCCTTGTATGGAAGCCGAACCCAAGAGGATATTTCTCGGTGAAGGATTTGACCGAGAGGCTTCTCTTGAGCGCTATTAGGGATGATTCGGTAGGGGCTTGTTTTGTTTGGAAGGTGTTGGTGCCACCGAAGGTTCAAGTCTTCCTGTGGTTCGTATGTTTAGATAGATTGTCCGCTTTGTCATTTTTGTATAGTCGGGGCGCGCTTCTTCGGGAAGGGCAGGGTCTTTTTTTGTGGTGTGAGGTAGGGATGAATGAGAGACCACATTCTATTTTATTGTTTGGTGATTAGTTTTATTTGGGGCTGGTTCGTTGGGTGATGGGATGTGTGTTTTCCGTTACTATAATCTTTGAAGGATTTGCTTTGTCTAAATTTAAATGGCTTGTTTGCGGTGGAGGTCTGGAAATGGTGGCTTTCGTGTGTTGCGGCCCTTCTTTGGTCGCTTTGGCTTGCTAGGAACGAGCTTGTGTTTAATTCTAAACAGATTGTGATGGAAGAGTTGTCCTCGCTTTGGTCACTTCGGGATTTCTATTGGGTTCGTGTGTCTCACGAAGCTTGTCATGTAGATGAGGCACAATGGTGATGGTGTCCTCAGTTGTGTTCACAGCTATCGGGTGTTGCTTGTGCTCGGGCTAACGTTTGTTGGTGTCCACCGCTTGAAATTTAATGTGGATGGTTTAGCTCATGGTAAATCGAGTTCGGTAAATCGAGTTCGGCTAGTTATGAGGGAGTGTTGTGGGATGAGGTCGGTAAAATCTTAGCAGTGTTTTTGGTCATTTGGGAATTATGGAGTCAAATGAGGCTGAGCTCTGGGAAATTGTGTTTGCCTTGTTGTTGTTTGCTCATTCACGGTGGAAAGATAGGTCGAGGTTGGTTGTCAAGTCCGATTCGAGGGTTGCTCTTGGTTGGGTGTCGTGTGCAGCTCAAAGTCCGTGGCAACTATGGGAGGTTTTTGTTAGCAATGATTCCATTTGTGCTTCGTTGCGCAAGGTTTGTTTTGCACATGTGTTTCGTAAGGCGAATGAAATTGCAGATGCCTTAGCTAAAGAAATGGTGGATGGAGTCTCGGTGTTTCAGGCTCTTTTGTAAGCGGTTGGCGTCATGTGTATTTTGCTTTTGTTGTCTTGGGTGTCATGGTTGTGTTGGTTGCCTGTTGCTTTTGGTTCTTGTTTTGGGGTTGCGAGTGTACTATTTTTCCTCCATCTAGGTTTAGGGGATTTTTTAATGAGGCTACCATTTACCTTTCTTTGTATGATTTTGCATCTAATAAAATCATACGTATTAAGCAAAAAAAACATTTTTCAGATTCTATTATCTAATTTCTAATTCCCTCTTTTCTTCACTTTGTCTTCCTGTCATCATCTCCGTCGTCAATCCAAGCACCATTGAACTTACCTTAGCAAGACAACTATCACAAATAACTCTCCGATTCGAAACACAAAAAAAGCTTATAAAATCCTGAAAATGTCCTAACAAAACAACTAAATCAAAACAAAATTTTTGTTTCACACAATCAGTTGTTCACATTTCATGAAATAAACACAAAACTAAAGGATGATGAATTGAATTGTTTTGTTAGTTAGTATAAACTCAAATAACACATCAAAATGGATGGTCTGAATATGTCATGATTTTATTAAGAATAAAAAGTATTTTTCTTTTTATTGATTTAAAACTTTGCTTTGTTTAATCATATTTTATTTTTATAGTTATAATAATACTTTCTAATAATTATATTTTAATTTAATTATTGAGTAATTATTTGTTCGTTTCTATTTTTGAAAATTATATCTCAAACACATTTTCATTTCTAAAAATAAGTTTTCATTTCTATTAACCAAATGTGATTTTTATTTTTGAAAAATTGAAAATAAAAATTGTTTTCTGGAAATAAAAATAACATACAAAAATATAAAATATTTTCTAGAACCAAACGGACCATAATGTAACAATGCTTATTAAAAAAACTTATATCGAACCATAACGCTCAATAATTCAAATCACAAGCCCGGTTACTTGGGGAGGGTATGCCCAACCAATCTTGTTAAAACAAAAAGAGCCCAACATAATTTTAAAGGGAAATGTCTTCCAAAATTAAATATACTTTCTATTCTATTAATATTATTGTTGTTGTAACAATTTGAAGATCATAAATTAAAATGTGTGTACGTAATATAATAGTATTTAATTTAATTAATTAAACGTCAGAAAGTTATTGATAATTTTAAAATATATCAGAAAAAAATTCGATCGTAATATTATGTTATTGTTAGGAAATGCATAAAAATTTTCCAATCACGATACCATCTTTGATGTTATGTGCCTTTCACGCGTAGGGGTGGCAATGTGCGGGTGGGGACAGTTTTGTATTTTTTATTCTGTCTTTAATATTAGCGGGTATGATTTTGTGAAATTTTCATTAAACATTTCGTTAATTTTTTATTTTTACATTTAACTTTACGAATTCTCGCGGTTTTTGTTAATCCGTACCAAAAAAACTTAATATATTAAAATAAACACTCAACATTAAATCTCTAAAATACATACATAAATGATAAATTTAGTTTTACCAACAACAAACAAATTATTTCGAAACTATAAAACATGACTAAAATATTATGGTCATATTTGGTAAATAACTGTTTGAGCTAAAATTAGAAGTTTAAGCTAATATTAGAGGTTGACTGGTCAAATCCGCTAACGTGGATATTTGGTGAATAGCAGATTGAAATGACGGATTGAGATAAAACTTCTAATTTTGAAAAAGCTCTTATTAGCAGCTAATAAGAGCTTTTTGAAATTGGAGGTTTTGACATAAAAGTTATAAAGATATTTTTACCCTTAACAATTATAAAAAATCTCCAAATAACCTAAATTTAACATTTTCTATTTTTTTAACATATAAACATTTCCTATTTTAATTCTTCTCCCTCTTGTATTTACATTGTGAAATTTGTAAACTAATACTTTTTATTTTCTTCTTTTTATTCTCACACATTTATATTTGTATTTAAATTTAATAATTAATTAAATTATATTAAAAACAATGGTTTAATGCACTTTTTGCTCCCTAACATTTACCACTTTTCTCAACTTGATACCTAAAGTATTTTTTAGGCTCTTCTGCCCCTATCATTTGAGATGTTACTGAAATTTCCCCAAAAATCTAAAGTCGTTTATTAAAAAAAATTATGACATATCATATCGTGCCACGTCAACATTTTTATTTATTTTTTAATTTTCAAATAAAATAAAATAAATATATTAAAATTTTCATTAATTTGGTTTTATTTTTCCAAAACTACCCCGACCCCTCTTCCCCCGCATCTCTTCCATTTCCCCTTTGCCACCGCCACACTGTTGAACCGATAACCCATCTTTCCCATCTTTCTTTCCTATTCTTAGTCGAAACGGTCATATTAGGCAATCTGAGCCAAGAAAACAGAGGAGCTGGGATTTGGATTAACGAAGTCCCACAAAAATATAAATCTATATTGAAATGGATGAAGATTAACGAAGCAATTGGAACAAAAAAATCAAATTGGTATATAATCCAAAGAATTTGATTTACAAATGGAAGAGAAAAGAAATAAATATCAAATCCGGGGAAACACACAAAAAATATCTCTTGAATAAACTAAAAGGACCACACAATACAGAAAAATCGAGCAAGATGAGCCAAACAATGTGAACCAAAAACAGAGCTTGACCAGGAAGCGACGCGCTACCTCCACTACCAACCTCACAAAATCCTAATTTCGCCACACGTGTGCCGGCACAGTAGGCGTCGGCGCAACTGCACCAGTAGGTCACACCATCAACGCTGCAAACGAGCTCTGTTCGAAAATATTTGTCTGAGCAAGACATTGGCTTGGTGAATCGTGCGCAGACGCCTTCGTTATCGTCGGTGAGGGTAAATTCATCAAAAGGTAGGCGGATAGATCCTGAGTTATCTGGCGAAGATTGCGCGATCGGTGCGGAGAAACAAAAGAAGAGAAAAAGGACGGTTGATTACAATGGCGGGGAGGGGAAATTGAAGGTATGTGGGGTCGAGGGTTGGGGGGAAATAGGTGGGGGCATATTTGAGAAAATAAAATCAAATTAATATTTTTTTTAATATATTCTTTTTATTTTATGTGAAAATTAAAAATTAAATAAAAATGTTGATGTGGCACAATATGATTGGTCATAATTTTTTTAATAAACACTGTCATATTTTTAGGTAATTTGGGTAACGTCTCAAACGTTAAGGGCAGAAGAACCCAAAAAATACTTTAGGTACCAAGTTGAGAAAAGTAGTAAACGTTAGGGGGCAAAATGTGCATTAAGCGAAAAGTAATTATATAAATAATAAATTAATGTATAGATCTTTCAAATATGCTTAGTAATGTTATATTAAAAATTTATTTTCGCAATCTAATTAATATACAAAATATTGATAACTAATAAACTATTCAAACAAATATCGAATATAATCATGTTCTTATATGTCATTTTGTTTGTGTAAATAATCAAATATCAATCAGCTATCAGTTAATTTTACCAAACACTTATATACAATCAGCTAATACAATTCGCTTCCTCAAATAAGCTAATACAATCAGCTATCAGCTAATGTAATCTGCTATCAGCAATCAACTATCCGCCAATTGCCAAACAGGCCCTAACTATCGAAACATGACAGCCTGCACTACCTTTAAAAGAAAATATGTAACTACTAGTCTACAGTTCAAAAGCACGATCTGAATGTTCTAAAAGGAACTAGATTCAATAATCTTTCCAACCATATAAAATATCGCTTCTAATTTTACTCGTAGGATTTACGGTAAATTTCTGAAGTCATTGTCATTGTTCTTTTTAAAAACAGTCGACAGTCTTTTCTTCTTACATTTGCTCACTCAAAAATTAATAACTCCTAATATATAACTCAAAATTAAGAATTGTTTGTTTTAACCGAATCTAGATTTTCGTCTGTTTATAAAAATATAGTGCTCACTTCCTGATTTATCTTGTATTTTTTTTTGTAATTTTCAAAGTTACCGTTAAAACTGTTTTCCAAGAATATGTTTTCAATTTTTTATGACCTTTCAACATTTAAATATTCATATTTTTTAAAATACATATCAAAATCGATCATCATGTATAAAAAAAAAACTAGACTGAATCAGGTTTAAAACGATGTAGAGACCACTTTCTAATTAATTTTATAGAATTTACGAAGAATTTCCAAAACTACTCCTACAGGCCATACCCAGGTTATGAGATATTAGTTTTTTTCTTTGAAAAAATCCTTACGGATATTTCGGGGATCCCATGGTGATTTATACGGGTTCAATTCATATATAACAATTATCGCTCTCATCCCCATTTGAGATTAGATGATAAAACTTTCTATGTTCCTATCCTTGTAAGTGAAAATTTTGGTTATACCCCATACCCACCGATTCAGATCCCATGGTTTTCGGTTATTCTCCACTCGATTGTCATCCCTATTCTTGCGTCAGGAGATTATATCATATTAAAACTATTTTAGATATTATGTATTATTTGTGTTTATGTAATTGTATCATATTGATTTTTATTAATATACTAAAAAAATGTTGACTTCAGTATGATTAGACATATCATGTTATACTGAAAAAAATTGAACACTTGAACCCTATTCGCTTTTTTTCTTTATCTAATCGACGGCAACATTAATTTTGGTGATGGTTGTCGACCGTCAGTGATTCATATTTTTTATTTGTTTTATTTTTTTCGCACATCTTTTTGCGCTTTCATCTGCTTTATAGCACATTTTTTCTGCCTTATGACATATTTTTATGGTTACTTTTATAGTTTTTTAGTGTTCGTACAGTGACCCTCACGACGTTTGTTTTTTATTCGTGTTTGTCGGTGGTCACGTAGAGTTTGATTCCCTTTTGGGTTGTTTGCAAATGTAATCTATAGCAGATCGTCGTTTTTGGGAATAGGCGTGAAAAGTGGTTGCCAAAAAAATTAAGATCCACTGTTTGGCTGAGTAGTCAAAGATGTTAATCTTGTCCCATCTTGGATGAGTTCGAATCTCGACATTTATCGTGGGAATATAATATCTCTATTTAATAAAAAAAACTTCAAATAAATTTAGTAAGATAATTATAAATATAACTTTAAAAGAAAGAATTATAAATATAAGATTCCACCAAAGCTCATGGTACAATGGATGGTCAATCTGAGCAAGCACATTTGGTCGGTTGGTCAAGTTTTTCATTTTTTATTTTCTCATATTCTCTTAGGTTATAAGTTTTAAATTTACTATGAGTATTATTTTTTTCTCTAGAGTTTATTATCCTTCCCTCTAAATAGGAGTAGGACTAGGATTTATAAAAAAATGGATGGTCAAGATCAGTGCTAAGAGGAATCCTCTAAGGTGGCAAGTAGGATAAACGCAGGATGGGCCTAAGTTGGGTTGGAGCATGCTTTAGGTCTCAGAGTCCAATAGTTTTAGAACTAGTCTAAATTGAACGAAACTAAACAACTATCATAAATTACCTCCTTGGTCACCAACTATTAGTTTATTTTTATTTTAGCCACTAAATTATATTTTCTGTTTAATCATCGATGTTACAAAAGAATTATAATATTGATGTCTATTGTTAAAAGGTTAATGGAATTATTTAGTGTCTAATTTTTAATTGACATAATAACAATCTAACCTTTAACATTTACACATTTTTATCAATTTAACCCTAATTTTAAACAATCATCCTCTTGATCATCTAGAAAAAAATAATGAAAATAACAGTGAAATACCATCTAGGAGAAATTTATTTCAGATAACTATCAACATTATGGAGGGAAAGTAGGCAAACTAGCATTCACCACAACCACCAAAAAAAAAAAAAAAACAGCGAGAGAAAAAGAAAAGTAAACTCGAAATTTCTTTCCGAAAGCTTCGAATAATAGAAATTCAGTTGTAGGATTTGTAATTCAATCAGGTTTTCCACAAAGCAAATGTAATTTAAATGCATATCAGGAACATATAAGATAGACCCACAAATTCAATCACTAAAAATATTCATTCAAAACATTGAACTATGCTTATATCGTATATAGTTCTCAAATCAAGTCATCCATTTTCCAGGGACAATTAGTGCAGTTTGAACATAATGGAAGTTACCTTTGAAAACAAAGGATTGAGATAAATAACCGAGGGAAACGAGTACCACGGATAGACTTAGAGGTATTGGTCACCCCCTAAAAATTTAAAATTTTTATATGATTTAGAAATTTTTAAAATTTTTTATATATTTTCTATTGAAAATTTATTTTCGCCCCTCTAGAATTTTATAGGTTCGCCCAAAAATAAAATTTTACGTCCAACCTCACGAGTAGCCAGCTTGTAGTTGTGTCTGGAGTAGAGAAATGGGCTAACGGCGGAAGTTTAATTGGAAATAAAAATATGATTATGAGATTGGGTGTGGTTTGGGAAGACATCGTGGTGCTTCTAGAATCGGTGACTATATTCTCAATTTATTTTAGATTTAATATTCTTTATTTAGCAACTACTTAATAGTTTATAGCGTGTTACATAAGTTTATAACAGATTATATTAGTTGATTGTAAAATTTCTAAAAATTATTAGAGGAGCTGTAATTAAAAAAATTTAAATTTAAAAATTTAATATAAATTTTTAAAAATCTTAAAGGACCATATTAAAATTTTTAAAAATTTTAAATACCAAAATTTGGATGACTGCGACTGCTTAGTTCCACTAACTTCCGCCCCTGGTCAACATACGTTGAAAGAAAGTGCAAAAACAACAAATGAAAAACCTCTCAAAGTAACAGCGAAAAATAAAACAACAAAGAAAGGAATTGAAAAAAAAAAAAAAACCTCGACCAGCAGTACTAAAGCTACCAGAGGCAGCAATAAGACGATAAAACCATAAAAAACTTTTATAAATCGCTGACAAGCACTAACCTAGAAAGACCAAACTGCTACAAACTTGTATAAACTGTCGCAAAGTATTTGATGTTTTTATTGTCAATTTTCTTAGGCTTAAAAGTTAAATTAACCCTGAATAAAAACTCAAAAAAATTAATTAAGTCTTTATGAAATTTTTTTACTCAATATAGCCCTCTTGTAATGGTTAACCAATTTTGACCGTTAATTCATTGACGACTAATAAGATAATGACACGTGACACACCCTAAAAGTATCATGCCGTTAAACAGTAAAATTTTTTAAAAAATAAAAATAGTAAAAATTATAAAAATAAAAATTAAAAGTATTATGACGGTGACACATGGCATACCATATAAATTGTGAAAAACTCTATAAATTCTAAAACAATTCTAAAAATTGTTAAAACAACAAAAAAGTATTATGAAATATAAAATATTATTAAGTTATAAAAATTATAAAATAATTATATTTTTAAAAATATAAAAGATATAAAATTATAAAAAAATTATAAAATATAGCAGAATTATAATTTGAAATTACGAAAAATAAAAAATCATTAAAAAAATTTAGTTGAGCGAGATAAATTTCTTATTAACGAAGTTTGTAAAAAATACTGTAATTACAATTGTCTCATCTTCTACTAAATATGTATATATAATCACAATCTAGATTTTTTTATGATTTTTACGATTTCAAATATTTTGTTTCTCCATGTTACACCAAAGACCGAAGTCTGTGATTTTTTTTTATAACTTTATACAAATATTGTGTATGTATCATTGTTATAGTTTGCATGTATAGCCGTTACAGTTTGTATGTATAATCGAAGTCTATGAAAAATATTTTTATGGTTTTATACAATTTTAAAATATATTTCATTTTAAACATTTAGATATTTTTAAACAATTATTATAATTATTTTTATATTTTATACGATTTTAAATAAAAATATTTTTATAATTTTATATATTTTTAATTTATTTATTTTTATAATTTCTTTTTTATATTTTTAGAATTTTTGACGAGTTTTACGATTTTATGATGTGGCACTACTAAAGTGTGCCACGTGTCACTGTAACACCTATCACCCGGTCTAAAAGCATTAGACCCGAGTGACGAATGTCATATTAATTCACCGAAGTGAAACCAAACCCAAATGATCAAACTACGAATATTTTTGAATCTTTTACTTTATCTAGATGCATAACCGAGCCCTACATGTTCAATTAAACTACGGTTCAAATTTCATGTCAAACATGTTTTTAAAACTTATTTAATTAAGTGTATTATGAATTTAAAGACCAAAATGTAAATTCTTATATTTATAGGGATCTTCATGAAACTAAATGGACTGTTCTGAAATTAAAATTATTTTAAACATACATGTCAAATTTCAGGTCATTCAGACATCCACAACTCATCCAATTGATGCATGAACATATGGTGACCAAAATGCAAAGAAACAAAACTCAACAAAAGCCCATAACCGAAATAACTACTAGCTGTACTGGTACGTGGGTACCAAATAAAATTTTAATAGCTTAATTTTGTACTGGCATTAGCTTCCGTACCTGCACAAAGAAGCCCGTACCGATATCCAAAAGGGGGTGTACCAGTACGCTCTCAATAAAAAATGCCCAAATTATAAAGTCGAGTTCCGATACACTATAAACTCGTACTGGTACTCTCTGCTCAACATTGCAGATTTGAAACTATAATACCACTCAAATCACCCCAAAATTCAGTCTCAAACAACCTAATCATGCTTCTACTAGTTAACCAACATAAAATACACTTGATTAAGCATCCATGTGATAAATAACAACACCAATGATCATGAAACAAAGAATTTAGAAGCATGCTCTCTAAGATGTTATACGCCACATTCATATTTTAAATTAAATGGCCAAATATTGTAGCAAAAGTTAAAAACATACTAAAAATCCCCACATAAATGACTCACACTGTCTCATTACAAAACTTTGTTGAAAAGGCTAAACATACTAAAAATATCGGTTGTCTTGATTATGATTCCCTTGCCTCGTTGTGCAGCCTCGAATCCACTAATTTTTTGCAGAGATGAGAAGAGAGCATAAGCATGATATGCCTAGTGAGGAGTTCAAAAGAATTCATCAAAGCTATTTAAAAATCAAGGCATTATTGATATGCATTCCTCCGATTAGGCCAAATTTACATACTCATTCACATATTCAAAATTATTGCATGTCTTCCATAATCATACCAAACTTATAGGAAAAGTGTGTTATATTGGCAACATATGATTGTGACCTCATTTATTATAAAAAAATTATCTGATACACGGATCAAACTTTATCAAAATGTGGGCTGAAAGGTCTCCACCCTCGTTGAAACAAACTTATATATCTCATAGCCATTGTTCACCCAACCTTACGATTCACATTCAACAAATGAATATTGTAACACCCCTTCATGTGTCCGTACACCGAACACGAGTCGGAGATGTCACAGTAATTTAAAAAAATATTTTACATCCAAAAATCGGGACTATTTAAATTTTTTAATTTACTTATAGATTATCTTCAACATATAAAATACTAACATAATACACATAAATTATACATATCATATATCATTTAACATACATAAACAAAACCATTACAAGGCAAGCCAGTTTAAATAATTTAACAAAATAGACAGATTATTTCGTACATGCCACTAATCTTATACAAAACCAGGATGTCAAAAGCACCGAAAATAACCTGTCGATGTAGAATCTCCTCCCAAAAGAGATGTTGATGCAAAGCTTCGCTACTACTTTCGATTACCTACGCGTATAAAAATATACTCGCTAAGTATAACTTAGTGAGGCATAAGGTGAATAACATATAAAATACTTTACAGTGTATAATACTATTAAAAGCATGATATCATTTTAAACATATAATTTGTTATGTAGGAATGTCTATGCATAAAAGCATACTGTAAACTTTATACTATAAAAGCACATATTCATCTTGAAAAGTCATATATGTACTTTAAAAGTACTATTCTTCATTATGAACATCGTAACTGCCAACTCGAAAGGTTGGATTTCGACGCTATAAAGCATCGTTACTGTCAACTCATAGGTTGGATTTCGACACCATAAGGTATCGTCATAACTGCCAACTCAAAGGTTGGATTTCGACACTATAAATCATCGTTACTGCCAACTCATAGGTTGGATTTCGACACCATAAGGTATCATCATAACTGCCAACTCAAAGGTTGGATTTTGACACTATAAAGCATCGTTACTGCCAACTCATAGGTTGGATTTCGACACCATAAGGTATCGTTACTGCCAACTCATAGGTTGGATTTCGACACTATAAAGCATCGTTATTGTCATTCTCAATATTATACTTCCAAGGCAACTCTAAAACATCTTCATAGTGGAGTAGTTCATACTCCAATATATTCATCAACTTTTCATGGTATAAACCATTTGTAAACATAAAATTCTACCATAATCTTAAAAAATCAGTAAAATAATATATCATGCAAAAACATGTATGCACTCACCTTAACCTTGTAATATAGATGCCTTCACTATTAGATTTCAATCTCGAGCTTTATCTTTTCCTTCTCTATTGAAATGATCTTGATTTATATCATAATCTACATTAAAAATAACATATACCATTTCAAAGTATATGTTAGAACATGCTCATTTCATAAATAATAATGGAAAGTAAATAAGTAACTATCCATTAATTATAAACTTGATTCGATAAAACTTTCCATATTCGAATCAAAATTTCTCATACTTTTCTTTAAATCTCTAACTTTTCCCAAACTTCATATTTTAGTCCCTAAAGACTCTTTTAAGCTTCCAATTATCATTTTCAAGCCCAATCCTTACTTTTCTCATCATTTACACTTTAGGATCCAAACTTTAAAAATTTACATCCGAGTCCTTGAAATTTTCAAAAATTCTAAAATGGTCCTAAAGTCACCACAAACTTCAAATTCAACATTCCAATCACTTAACTTAGTTTTCCAAGCCAATATACTTCAAAAATAAGCTCAACAATCACGTCCCTAAACTTTCCAAAATTTACAATTTGGTCCCTAATGCAAAATAATTAGGGATTTTCATTCCAAATAACCTATATCATCATAATAAACCTTTCTTCCTTGAATCATGTCCCCAAATTCCAAACTTGACATAAACCCTAAACTTCCATCTTTCAAGAACACGAGTATTTCTTCATTCTAACAACAAAATCAAGCTTATATAACATCATTCTCATCATTTCCATCATCAAAGTAAATTTTGCAAGAATTTCCCCTTATTTTTCATCATAGCCGAATGGTCACTTTATATGTTTCCATAGAATTTTCATCATTTGAACAATAAGAACAACATCACAAGCATATTTCCAACTTGAATAACCATAAAAACTCAAGAATCCAACATGCTCTTCATCCAACCAAATCTCCAAACTCAACTTAGAGACATGAAAACCAAGTAAAAATTATACCAAAAGATAGAGAATTTAATGGAGATCATTTTTCTATTTCATGTCTCAAGCCTAAATCCAACCATGGAAGCTTAAAAATTGAATTGAAATCTTACTTACCCTAGCTATGGAGTTTTTGGCAGACATTGGAGAAGAAGAGAAATATTTTTTCCAAGTTTTTGTTCTTTAATTATGCCAAATGGCATAATATACACCAAATTAAATAATCAAAATCCTTTAATAGTCAAAAGACCAATTTATCCTTGAGTTATGACAAATCTCATGCCAACACTTGTCTTTTCTTATCCAAAATAATCAATAATATTCATAAAGTAAGGGTGAAATGACAATTTTGCCCTTAATGAATCAATCTATCTTCAAAAATGCCATTTCCACCTATTTCACCAAATACTGCATAGAATCGAATTTAAATCGAATAAAAATGATTCAAAAACTATAATATCATATTCTTCAAGTCTTTCTAAGACTTCCATAAAATTTTCCTAATTTTTGGAGTTCGAATAATCATTCGAATTACTTTTCGAAACTTAGCCTTTTTATAACATTTCACACGAATCCCGTACCAAAAATCCGATTCCCACCAAAATTCTTATACCGAGATAAACTATTCATTTTTGCCATAAAATAATTATTGGGAAAATTACCATGTTGGTCCCTATACTTTTCCCAGCTTTTCACTTTAGCCACCAAATTTTGAAATTTTACGTTTTAGTCACTGAACTAAAACCACCAAACTTTAATTATTTTCATTTTAGTCACTAAGAAAATTTTGGGCTATTACAATTTAGTCACCCGATCTTGTGAGGCATATGCACATATAGACGATCGATCGATTAGACTCGAAGAGTCCATCAACAAACATTAAAAACATATAGAGTACTCTTATCCTCTGGCATACTAACTATAGCCGACATCAAACTTTATTTGTTAGAAGCTAATATAATCTTTCAAATCACATTTACTCGCTCTTTTTCATATGCATTATCGAAACAAAATTTATACGAAAGACGTTGCTCATGGCAAGTAAAGCAAAATTAGAGGAACTTACTTTCGAGTTTGGTAAAGCTTTTTAAGACTTAAACCAACCCCCTAAAATATGATTTCAATCCTGATTTGGAAGCAAAACATAATTTTGCACTCACAAATAAGCTTTCGCCCACTTGTCGAAGCTCGTTCGATAGCCGAAAATTGCCGACATCAACTTGACGCTTCCGAATTTGATTCCTCTTGCTCTACAACTCAACAATGCTGCATTCTTTCATCAATATGCATCTATTAACTTCTAGCAAACATAATATTTTTTATTCTGATCCCAAATTACTTTCTATGAATCAAAAAACACCAATAGTCACTTCTTATCCTTTCTTAACTTCCATTCAATCATAACACATTATTTCCTAACTTAATATCCTCTCATATATCATCAAAAATCCCTCATTAACATCGGCTAACACTTAAGAATCCATATAACCATTAAACAATCCAAAATCTTCAAGAACACCTAACTTAAATTAATCAATTAATTTTATTTCGGGATTAATTTCATACAATTGAGTTTACATTATATCTAGACCATTAGGAATTATCATAACCCAACCAAATACAATTAGATTTCAACCTTCAATCAAGATTTCTTCACAAATCCTCAAGAATCCAATTTCCAACTTAAATCACAATTAAATCATGAAAAATAATTTAATTAATCATTTAGCAATTCATAGCATGTGAAATATCAATAAGAAATCAAACTATACCTTGTTTATGATGTAATATCCCAAATTTTGTCTAGTGACTAAATTGTAAATTTTGAAAGTTTAGGGGGTTAAAGTATAAACTTTGGAAAAGTTTGGGGACTAAAGTGTAAATTTCCCCCAACAAGTAATTCTACTCAGTATAAGAGTGAATCGGATCAAAATAGGTACCTTGATATCGGTTTTAAGAATTAAGATGCAGAAAAAGGTACCGAATTTGGATAGAATGAAACTGTTAAGCGTGCTTAGGCTAGAGAAATACAAGGATGGGTGACATTCGGGAAGGTCCCATAAAAGTGTTTCTGATCGATATTTTGAACTTAGTAAGAGCAAAGAATATTCGAATGAATTATCGATAAAGGATTTCTAAGATAAATTTTATTCTATGAATATTTTCGATAATTATCGGGATAATAGACTGAGTTAAAAAAATTTCAGTCTAAGTCCTTAAGAAAGGAAGTTTTTATGAGATGATAATGTTTATTTCCCGAATATGGAAATATAGAATTTTTGGAATAAATCTGATAGTTCAAAAAAAGGTAAAATCGTAGTAGAAGTATTTTACGAATATCAGGAAATTGGATCGAACTGAAATTTCAGAGACTAATCCAAAAGCCATGGAAAAGTCATAAAATACTATTTTATGAATATTTTATTATAGTTGGTTGGATTCTAACTAGACTTAGTTGAATTTTTACAAGAATGGAAAACTAGTAAATAAAAACTAGTTGAAGGGCAAATTGGTCATTTTGCCCCAATGACATTTTTGAAATATTTAAAAAATTACAAGGATAATGTTGGAAGAAGGAAATGGAAGAGTAAATCTTGCCCTTGATTAATGATAGATCAATCTCAACCGTTGATTAAAAGGGTATTTTAGTAATTTCACTATCTAAATGAATTTAAAATTCATTTATATTTACAAGTGCCATAATTGGATGGAATGGAAAATAAAGGAGCCAAAAGATGAAGTCTCCTTTATCTTCATATTTTCGAAAATGAGGGGGAAGAAAGGAGAAATTTTTCAAGTTCAATTCAAGCCCCGAAACTCGATTTTCAGGTAATCTTTCGAACTACAAAGTTGTTCTACTCATCAAGCTCTATCTTTTGGTGTAAATAATACGTGGAAAATATTCTTGATTGATGATAATTTTGTATGAGAAGAAATTAGGGTTTATGGAATCAATTGGAGGTTTTGAGATTTTATGATTCCATGTAGAAATTCAAGCTTTTGTGATGTTAAAATCATGTTATTGAGTTGGGATTTAAACTCTACATGTTTTGATTATTATGAAGATAATTAGGGTTTATGGATTCAAGTTTTATTTGGGGTTTGTGATGTTAGATTAATGATTTAGTAAGCTTGAATTGTTATTTGGAAGTAAAACCCTAAATTTATTAGATAAGGATCATTTCAAAAATCCTAAAAGTTAGAGGACTGAATCTAATTTTTATGATTTTAAAGTGTATTTATGTTTTATTGATGTTGGAGATGTGAAATTGAAGTTAGAATGCAAAACCAATGTTAAATCGAGTTAGTTACCATTTTGACAAATTGTCAAAGTTAAGTGGCCAATTTGGAAATGAGGTTTTAGAGAAGGACTAAATCTGATTTTAGTTGAAATAATAGAATTCAAGTAGTAATGTTTATTTGAGGACTAATTTGCAAAGTTAAGAAGCTTGAACCCTTATCTTTGCATTTTTAGTGACTATTTCGGAAAGAATGAAAAATTAGAGGGAATTATTTCTGAATAATTATTTGATGAAGAAAGTGATACATTAGTGGTTTGAATCAAGTAAGGGGACCAAATTGACAAATAGCAAAGTAAGGAGAAATTAGCATAAAATTTGAAGTTATTTATGGAAGTTGTGTAGGAAAACTAGATTTGGCAGTAAGTTTGAAAATTCACCATAAATTCTACAAAAATGGTTAGATGGTGAATTTTATATCGATGCAAAGATTTATTCGTCTAGTTTTGTTTAAAACAAACGATGATTGATTTCGATTCATATATCAAAAGATATGAATTTTTAAGTTATTAAAGGTCAGAAAACATAATAGCAATCTGTTCCGAAATTCAATACTGGAATTCGAATTTGAAAATTTGCCATATATCGTTCAAATTGAATCTGGGTTATTAGTTTATATGGTTGAAAATCTTATCGAATCTAGTTTCGTTTCCAACAAACAGAAACTGATTTCGAGTTCCGAGTTAAAAGATATTAATTTTTAATCGAATGAAGGTCAGAAAAATTACAGAATAGTTTCTGTCAGGACAGCCTTGTAAACGGGAGTTTGATGAATTTTCATAATTTTTGTATATTTCATTAAATTATGTGGCTTATACCATTAGAACCGTTATCGAATATAGTTTCTACAGTATAAAGGAGATTAAGATTCAGTATGTATTCTGCCCCGTAGAAGTAAATCTTTGATGGTAGTGCAAGTTGACAGAAAATGGAAATTGAGACAATTTGTGTCTAATGTTGGTTAGCAAGCTTGGAGGAATTATTTGAAGATCAAAATGGCCATTGGGGGACCAAAAATGAGTTTATGAATAGTATAAGGAAGGAAATAAATTTATGGAAAATTTTATGTTGAATGATTAAATAGTTTAATTGAAATATTGTTAGAAGTGAATCTAACAAATGTTTATTTATATTCATGTGATAAATGAAGTTGGATCCGAATCAAAAGAAGGTTCGAGGTACTATAAAGGACAAGATCAATAGAGGTTAGTGGGGCATATTAATAAATGGCCAAGGTGAATGCATTTCTATATGTTTGCATTATGTTGACATTGGCATTGCATTTCTCTATAATACGTGATAAGATATATAGCTCAACATGGGAAGATTGATGGAATACCAGGTACGAATGATTGTTTGCATAAATGATGATGCATTATGCATACATGAAATATGGATAATGACAAGATTAAAATGAAACAAGATACACCTGGGGATCCACGCCCATAGTGCAAATGCACTAACAAGGTGTTTGATATAAGGAGCAAAAAGCGTCCTTATATGAGGAGCAAAAAGTGTCCTCCAGAGTATGTACTCAAATAGAACTACGGTGCAGATATGTTGTAGGTACCATGGGCCTTTCAGCCAGACACGTTAATAATAATACAAGATGGTTATATGATAAATCATGAGCATGCAAATGACTGCATGATGATACATGAATCACATGATAGTGATGATACATGATATTGATGATACATGATCTATATGATACATGAAGTATATGATAGATGCTACATGAATTATATGAAATGATAATACATGGTATACATGATGTGCTATGCAAATGATTACATGATATAAGCATGACCAAGAGATGATACATGATATTAAGAAAGTATGATATATGATGAAAATTATGAAAATGATATACGAAATTTATGGAATATGAGATACATGATAATCATGATCATTATGTTATGCTAATATGGAAATGTTTTAGGATGAAAGCATGTCCATGACAGAGAATATGTTATACAGTATTAACATGAATTATGATAGTTATAATACATGACACATGTACATTATGATATTTGCCTTGTTGTAGAGAAATATGAAATGCATTCTTATATGCAGTATTATATAACATCATTTCATGTGTAAATAAATAAGTTTAATTACCTCACTAAGTTCGTACTTAGCGTGTGTTTTATTTCACACGTAGGTTCTTCAGATCAAAATTAGCATAGAGGAGCCACTCATTTGGAAGTCAAGTTATCGGTAAGTGAAAGTACGTACATCTTTAAAATAGTCAGGAACTAGTGGGCATGTAATTATATTTTCAAGAAAACTGTTTTGCAAGCTTTAAAGTATATATTTTGAAGTACGATAGTACAAGGATACATGGAGTATGAAAATTAAATAATGTTACCAGTAAGATAAAAGTATAATGGTTTAACCAGAATTTAAATCTTATCGCTCAGAATTTTTATAATCAAAAAAGGGTCTAGGCAACAAGCGACGTTTTCACCCTAAATAATATTTTCTTTTAAATAACTAAATTTTATGTTTTATAAACCAATCCAGGGTTAAAACTAGCTACAATTGTCAAGAATTGTTTTCAGTTGAAATTTATAGAAAATGCTGTTTATTGAAGAGTTAAAAAAATTCAGTATATGTTTTTAGTAGCATCTGTAATGTATATTCGTATTACGGATATACGTTATAGGTGTTACATTAATATGAAATGCATTCTTATATGAAGTATTATATAACATCATTTCATGCGTAAATAAATAAGTTTAATTGCCTCACTAAGTTCGTACTTAGCGTGTGTTTTATTTCACACGTAGGTTCTTCATATCAGAATTAGCAAAGAGGAGCCACTCATTTGGAAGTCAAGTTATCTATAAGTGAAAGTACGTACATCTTTAAAATAGTCAGGAACTAGTGGGCATGTAATTATATTTTCAAGAAAACTGTTTTGCAATCTTTAAAGTATATATTTTTGAAGTTTGATAGTACAAGGATACATGGAGTATGGAAATGAAATAATGTTACCAGTAAGATAAAAGTATAATGGTTTAACTAGAATTTAAATCTTATCGCTCAAAATTTTTATAATAAAAAAAGGGTCTAGGCAACAGCTGACGTTTTCACCCTGAATAATATTTTCTTTTAAATAACTAAATTTTATGTTTTATAAACCAATTCAGGGTTAAAACTAGCTACAATTGTCTAGAATTGTTTTCAGTTGAAATTTATAGAAAATGTTGTTTACTAAAGAGTTAAAAAAATTCAGTATGTGTTTTTAGTAGCATTTGTAATGTACATTCGTATTACGAATATACGTTATATGTGTTACATTTGTTGGTATCAGAGCAAAGGTTTAGCCGATTTTGGAGGCTAAATTAAGTCCAAATGATTTGTTAATAAGTACACGCCCCTAGGATGTTATGATAAAGATGTACTACTTGTATAACTTGACATGGCTCCTCACTAGTATGAATAGGTTTGAATAAGTTACTGATATTGATAGATAATATTAGATACTTTTGGATCATGGTACACAGTTAAGTGTGATGATCAGGAGGATGTTTAGAGATAGGTTTTGAGGTATATTATCATCATGGTAAACATAGATCATCATCATTTTTAGATTAGCTATTCATACTTCATATTCTATTTAATTTACCTTTATTGCAACATACATTAACTCAACATATATAGATAATGCAATACTATTTTAAATGAAGGTCGACTATTCGCAAGTCTTCCTAATTGCTTTTTAAAACATATAAATGCACTTACCTTAGCCATTTATTATTATGCCTCACTAAGCTCTATTGATCATTTCCTTTATAGTACCTCGAACCATCTTTTGATTTGGATCCAACTTCATTTATCACATGAATATACATAAACATTTGTTAGATTCACTTCTAACAATATTTCAATTAAGCTATTTAATCATTCAACATAAATATTTTCCATAAATTTCTTTCCTTCCTTATACTGTTCACAAACTCATTTTTTGTCCCCTAATGACCATTTTGATCTTCAAATAATTTCTCCAAGCTTGCTAACCAACTTTAGACACAAATTGCCTTAATTTCCATTTTTGTCAACTTGCACTACCATCAAAGATTTACTTCTACAAGGAAGAATACATACTGAATCTTAATCTCCTTTATACCGTAGAAACTAGATTCGATAACGGTTCTAACGGTATAAGCCACATAATTTAATAAAATCTACAAAAATTATGAAAATTCATCAAACTCCAGTTTACAGGGCTTTCCTAACAGAAACTGATATGTAATTTTTCTGACCTTCATTCGATTAAAAATTAATATATTTTAACTCGGAACTCGAAATCAATTTCTATTTGCTGGAAACGAAACTAGATTCGATAATCTTTTCAACCATATAAACTAATAACCCAGATTCAATTTGTACGATTTATGGAAAATTTTCAAAGTTGAATTCCAGTATTGAATTTCGGAACAGACTGCTATTCTGTTTTCTAGCCTTTCATTTCTTAAAAATTCATATCTTTTGATATATGAATCGAAATCAATCACTGTTTATTTTAAACGAAATTAGAAGAATAAATTTTTACATCGATATAAAATTCACCATCTAACTATTTTTGTAGAATTTATGGTGAATTTTCAAACTTGCTGGCAAATCCAGTTTTCCTACACAACTTCCATAAATAACTTCAAACTTTATACTAATTTCTCCTTACTTTGCTATTTTTCAATTTGGTCCCCTTACTTTATTCAAACCACTAATATATCACTTTCTTCATCAAATAATTCTTTAAAAACAATTCCCTCTAATTTTTCGTTCTTTCCGAAATAGTCACTGAAAATGCAAAGATAAGGATTCAAGCTTCTTAACTTTGCAAATTAGCCCTCAAATCAACATTACCACTTGAATTCTATTATTTCAAATAAAATCAGATTTAGTACTTCTATAAAACCTCATTTCCAAATTGGTCACTTAACTTTGACAATTTGTCAAAATGGTCACTTAACTTTGACAATTTGTCAAAATGGTCACTAACTCGATTTAACATCGGATTTGCATTCTAACTTCAATTTCACATCTCCAACATTAATAATAACATAAATACACTTCAAATCATAAAAAATCAAATTAGTCCTCTAACTTTCAGAATTTCCGAAATGGTCCTTATACCTTTAATTTAGGGTTTTGCTTCCAAATAACAAATTCAAGCTTACTAGATCATTTATACAACATCACAAACCCTAAATCAAACTTGAATCTATAAACCCTAATCATCTTCATACAAACTAAAATATGTAGGGTTTAAATCTCAACTCAATAACGTGATTTTAACATTATACTAGCTTGATTTCAACTTGAATTTCATCATGAAATCATAAAATTCCAAAAGCCCCAGACTTTTTCTATAAACCCTAATTTCTTCTCATGCAAAATTCTCATCAATCAAGCATGTTTTCCATGAATTATTTACACCAAAAGATTGAGCTTGAAGGGTAGAACAACTTTGCAATTGAAAATATTACCTGAAAATCGAGTTTCGGGGCTCGAATCGAACTTGGAAAATTTCTTTCCCTTTCCCCTTTATTTTCAAAATGAAGTCTTCATCTTCCGGTTCTTTAACTTTCAATCTCTACAATTATGCCACTTGTAAATATAAATGAATTTTAAATTCATTTAGATAGTGAGATTACTAAAATACTCTTTTAATCCAACGGTTGAGATTGATCTTATCATTAATCAAGGGCCAAGATTTAATCTTCCATTTTCTTCTTCCAAAATTGTCCTTGTAACTTTTTAAATATTTCAAAAATGTCATTGGGGAAAAATGACCACTTTGCCCTCCAACTAGTTTTTATTTACTAGTTTACTTCAAAATGCCATTCCATTAAAATCCAAATAAAATAGTTCATTCCCAACCGGTCACTATTTCTTAAATATTATTTTATAACTTTTTCATGGCTTATGGAACAACCTCTGAAATTTTGATTCGATCCGATTTCCCGATATTCGTAAAATACTTCTACTGCGATTTTACCTTTTTTGAACTATCGGATTTATTCCAAAAATTTCATATTTCCATATTCGAGAAATAAACTCTATTATCTCATAAAAACTTCCTTTCCCAGAACTTAGACTGAATTTTCCTAACTGAGTCTACTATTCTGATAATTATCGAAAATCTCCATAGAATAAAATTTCTCTTAGAAATCCTTTATCGATAATCCATTCAAATATTCTTTACTTTTACCGAGTCTAAATTATCGATCAGAAACACTTTTATGGGATCTTCCCGTAGGTCACCCATCCTTGTATTTACCTGGCCTGAGCACGCTTAACTATTTTATTCGATCCAAATTCGATAACTTTTTCTGCATCTTAATTCTTAAAACTGATATCAAGGTACCTGTTTCGATCCGATTCACTCTTATACTGAATAAAATTACTTGTTAGAAAAATTTACACTTTAGTCCCCGAACTTTTCTAAAGTTTACACTTTAACCCTCTAAACTTTCAAAAATTACATTGTAGTCACTAATAAAAAATTGGGATATTACAATGATCGCATACAAAACATCCGCGAGTGAAAGAATAACGAAAAGATCCTTTCGTTGGAAGAGTTGATGATAAAGTAGTTTAGATCGTGCAAAACCATCCGGAGACTCACCATGAGATTTGTGTTAAATAAAGATATTAATGCGACATCACATTCTCAAATGCACAATTATTAGATTATAAAATTATTTATTGTATTGAATATCAGGCTTAAACTATTTTAAAGTAAAATTTTAATTTTTCTAAATCGAGACTAACAATATTGACATCATATTTAAATGTATTAAATCTTACAATTTTATTTCATTTAAAAACATCATATTTTTTCTATAAACAACTGCCGAGAATTAGCGTCTTTAATTAATTTGTGGGATAATAGCACACATGCCCCATATACTTTGTCAAAATTTTCAATATGGTGCCTGTACTTTCTATAATTTCAATACTCCACTTGTACTTTGTTTCTGTCTTTTGAGATGCACTCTGAGGCAAGACACATGAGCACGCTCCTATGTTGCCACGTAAAATTTTTGGTCAAAAAGTCAATAAAAATATACTTCAGGGGCATCTAAGTAATTTGACCTTTTATTTTCTAAATTAAAAAAAATAAGAAGGGAAAGGAACCTAAGTCTCTCTATCGCTCAAAAACCCTATTATTTCCTTGCTTTCTACTTAGTCAGCTTGATTCCATGTACCGACACCGATGACTGGTTAGGCGGTGGAATGCTAATGCAAACCCTGGTCATGAGCTCCAACGACAACATTTGGGGCAACTGGCAAGTCGGACAAACGAATTCAATGACTCCAAGCCCATAGTGAGAATCATTTAACATATGATGCAGTGCACCTGACACACCAAGCGCGACTGGCCCAAAGACGGAGGTTGCGGGTAGTTGTTGACCGAGAGGCGGTGGAGGAATTGAAGGGTTTTGAGATAGAAATTGAAAATAGGACGTCAACAGCCTACAACAGACGAAGAGTCCAGCCACTTTAGTCAAAATAACCCGACTAAGGATTGGAGTTTGGGGAAGTTTTTTTTATCTAGCTTGCTTCTTACCAATAAAGAAAGAAATCTACAGTTCGTCTTTTTTACTAGTCTGAAAGAGGACCGGTATGAAATGAAACCATTTCAAACCCACCTATTGTAGCTTTAGATACCTAAAGTTATTATCAGCCATAAATGGCTAGTCTGAGTCAAGTTTCACGCCACTACTAGTTGTAGCTAGTTTGTAATTATTTTTGATGAATTTTAGTTTTAAATTTTATCAATTTCATTTAAAAGTTCAACATTAAAGCCTCGTTGAATCATCTTCTTGTCTCTTCGTTTGCCTATATTACCTGGTTTTGCTTCCAATTTTATTAATTTATTACTTATTGTAGATGGTGCCTAAACAAAAGAAAGATTTGAAGAAGAGTTAACACTCCAATTCGTTCATTTTCCCTTTTTATTCTTTTAATTTAGAAAATAAAAGATCAAATTACTTAGATGCCCCTGTAGTATATTTTTATTGATTTTTTAACCGAAAAATTCACGTGGCAGCATAGGAACGTGCCACTTGTCTTGCCACATCATCAGTTAACGGGGTTAAATTTGGGGTGCATTTCAGAAGATGGAAACAAAGTACAGTAGGCACATTGAAATTTTAGAAAGTACATATACAACATTGAAAATTTTGGAAAAGTACATGAGACATTTGTGCCATTATCCCTTAATTTATTTTTATCACAAAGAAATTTAATTTTTATGTAGGTTATAATATGTTCATTGTTAATTCATATTTATGAATAAAAAGTTTCGATTTTGATTTTAACTTTGTGTTTGATGTAGTTTTCTTTAAAAAAAAACTTTCTTGATTTATCACCTTTTGTTTTTAAAATGTTTGTTGAATATAATTCTTGATTTAACTATAACATCTCATTTATAAATTATTTGACTGAGGAATTGAGAAGCCCACTTTGAATTGATTGAAAATTATATGCTATATGCAAATAATATTATTTATATTTGAGATAAATCGATTTTAATTTTTACACACCTCTTCTTTTATACCATTAATATTTGCTTAGGGATTATATTTTATGTTTTATATATTTACATGGATTATGTATATGGAATTTCTACTGAGGCCGTGCAAATTCGGGTACTCGGATTTTTGAGTACATGAGGTTTTAGGTACCGGCTTTTCGGGTAGTATGTTTGTCGGCCCGTGACTATCGGATATCCTATTTTCATTTTTTATTTTTTAAATTTGTTTTTTTAAAACAAAAGTCAAATAGGAACCATATAAAATTTAAATGTTCATGATACAGATTTCAAACACAAAAATTGGTGTTTTGAAATTATTTAAGCAATAAAATTTAAAACTTAAATCTCTAACTCTAACAGTCTAAAACCTAAACATTAAATCTTAAATCCTAAACACTAAATTCTAACCATAAAACTTAAATTCTATATTGTACGCATTAGACCCTTAAACGCTAACCCAAATCCCTAAATCCTAAAATTGAAAAGCTTGCGTAAACTAAAGTTTAATCAACCTTGTGTATCATATTATTTTCCATATATATATATATATACATTAAAGTTTATCAAAAAAATTTAAAATATTAATCTTGATCATATTTTTCCTTTGAATCTCATATTAATACATTTTTTTTCAAAAAAACTAATACCGAAAAGTACATAATACAACATAGAAAGAATTTAAGGATTTAAATTTAGTATAAGAGTAAAAATATTAAGAAATCAAAAATAAAAATAAAATTTAAAATTAAATATATATAGATATTAAAAGTACCGGGACGAGTACCCTGTTATAAAAAAAATTCTACTCAGACCCGACCTGGCTACCCGAAAAATTCATGGGCCATGCAATTTTTTTAGAAAAATACGTGATTTTTTAGGGTTATGGTAATGGGTCGGGTCACATGAGCAGGATATTTTTGAACACCCTTAATTTCTAGTAAATTAAAATAATCAATTATTTATTTGAAATAAAAAAAATTAATATTATAAAAATATTTTTTCGATTGATATAATAAAAATATTATATATATTTATATACTAGTTGAGTTTTATAGAGTGTAAGTGGATCTTAACTTTGTGCGTGTGTGTCAAGGTTGGCCCTCAAGGAGCGCCCGCGTGTGTATTAGGGCTGTCACTGGGCATGGGTAAAAGAGCGCCCGTCCAGGGCCCAATTTTTCCTAATGTTTGGTATTATGGTTCAATTTTTCTATACTTATTATTAAGAGTTTATTTTTAAAATTTAATTTTTTCAATATTTGTTATTAAGGGTCCATTTTTTTTTCAATTCTTGTAATTAGAGGCTCAATTTTTTTAAAACTTGTTATTAGGGGTCAATTTTCCCCAATATTTGTTATTAGAGGTCTAATTTTTCAATACTTGTTATTATGTGTTCATTTTTTTCAATATTTCTTATTAGATGTCTAATTTTTCTCAATACTTGTTACTAGGGGCTCAATTTGTTTTCAATATTTATTATTAGGGACCTACTCTTAAAATTCAAATTTTCTAATACTTATTATTAGGGGCCTTATATGTGTACGTATAGAGATGGGCACGGGTCGGGTCAGGTTTTTGGCCCACTCGAACCCGACCCAGAAATAAATATCCTAAACCTGCACCCGACCCGGTCCAAAAATAAATATACTAAACCCGACTCGACCTATATAAAAAAATTCGACCCGATCGAGTCTGGTCGGGTAAAATGCCTATCCCTAGTACGTAAGCATGATTGTATTTAAAAAAAAAAACGCATGAGTATATTTTCATACCGTATTAGAAATTAAATTGGAGTAAGTCAATGTTTGTTCGGAGGTGCACGCTTATTAACAATAACAATAATGCCTCTCCTCCTGACCAACTTCCCCTATAGGCTCACAAATTCTTCCTACAAATTTCCCTGTAGCCTCCCTCCAGTGTTCCTACTTTAACTACTGTTTGTTTTTATTTTCTTTTATCAATAATACAAAGAATTATCTATTAATTCTAATGAATGGTTCTAATGAAAAAAAATGATAATATTCATCATAAGAAATTTGAATCGAACAATTTTACATATAAAATATATATATGTTATCAAATTATTAAAAAATACAAATAAATATTATCTTATAATCCACCTTAAAATTATAAAAGAAATAACATCTACTATATTATTGTAAAACTATCCAGCACCGTAGGCATGCAATAACATTGTGTAAAAAAAAAAACTATATTTTCCCATTATAATTGAAATGATAAGTTGTTCTAACATTGATAACAAGCCGAAAGCAAAAAGCCCACACGATATAACATTGATACATATTTATTTCCATTGTATGAAAAACAAGACACAGCAAAACTACAAAGTCACTGAGCAAGCAATTCCAAGTTCAACTCCTAAAAAATTCATCACAACAACAGATAATTTTTACAAGGCATTTATTTTGTTGATGAATAAATGGCGTTTTATATTCTAAGAAGGAAAATGCTGAGCTCAGGGCCTCCACTGTTATCAGGGTTCAACATGTAAAACGCTTCCGAGTCACGACTCCCCACCACTCGTTCAAACTTGGCCCTCATATACAACAACTCACCTTCACTCCCACCACCTTTCCCTTCATCTTCCACCACCGGAATCACTCCGGCACCCACCGACACGCTTTGCACGGTGCTCAACACGTGCCAATCCGACTCGGTGCACGTGCGTGTCGCCGCATACCCACTCTTCCTCCCGTTACAATACATAGTCCACATAGGCTCATGGAACAGCCTCCCGGTTCGACCTGGACCCTTCTCACTCTCGAGCGCAATCCGGACCAAGCCGGATGACATCTCCTTGACCAAACTAGCCGTTGATACGGCCAGTTCGAGGAGCAAAACCGGTTCGGATCGGGGATCGTCCTGGACGGCGAAGCTGACGTGACCGCGACGGTGGCCAAAGAGAGTTCCGGTGAGTTTACGGCGGAGAGAAGGGGTTATAGAGAGGTGCGTTGGGAGGGTCAACCATTTGCAAGAGGCAGGGATGAAATTGGGAAAAGTAATGATCTTAAAAAGGGAACGAAGGAGGGAAGAGAACCTGGAATTAACGACATGGAGACGGTGAAGGGAAGAAGGCGGAGGAGATGAGGAGGCGGCTCTAGGAACAAGGAGTTTGTGGGAGATGTCTAGGTTTTCAGGGATTGTGAATGAAGTTGATCTGGGGAACTTGTTTCTGGAAGATTTGCAGGTGTAATTGGTGTAGCTGCTTCTTCTTTGAAGGGTAGCCAGTTCTTGATGGTGTTTCATGGTAGCCTGAGGTGGGCAGATTGTAGAATAGGGGAGTTGATGTGAGGAAAGTTGAGAAGAATTTTATGGAAGCAAAGGAAAGGAGGTTTCAGTTATGGCCTGGGGCTGGCTGGGGAGACACAAGTGATGATGAGTGTCGAGAGGGTGGCCACCGTAAAGGAAAACTATGGCTGCTCGTGGGCTGTGGCGATCATCATCATCATCATCATCATCTTTTTCTTTCTTTTTATTTTTCCTTACACGCTTAGCCACACCCTATTTAATAGTATTTATACACACGCACACACAATGTTTTCTAATACTTTAGCATCTTCCCAGCAGCTCTATGAGTATCACCATCCCTCTTCTCTTCCCTTCCCTTTCCTTCCATTCTAATTAGTTAAACTATGTTTGACACAACAATATAATTATTGTTTTTTTATATATTATTTATACTATTTTCATGAATATTTTAGGTGTTTGTTTAAATGATATATTTATATTATAAATAATATATATAATATAAAATAATATATTTTATTTATATATATATATATTGATAATATGCATGTCCGGCTTACGGTCCATAAAATAATTTAAATTGATCTCAAGTGTAGTTTAACGTATATTATATTTGTGGTAAAATATTACACTATATAATTTCATGTTGGTTTAGTGGTTGAGGCTTACCTTTTGTATTTGAAGGTCCTAGGTTCAAACTAGGGGTGAGAATCGGTCGGTGTAGGGACGATTTTGCATTTCCCACTCCGTCCTCAACACTTGAGGGTACGTTTTCAGGTAATCCCCATTATATGTTTCAATTTTTTTCGTCCCCATCGGATTCCCACCGGTTCGGGGAATCCTCATCCCTAAAAAGTTAAATTTTACTACTTTACTAACCAAAATATATGGTCGATTTCAATTTTAAAGTCATATACTCAATACACTTAAACATATGGTTGAAGGGGAACAATATTTTTGCCTAAAATGAATGACATAAATAGGGAGATAAATAGATTATATACTCTTAATTAACAATAAAATGATAAATTACTAGCCAGGTCACCCAAACTTAATAAGGTTTAAACAAAAAGCACAAATATCTTGATAGACTCAATATTGATAATAAGATATGTGTATACACGTAAATGAGAGTTAATTATATATTTTTATAAAAATTGTAAAATATCGAGGATCCATGCAGATATTTTTCGGAGATCTCCACAATTATTTATACAGTTACGGTTCGGTATCCCCACGATTCGGATATAGTAATCCCTGTCCCCATCACCATTTGAGCTTCGGTGATAAAACTTCCTCATCCCCGTTCCCATAGGTGAAGGTTTCAGTTATATCCCATCCTCGTCGGTTCGGATCCCCACGGTTTTCGGATATTCCCCACCCAATTCCCACCCCTAGTTCAAATCCCCCAAGTGCATGGGTTTATTATTTTTCCTCCAGCAAAACGACGTCGTTTTGAGCTAAATTAGGCTTCAAAACAACCACATCAAAACGACGTCGTTTGAGTTAACGGTTTCGTTAAGAGTTAACAACGGAGTGGTAAAAACGAGTCATAAAGTAAAGTTCAGTGTTAAATTTGAACATTTTTAAAGTTTGGTGATATTTTCAAGTTAGTGATAATAGTTTAGTAGCATATGATGTAGTCTACCCTAATATAATATACTATAGAACCCCTAACGCGTAGCAATAGTATTAAAGTCTTAAGTTAATATTCTTAGAAAAATACTATTCAAATAAATATTCTTAGGAAAATAAATAGTAAATAATACATATATAATTCATATGGAAGGTTAAAGTGTTATATATATATATATATATATAATTGACGCTATAAAAGAAGAAGTGTATGGCCGTATATAAAAAAATTGTTTTTATAATAATAATAATAATGATAAATCAAAGAGGGTTGCGTAATTACAATGATTCTTGTCCTGGTAATTGAATGGTTTAATTGGAGATTTTCTATTAGACTATTACATTCAATTTAGCCAGACTTATAAACTATAATGATTGTCTGAATAATTTTTCAAAGGCTTAACAGTTAAATAAGTGTTTAAACTATATTTTTTTAGATAATAGTTTGAATCATATTTTAGGTCAAATATGTGCCTAACATTTTCTTCCGTAACTCATTTAGGGTTTCATCATGACAGACATTATCTTTTTTCGTTATCCAATGAAATACGAACACGTAACATAGTTTCTCATTTTCTTAAATTAAAAGGGCCCAAAATTCCTTCCAAACCTCTAAATTAAAGGTAAATTTTCATTATTAAATTGGTGTGATTATATGGTAGTATTTGTTTATATTTTTTTTAACCTTTGACAATGTATACACCTTACACACACAAGTATTCGAACACGGACCTCCTAAGAAGAACATCATCCTTTTTTTCACTAGAACTACTTGGCTTCATATAATTATACTTAATTTAAACTAATTATATTTATAATATATTAATTGAACTAAGAATCAATCAAACTAAATATATATGATTTTGAGCCGTCAATGAAAAATTCGGACTACTTGTATCATTATACATATTTTCGGTATATTAAATTCGAGAGTGATTTTCAATTAGATAAAGGTTGATGTATTTTATATGTTTTAATTACGAATCAAGGACCTTTGCTTGATAATATTTCCGGTATATTAATGTTTTTTATGTGAAAAAATGAGAAAAAAATTACACTACTGATTTCAATATTTTAAAATAATATATATCAATTAATCACTGCGTCAACCACCCTCGAAACATGAAATAAACAGTGGAAAAACAGTAATTTTTTTTATCCCACTATCATATGAAGTGGTCTAATGCATATTCCATAATCATCTGAGAAGACTGACGAGGCACAAAACATGTCTTTATCATGTCTTCAATGGACATACTGTGCCCCGATTGTAAGATTGCGAATAGGCATGGCAGGGGCCATTCTCACCAATTTGGTTGGTCAATCCTTCTTCCTTATTCTTGATGCAGAAGTAGGGGAACAAAACTTGGCTTGATTTGAAAAAATAAAATTTCTCGACTTGATTCGATGTAATATCCCAAAATTTTGGTTAGTGATCAAAATGTAAAATTTGAAAGTTTAGGGGTTAAAGTGTAAACTTTGGAAAAGTTCAGGGACTAAAGTGTAATTTTCAAAAGTTATGTATTTTAACCCCGTAAATGAATATTTTACCCCCAAGAATGACGTTTTCGTGTTACCTGGATTTTTCGTACGGAGTTTGTATTATTGGCTATAAAGCGATAAAGTTCGGAAGAATATTCGGATAATCGGATCAAATCGAATATCTAGGATCTTTTGAAGGATGATAAGCCAAGGTTGAATTTGTCATTTTACATGTCTAAGATATTTTCTTTGTGTTGGAAGAATATGAACCCTTGGATTTAAGTTGATTTTCCATGCTAAATATGAGCTGTCGGATGAATAATGGCAAGATCGTAATTTTGGAAAATCACAAGGGCAAAGTTAATAAACTACTAATTCAAGATTAAATTTAGATCATTGGATGAAGGATGATGATATGAGGAATATTATCATGTATGGGCATTTAATCCAACAACAGGCCAAGCTACAATTGGAGTCATAGCCTGGGACCATAACAGGCTTGTGCTTGCGGGTGTTAGGAATTTGGTACGAGGCAAAATAACCAAAGCGATAACGACATAGACCAAGACATGCATAGGAGACAAGATTTAACGTGGTTCAGCATAGCTTACCTCCACGGACGAGAGAAACGAACAATCCACTAATAACGTAGAGAACCCGAAGAGTACAAATACATGATAACCCATGTAATCCCAAAACCTGGTGTACAAATCCCATGACTCGGTGGAACCAAAACATTCTTCCCAACATCCCTACAATACCCATCTCTACAACGTAGGCACAATAGTTGTAGAGATCCTAAAAGTGGTTACATCTTTCTAGAGTAATTCCCCCATCTCATTTTGTTGTTATCTCATAATTCAAAAGGTTAAACCTAGTCTATATTTATAGACCCAAATACTTGGTCACCAAGAAACCTTATTCAATAAGATCTCTACCTAAATAGATATTTACTCATTAAAGTAAATCCTAATTACCAAGTAATCTTCAAACACTAGAATTACAATAAAACTCAACTTAATTACCAATTAGAATTTGAGTCAAAATATAACAAATCTCCCCTTGACACAAATTCTATTCGAGCATTGGTCTTCAAGTCTTCAACAACTTCAGTTTTTACGTAAGCCAAATCTCCATTGAAGCAACGCCGCCAAGTCTTCAACAACTCTAATTCTTACGTAGTATCCCTTGAAGTATCGTTGAATCGATTGAGAATTACTCCCCTTGCAACTGAAAGCTTGTTGCAACAATACTCCTCTAGCATGTCTCCAACATCGCACCGAAAAATCCGCAGTAAAAATTTCTCCACAATCGCACAGCTCGAACCATAGTTCATGATACCATTTGTTAGGAATTTGATATGCAGCAAAATAACCAAAGTGATAATGACATAGACCAAGACATGCACAACAAACAAGATTTAACATGGTTCAGCATAGCCTACCTCCACAGACGAGAGAAACGAACAATCCACTAATAACGTAGAGAACCCGAAGAGTACAAATACATGATAACCCATGTAATCCCAAAACCCAGTGTACAAATCCCATGACCCGGTGAAACCAAAACACTCTGCCCAACATCCCTACAATACCCATCTCTACAACATAGGCACAATAGTTGTAGAGATCCTAAAAGTGGTTACATCTCTCCAGAGTAATTCCCCCTCTCTCTCATTCTCTTGTTCTCTCATAATTCAAAAGGTTAAACCTAGTCTATATTTATAGACCGAAATACTTGGTCACCAAGAAACCTTATTCAATAAGATCTCTACCTAAAATAGATATTTACACATTAAAGTAAATCCTAATTACCAAGTAATCTTCAACCACTAGAATTTCAATAAAACCCAACTTAATTACCAATTAGAATTTGAGTCAAAATATAACAAATCTCCCCCTTGAAACAAATTCTATTCGAGCATTGGTCTTCAAGTCTTCAACAGCTTCAATTTTTACGTAAGCCAAATATCCGTTGAAGCACCATCGCCAAGTCTTCAACAACTCCAATTCTTATGTAGTATCCGTTGAAGCACCGTTGAATTTTGAGAATTACTCCTCCTACAACTGAATGCTCGTTGCAGCAGTACTCCTCTGGCATGTCTCCAACATCGTACCACAAAGTCTGCAGCAAAAATACATCCACAATCGCGCAGCTCGAACCATAGCTCATGATACCATTTGTTAAGAATTTGGTATGCGACAAAATAACCAAAGCGATAACGATATAGACCAAGACATGCATAGAAGACAAGATTTAACGTGGTTCAGCATAGCCTACCTCCACAGATGAGAGAAACGAACAATCCACTAATAACATAGAGAACCCGAAGAGTATAAATATATGATAACCCATGTAATCGCAAAACCCGGTGTACAAATCCCATGACCAGTGGAACCAAAACACTCTTCCCAACATCCCTACAATACCCATATCTACAACGTAGGTGCAATAGTTGTAGAGATCCTAAAAGTGGTTACATCTCTCCAGAGTAATTCCCCATCTCTCTCATTCTGTTGTTCTCTCATAATTCAAAAGGTTAAACCTAGTCTATATTTATAGACCAAATACTTGGTCACCAAGAAACCTTATTCAATAAGATCTCTACCTAAATAGATATTTAATCATTAAAGTAAATCCTAATTACCAAGTAATCTTCAACCACTAGAATTACAATAAAACTCAACTTAATTACCAATTAGAATTTGAGTTAAAATATTACAGCGAGGCTAGCTTAGTTGCCTGATGGACCACACATGACTGCTAAAATCAAAGCAACCATGTTTCATGAAGGAATTTAGTTAGCTCTCGACTATGGTTGGCACACTGCAATTATAGGGGGAGATACAATTGACATAGTCAACTGCTTGGTTAATCCAGTCCTGGATATCTCAACATTAGGAGCTCAGTTGGTAGGTTCTCGATCTTGGCTTAGGCAATTCCAAGGCATACGTATTTTTTTATGTTAGCAGAGGTGCAAATTTGGTTGCTCATACTTTAGCCACTTGAGCTTTAAGGCAATGTTAGAGAGACCCGATTTGAGATGGATCATCTTGATTGTATTCTGGCTTCTGTAATGTCTGATGCTATTCATGATTGATTAATAAATAATTATTTTTCTCAAAAAAATTAAAGAGCTTGGAGGTCTTGGTGCTAAAGAAAGCAACAGGGTGGCTGATTAGTCACCTGGATCGACGAGTTGCAGTAGAGGATATCGCGAGTCTCGCTAGTTCAAGTTCATTTTCCTGTAAGTGGGATATGTTTTCTTGTCGTAGATCATGCTTGCTCAAAGAACTATAGTGATTTCTAAAATATTATTTCTTTTATCTTTGTAGATCTTAACTCTATTCTTAATAATGATTTCTAAACTATTATTTCTTTTATATTGTTACCCTTGGTTTGATGGTTTTTGCTAGTGACTTTGTTTTTATACTAATTCATATATATATGTATTCTAGAATGCATTTAACATTCTAATAGCAGAGAATGTAAAATGATTAATCACCATGAGTAACGAAAGTTACCGCTTGACCTAAGTCAAGTGACACAATAGAGCTTAACCAGGGGTGGGCGTACCGACACTTGAATGGTTGGTGTACCGAAAGGCTAGGTCAAGTGACATATTGGGGCGCTAGCTTAGGTGCATTTCATATTAAGTCTCGAAAGTGTATCTACCATCAACTATGTTGTACCATAGTAAAAAGATAAACAGCCCGACAAGTACCATATTAAGTTCAGAAATCAGTTTAATTACAACTCTTTGGTTGCAACCAGAAGTGCCTTGACCCATTCTTTTCAGTTTCCCTTGAAAATTATCTTTATATTTCTCACATGCATTCTTGACCACTCATAACCTTCTATTGATTATAAACAACTTTAAATTGTCCCAATCCTCGTGGGATTCGACAACTCGACACACATCTTGTGTGTGTCCACTTTATTACTTGTGTCGACGGTGTATACTTGCTTTTATATTGTGTTTGAATATAGTCATAATCACAGACACTAAAACATGTTTGGGTTTGTTGATGGTTTAGGGTTTGCTGATGTCAATTTAGAGTTTGTTGACATCAACAATGGTTGAAGGTTAGGATTTAATGTGATCCAAGCTAATTAAGGTTATAGGCTGAATTAAGGTTAGAGTAATTGGACATGTTGGTTATTGGGTTTGTACTTGGTATTTAGTTGTAATAATAGTAATAATTATTATTATAATTATATTATTACTATTAATACTATTAATAATTTGGCCAAATAAAAACAATGACAACAATATTTGTGCATCGAGAGTATACAGGACAAACCATAGTTAGGGCTGAAGGGTATTTGTCCCTCAATATTTTGACAATTTTTTAACCCCTCAAAATTTTAAACAATCTTAAGTTGCCCTAAAAAATTTAAAAATTCCTATTCAGTTTTAAAAATTTCAATTATTTTTTAAATATCTCGCAAAAAGTTTAGAAAATTCTTATTAATACTCTCACATATTTTTTCTTAAATAATTGGACCTTCAATTATTTTTAAAAATTTTAATTTAACCTTGTCAAATAGGTTTCTCAAGATTCGTCATTGAGTGTATGCAACTTCACATATCGGTAGTAAATTACATGATAAATTATTATTAAAAATAAATCACTTTCATTATTTTTTGAAAATAATTTTAATAATATATCATCATTTATTATACTGATATTATATTAAATTGTAAATAGTAACTTGGTCAAATATAATTTCATATTATATACATGATATGTATATCACAATCTTTCACATGATATACTATATGGTAATTATTTGTAGGTTTGACACAACAAAACGCTTGCGATTTCACTAATCTCAGCTCTCTTTGTCTTCTTCTCCATCTCCCCTTCAATTTCCAGCTTCACGCCAAACAACATGGGGCTATGGTCATAATCTTTTACATTCTCGAACTGTGTATAATTAGCCACTAAGTCAAGAAGCTCCTTGCATTTTCCTTAACGTCCGTCAACACGATTACAAAAAGGATTCGAGAGTCGTACCAAAGTACTCTCAACATCAAAATCACCTTCGCAAGCATATAACAAGATGGAAAAACTCCCTCAACATCATTTCAGGAAAGAATTCCCGAAAAATACAGACATTCAGAACCCGAACATCCTTAAACCTTGAATTACCATATAAGCCAAAATCTCATCAAGCATAACTCGATCCATTCTCGAATAACCTCCATTGCAAAAAGAAACTCCAATATTCAAAACTTCAACACGCTCGAAAATTTCTACATGTAAATATTATGCACAATTACGTGAAACCAGAATCCACCATCAGATGCAACAGGAAATGAGAAACATATTACCCGACCTTTCCTTGATCAACACACAGATTCCACATTTCCATTGCGTACTCTGACTTTCGAAAATGAAAGTCAACCCAATGCCTTACACATATTTCATACCATGGCCATCCACATGGAAATGACGTTAGGCACCATCAATTTCTCATTAACAATCAACATCCCCGTTCAGGTTTCGATCTTGAACATCTACTTTCTTGCCTGACGTGCACATCACAACCTTACCAACTTAAACACTCTAAAAATCTTCTTTAGATTCTCGGTCAAAGCTTCCCCGAGCAAACTTTACGAATCTCGATGTTACTATCAAGCATACAACACCTTACGGTTCATACACTTTCATCTATAACACTTTACTAACTTCTTATCTTTAGAAATCCATACTAGGGCGCAACATAGCTTCTGGATTAGTCAGTACCGTGTTTCGCACTCGGTGAATTTCTTGCTCAAGTAATGAATAGCCCTTTCTTTCTTGCCCGACTCAACATGTTTCCCCAACACACAACCCATTGAATTCTCAAACACTGTCAAGTACAAAATTAGGGGTCTATCAGGTACAAAATTAGGGGTCTATCAGGTACCGGTGCTACTAGGACTGGGGCATTAGTCAAGTACTTTTTGATATTCTCAAGTGCCTCTTGACAATCTTCATCCCATACCCCTGGATTATTTTTCCAAAGCAATTTGAAGACGGGATCACATTTATTGGTCAACTGGGAGATAAGCTGAGACATGTAATTCAATCTTCCCAAGAATTCTCAAACTTCTTTTTGTGTTTGAGGTGGCGGGAGATCTTGGATTGCTTTCACCTTATCGGGGTTAATCTCAATTTCCTTCGGCTAACCATAAAACCTAAGAGTTTCCTAGACATAACTGCAAAGGTACATTTGGCTGGGTTGAGCTTCAACTGGTACTTTCTCAACCTTTGGAACAGCTTCCGTAAATTTTGGATGTGTTCCTATTCGGTCCGTGACTTGGCTATCATATCATCCACATATACCTCGATCTCTTTATGCACCATGTCATAAAATAAGGTTACCATGACTCTTTGATAGGTTGCCCTAGCGTTCTTCAATCCAAACGGTATTACTTTATGGCAAAACGTTCCCCACATAGTCTCAAAAGTGGTATTTTCCATGTCTTCGGGATGTATTTTAATCTTATTGTACCCCGAAAAGCCATCCATAACCAAGAATGCCCTGCGGTATTGTCAACTAGAGTATTAATGTGAGGCAATGGAAAATTGTCTTTGGGGCTTGCATTGTTGAGGTCCCTATAATCCACGCACATGCGCACTTTCCCGTCTTTTTTTGGCATTGGGACTATATTGGCTACCCACTCCGGGTATTTGGCAACTTCAAAAATCTGACCTCAAACTGTTTCTTTACTTATTCTTTGACCTTTAGCAACATGTTGTTCTTATTCTTTCAAGCTTTTGCTGGACGAGCTTACATTCTGTCCTTATAGAAAGTTTGTGTACCACAATATCTGTGTTTAAACTAGGCATATCTTGGTATGTCCAAGAAAATACGTCTTTGAATTCTAGAAACAGTTCCACCAAATCCCATCTAACTTTTAATGATGGAGTGTGTCGATCTTCACCTCCTTCTTTTTCTCATCGGTTCCCAAGTTTAGGACTTCTAACTCTTCTTGATGTAGCAAGATCTGTTTCTCCTCACTTGCCGTTAGTCTTAACAGTTCATCGGGGGACCTCATATTCTACTTTGTCTTCTTCTTCTTCGATTTCTAGCAAGCACATGGGTTGCTCGAAATCTACCTCAGGATTACATTTAGAATCATTCATACAGTTAATATTAAAGGGCTTGCACGAGTTCAAAAACATGTATTGGGAATGAATAGTTCATGAAATGAATAAATAATAAACGTGTAACAACGGTCCTGCTCGGTGCGCTAGTAAGCTTGACGCGTTGTTACAAAAAATTGGTTTAGAATGGAGTCGCCACCAATCTTTTTAATTTAGGTGAGATTGGATCACCTGAAAACCCGGCTATTTTATAAAACCTATTTTTGCGTCATTTTATTAAAACAATGAGTTTTTTTGATCTGCGAAACCAGAAAAATAGGTTTAGGAGTCAGTTACGTGCTGGGAAGGGTGAGCACCCCCACAACGCCCAAAATTAGTACCTGGTCGATTACTTAGTGTCTTAATGATGGAAATTAAGAATCTGAATTTAATTTAAAATTAGTGATCCCCTTTAAAATATTTAAAAGAATATTGGTGTGTATGAAAGGAATTTACACCCCTATACCCGGGGCATAATTTCCGTTAGATTCCGAATGATGGGAACCTGTTTTGAAAATTATAATTTAGAATTAAAAATGGTATTTTGTAATAGAGATTAACGGAAAGCGGTACCCCTTTACGTTTGAGGTACATTTTTCACGATAATCCCTACTAAAAGGTTTAAATTTAAAATTTGATTAAAAAGTATATAGGACATATACGAATATATATACTAATAGGTACATTAAACTGTAAATAAATATAATATCAATAATAATGTACATATATTTCATGATATACTAAGTATAAAGTATAATATAGTAAATATGTTAATATAATATACATAAATGATTATAATAATAAACATACAATAACATATACATAAAAACACATGTACAAAAATAATAATAGTTATAATATACATAATAATTATATAAATATGCAAAAGAAAACGAATAAATTAAAAAAAAATAGAAACTTAAAAACCGAAAAAGGACAAAATTATAAGACATTTAAAAAATACAGGGACTGCGGAAAGTGTTTTGCCATGCGGTAGTCCCGTTTTGAAAATGCCTTCGGGGCGGAGGGACTAATAGGGTAATTTACCTATGAAAATACTGATTAAATTTAATTTAGGGACCATATTAAAAAATGTTTTAAAACTCAAGGGACCTAGCGAGTAATTATACCATGCAGCAGGCCACAAACGTAAATTGGTTTGGGCGGAGGGGTTTAGTGTGCAAATAACCCTTATTTTTACTCGACTATATAAGTATGTTTTAATAAAAAATCATTATTTTAGTGTTTTTAAAAAAACCCTTAAGCTTTCCCCTTTCTCTGCTGGTCTCTGTCCACCGCCGAGATTCGCCGTCATCAGCAATGTTGGAAAGGAGATACCTCTCCCACTCCTTTCGGCGTGCCGAGTCCAAATCCAAGTCCAGATTTTCACAAGGAAACCCTTAAACGCGTAGATCTAATATGAAAGGAATAAAAGTATATTTTTTTAACTTTTCGAATATGTTTTTAGTTGTTTTTCCCTTAAAATCTCTCTCTCTCTCTTCTTTTTTATTTTTTTTATTTTCGAATCCAGCCTCATTTTTTATTCCGAACCAAAAAATCCCTCTTTTTTTACATTCGAACTGAAAACATTTTCTTTTTTATTTCCAGAATCTCCAAATTTTTTTCGCTTCCTCATTACATTGTTTGATGGGGTTTTTATAACCCCAAAATATACATAAAATATTATAAACTAATACTGCTTTTATTTCTTTTTCAGGCGATGGAGCGGTGGCGTAGACACGGGCGGTGGCCGGCGTGCGTGGCCACTGTCGTGCGTGGTGGCCACACGCGGGAGGTGATTGGCCAAGGGGCGGCGGCTGGCAGACACAAGGATATTGGTTTTTAGGTTTAGGTCTTTTTTAGGGTTAAGGGTAGTTTAGGATATTAAAATGGGTATTTGGGTCTTAAAGGGTATTAGGTTACATTTCTAAATGGTTTGGGTTTTTGTATTTGGGTTGTTGCAATAATGGGTTAAAAAAAGTATTGGGTCTGTTGGGTATTGGGGCCTGGACAAAATGGGCATCTACAACTTCCCCTCTTTGCTCATTGTTGTGCAACGGAAATGGAGCAAAGACAAAAAGAGGACTATTTTTGTCCGGTCAAGTCAGGATTTTTTTATCTGGCCACCGCTTCTTCTTCAGTTTCACTTGATCTTCTTTGTCTCTTTTGTAAGCAAAATCTTCAAGATAGAGGATTCGTTGGGGAAGAAAAAAATTAGAGGTGATCCGTTGGAAGAAACAAAATGCGCTCGGCTTGCTACAACCCTGACGATGATTCAATGCCTGGAGAAAATTTGACCTAGCTGCAACTCTAACTAAGAGGCAAGGTCTGCAAAACTTGATCTAGGTGCAACACTGACAAAGACACATGATCAAAAGATGAAGGTTTGGCCCAGCTACAATACCGCCGAGGAGGTAGGACTGGAAGTCAGCAAGTTTTGATCCAGAGCTTAGCTCATAGATTTCTTTTTACATTTTCCCAAATGCATAGGGATTAAAGGATTTGAGTTGCCTTTACCAGTAGCCGTTTGCCCTGGGCTAGTTGTACCATTCCCCTGGGTACAATCAATTTATACCAATCATGACGTTGGATTTTCCAAAGGATTTATTTTCCTTCGACCATTTGTGAAAATAGGTTTTCGATGGACATTTGAATTATCCATTATCTTAAACTTTACCGTGTTTAAGCACGTTATGCCAACATTTTTGTTGGACTTGTCAAAATAGTTTTGATTCATCTACAACACCGACGAAGAGACATGATCAAAAGACGAAGGTTTAATCCGCTACAACTCTGACGAAGTGGCATGATCTGGAGAAAAAAGTTTGACCTGCTACAACTCTTACGAAGTGGCATGATCTGGAGAAGAAGTTTGATCCGCTACAACTCTAACGAAGAGACATGATCTGTAGAAGAAAGTTTGATCCGCTACAACTCTGACAAAGAGGCGTGATCTGAAGAAGGAAGTTTGATCCTCTACAACTCTGACGAAGAGACGTGATCTGGAGAAGGAAGCTTGATTTGCTACAACTTTGACGAAGAGGCGTGATCTGGAGAAGGAAGTTTGATTCGCTACAACTCTGACGAAGAGGCGTGATCTGGAGAAGTAAGTTTGATCCGCTACAACTCTGACGAAGAGACGTGATCTGGAGAAGGAAGTTTGATCCGCTACAACTCTAACGAAGAGGCGTGATCTGGAGAAGGAAGTTTGATCCGCTACAACTCCGACGAAGAGACATGATCTAGAGAGAGCTTTTGTTTTCTTCTTTTTCTTCTTTTCCTTTTTTTGGCATTTTCATTTTTTTATTTTTTATTCTTATCATTTTTTTGCTCATTCCACTGCAAATTCAGGGAGATAAAATTGTTTTCGTGCTCATTCCGCTGCAAACTCAGGGAGATGAAATTGCTATGCTCATTCTGTTGCAAATTCAGGAAGATAAAATTGTTGTCGTGCTCATTCTATTGTAAACTCATGGAGATAAAACTGCTGATGTGCTCATTTTGCTGCAAACTCAGGGAGATAAAACTGCTGACGTGCTCATTCTGCTACAAACTTAGGGAGATGAAACTGTTGACTCATTCTGCTACAAACTTAGGGAGATGGAATTGTTGTAGCGCTTATTCCACTGCAAACTCAGGGAGATGAAATTGTTGTCGTGCTCATTCTGCTGCAAACTCAAGGAGATGAAATTGTTGTCGTGCTTATTTTGCTACAAACTCAGAGAGATGAAACTGTTGACGTACTCATCCCACTGCAAACTCAGGGAGATGAAATTGTTGTCGCGCTCATTCTGCTACAAACTCAGGGAGATGAAACTGTTGACGTGCTCATTCTGCTGCAAACTTAGGGAGATGAAATTGTTGTCGTGCTGACATGCTCCACCACTTGTCGGAAAGGCAAAATCTGGAGAAGAGATTAGTTGATCTGCTACACCATGTACGGGTGAGATGGACATCGCTCCTGAAGGTGATGGCCCGAAGGTCTTGACTTTACCCTTTTTAGGTTCTACTTTCTTTGGCAGCTCGATTCACGGAAATGATGTCCTGCATTTGTTTTTTTCTTTGAAAACCTATTTCAATAAATTTAAATACATTTATCCTCGATGAATCTATCATGTATGCATCTATCTTGAATGTACAATGCTTTCATGGATGTAAAAATGTAATCACATTGATCATGTTTGATTTTCAAACGAAGACTTCTAAATTCTTTCTTGGTCAAATTTTCTTGAGCATCAACCTCATCAATTGTCAACTTTGTCAAACATATATTGTTTTTTCGAGCAGCTTTGCCATGCTCAAACTTGGGTTTAACCATTTTCTTCTCTTTAATTTTCGTAGAAAGTCTTCCCTCAATAAGGTATACACCTGCCTCAGGTCCTCATATTTTAATACATGGACACATTTGTCATCTGATGGTGATACCCTCTTTTTTGGGTTCAGTTACTTGGATTGTTGAATGCTCTTATTCAAGAGTATTGTTGTCAATGCAAATTGTTTTTATCATTCATGCACTCAATTACTTGTCGAAAAATGTTCCACCATATTTGGGCAAAAAGCTAATTTGAACGTTTTTTTTGTAAAAACAAGCTTTCGATGCTTTACCATGCCCCCATTTTTATCACAGGATCATGTGTTAGGGTGCACATATGCTTTTGAATCCTTGCATTTAAAAATCTTTACAAAGTAATGCAAATAAATCTTTTGTTTCTTTAAAATGTCAGCCTGCTTGTTTTCCTTTCAATACATGAGGCTTGTATGAATTATATGAATGTTTATTTATTCTTTCAAACATAAGATTTTTTACAAAATGACAAACATATGAAAATAAAACCAGAATTATGTGCCCTAGATATCAAAGGCACGAATGTCTTTAAACTACTTGCCAATGATTGTCCCAAGTGTAGCTTGTGTCTAAAGGAGCTCGAATGTTGTGTCAATGTATGAAGATGTGAAGTGTCTTCCAAGCTATCAGGCTTTTGAAAAGGTCATTTCCTATATGCCTACTTTCTAACCAGTTTGGGTGACTTTATTTGATCACGAACTCCCTATATATTCTTTCTTCCTTATTTTCTAATCTCTATCAAGCATTAGAAGTTTCAGCATCTTTAAAGAAAAGATAACTTCGTAAGGTGAGATGTAATTTGAAGACAAACTCTTCCAACACAGATATCCATGTTTGATTAAGATGGTCTTTGTAGATGTACAATGTAGGCCAGAGTAATTATGAACGAAATGTTGTTTCTGCAGTGCTTAGATGCATTGTTTTTTTCTTTTTCTTAACTTTTTTTCTGGATGGCTCTAGATTGCATGTTTTTGGGTTTTCACCCTAGAGTTCATTTTCTCCTCTTCTATTTTTGGAAATTTGTTGCGTAAGCAAACTTGTACTTATGGACAAACACCAGTGTATGCTCTGGTTTTACAGATGAGTAGTCTTCCAAATTTCTCTTAGGTAGGGGTTCTTGTGGCTGAAAGATTCTGCATTTTTTATGACTTTATTTTTGATTTGGCAAGTTCACTTTTTTTCTTTTCTCATTGCTTTTTTATTCTCAATTTTGATTTCAAGACCCTTAATTCATTTTGGAATGCTTTTCGAGCACAAATTACTTCTTGCATCCAATGTGCACCTTCTCGTTTCGTGCCCCTTGATGGACGTTGTATTTTTGATACAATCATGATTATTTATCTTCCACTTTGAACAAGCCTTTCACATCTCTTGCCTCAGCATGGCAGTGATCCTGGTTGAGAAATGACAGATATCATCTCCTACACGGATATTATTGAGGAATGGTAGTCTTCAGTTGGAACACGATCTTCAAATATCTTGGACAACAATTCTTGAGAGGAAATATTCACAAAAAATTGTGTTTGGGATCTTTCCATCACCCCTAGCACACTCATTAGTCATCATAAGTAGATTGGAAGATAGGTTACATCCACCTCATCTTCATATCTTTCAATTTCTTCTAGACACAAGATTGCTCGGATCAACCCGGGAATATGAAAAAAAGAAAGATATATGTAAAACTAACTTATCATGTTTTAGAAAATATTTGGCAAATGAATGTAGAAGAAAGCGAGATTCATTGAAAATAAAACAAGCAAACACGTGTCCTTATAAAAGATCCAATTACCTTCAGGCTTAAGCAAAAGGTTGGCTCTATACATTATTTGAAAAGAAATCTAAATTACGCGGATGTCTTAGCAAACTGAGCACCTATGCTAAGAAAGGTTTAAAAAAGGACTCGACCACTTCTAGAGTTGTTCATCAAGGTCATTTGTATCTTGCTTCATTTTGGAAACCTAGGCTTGCAATTGTTCTTGTAGCTCTTCCTGAGGTTAGTCGATCACTTTCATCTCAACATCCATATTGGTATCAAACTTGTTAAATTTCCAACCAAACCTTGGATAACTTCCATTGTACCGTAAATGATTCAGGTTAAAAATGTAATGGATATGCAATGCTATGAAGGTGCAATGTTGGATGTAAACTCATACGCAAAAAGGTATTGATTCAAAGAGTAAGCATCATAAGATTACTTTCATTAAGTAAAGGCCCCGTTACATCATGTAGTAAAGTTACAAATGATATCGAGCCCTGGCACTTAGTTTATTTATCTTTCTCAAAAGCCAAGTTAGCTTATCGTCATGACCCGAGAACATGACGCCATCCTAACTCAGTTCAGTTGCTACATCAGCCAAGCTCACCATTTGTCGAGCTACTTTTCACACTTTGGCAATGACATCTTTTATGTGGTTGTCTTTTCTTTTTATCTTTTCGTTCGACTCTTGTAGCTGACAATACCACTTCTTATTATTTTCTTGTAAGGCTTTCTTAAGGTCATCTACGAGATCCTTATACCTTAGTAGAACACTATTACGCTCATCTAATTGCTTTTTTAGCATTTCAACTTCAACTTGACTATCTTGCAACTCAGCAACAGTATTCTCACGCGCATACATATGTTCAAAGCCTCGCAGTTGGCTTGACTTCCCCTCAACTCATCCTTGAGAGCAATACACTGATCTTCCATTGCTTGAAGTTTGAAAGATAAGGTCTTAGCTTGATTTTCATTGGCCTTGGAATTTTTCTTCCAATATTCAGCATTGTTTTTTAATTGGATGACTCTTTTCTTCCATTGATCTGGAGTATCTCCCAAACCAGCGTCTCTGAGTGCTAAGCAAAGCTCTTGGTAGTTATCTCGCAAGCTTTTTAGTTCATTATTCAGAATGTCTCTTTCTTTCCTTAAAATGTTAGCCTATGTGTCATGTTCTGAATGATTCTTTTTGTTTTCTTTAACTTCTAACTCTTTCAGCTTCGCTGTAGTTGCACGAACAATAGCTGAATCATGTTGATGCTCCTTTTTGAACTCCCATATTTTACATTCTAGGAGGTTCTGAACTCGACGTTTGAAGGCAGTGCAATTTTCAATGGAATGCCTCCTAATTCCAGTATGATAATCACAATGAGGTTCGACGTCATACCATTCGGGGTATGGAGGTTGTAGAGGCATGACAGGGTACGTGGCCACCAATCGTGCCTCTAGTAACTGTAGATATAATTTTCCATACAAGATGGGTATGGGATCGAAAGGACCATTGGTTCTAGAGTTTTGGCCACCAGTCGAAGATGATTTTGAATACTGGACAACGGAATTCGAACTCTGGTCTTGGCTCTGGATTACGAGCGTTGGATATTGACTCATCTCTGCATACTTCGGTGCTCCCCTATTGTATGGACTTTTAGAAGTTTTAGGGCTTTCTTCCTTAAAACTTAGTAACCTTTCTTCAATTAGGTCTCTAACCTTATTCTTCAAGGCTCCGCAATTCTCAGTAGTATGGTCTGTACCTTCTAGATGATAGTTACATATGGCTTGGACGTCGTAACCTTTAGGATAAGGGGGTTGTTTTGGCTTTGACTGAACTGGAGTCACAAGACCTTCCTTGATTAGTATCAAAAGCAACTCTGTATATGCTATTGGAATATGAAACGTGGGTTCTCTCTAGCTTCTTCCTTTCGGGCTTTTCTTTGGCTCATCGCTATTCTCTTCGATGTTGCCACCTTTGCATCTTCATGTGTCTTATTGATGCTAACCATGAGAGAGCATAATCCCTTGGGCTTACTAGATTCAACGCATTCAGAAGTAGAATCCAGAATACTGGGCGTCATAACATGGCTTCCATTTAGTTTATCTTTCTCTCTTTGTATATCGGTCTCTTTCTCCCTGGCCATGGCGGTCATCATACTCATCATCTCGGTCATTTTTCTTTTCAGGTCTTCTATTTCATTTATCTTGGTATTGATGTGAGTTTCAACATATATGTCTGACTCGTAACCTTCGAAAGAAAGGCCTCTTGCTTTTTTTTGTATCACTTCAAGGCACTACCTCATATCTGAATTACTTTTTATCTAATCACGTGACCCTTTATCCATTATGAAAGTTTTCTAAATTGAAGATCGCTCGTGAATCAAAACCTTTTATTTATTTCATGAACATGCAATGCAAAGAAAAAAACATAGACAACAACAAAAATCATTTAGTACGCGTGGAATAATCAAGCTGAAAATATAAATGATAATTACTTAAAAGTAAATCTATACATCCTACCCGAGCATACTTTTCTACCCGTACATGTTTTTGAAAAAAAAATCCTACCCAAACATGCTTTCTACCCGCATACTTTGTTGCATAAATATATGCATGGTATCTAACATACTCTATTGCGTAAAGGAAATAAATAAATAAACAAACAAATAAATACTGAAATTAAAGAGCATAATTAAAGCCCCCCATCTCTCTGTATCATGCACCTATCGGGTGACTCTCTAAACGGGCATAATTTGAAATTTGTGATCCCCTTTAAAATATTTAAAAGAATATTGGTGCGTATGAAAGGAATTTACATCCCTATACCCGGGGCATAATTTCCGTTAGATTTCGAATAAAGGGAACTTGTTTTGAAAATTATAATTTAGAATTAAAAATGGTATTTTGTAATAGAGATTAACGGAAATCGGCAACCCTTTACGTTTGAGGTATGTTTTTCACGATAATCCCTAACAAAAGGTTTAAATTTAAAATTCGATTAAAATGTATATAGGACGTATACGAATATATATACTAATATGTACATTAAACTATAAATAAATATAATATCAATAATAATGTACATATATTTCATGATATACTAAGTATAAAGTATAATATAGTAAATATGTTAATATAATATACATAAAGGATTATAATAATAACAATAAACATACAATAATATATACATAAAAACACGTATACAAAAATAATAATAGTTATAATATACATAATAATTATATAAATATAAAAAGAAAATGACTAAATTAAAAAAATAGAAACTTAAAAACCGAAAAAGTACAAAATTGCAAGACATTTAAAAAATGCAGGGACTGCGGAAAGAATTTTACCATGCGACAGTCCCGTTTTGAAAATGCCTTCGGGGCGGAGGGATTAATAGGGTAATTTACCCATGAAAATCCTGATTAAATTTAATTTAGGGACCATATTAAAAAATGTTTTATAACTTAAGGACCTAGCGAGTAATTATACCATGCGGTAGGCCACAAACGTAAATTGGGTTGGGCGGAGGGGTTTATTGTGCAAGTAACCCTTATTTTTACTGTAGTATATAAGTAAGTTTTAAGAAAAAAATCATTATTTCAGTGTTTTAAAAAAAACACTTAAACTCCCCCCTTTCTCTACCGGTCCCTCTGCCCACCGCCGAGATCTACCATCATCGGCGCCGGCGGCCGGATGTTGGAAAGGAGATACCTCTCCCACTCTTTTCGGCGTGACGAGTGTGAATCCAAGTTCGGATTTTCACAAGGAAACCCTTAAACGCATAGTCTGAGATGAAAGAAATAAAGGTATATTTTTTTTACCTTTTTTGAATTTGTTTTTAGTTGTTTTCCCTTAAAATCTCTCTATCTCTTTTATTTTTTATTTTTTGAATCCAACCTCCTTTTTTATTCCGAACGAAAAACTCCCTCTTTTTTTACATTCAAACTGAAAAGCCTTCTTCTTTTTTATTTCCAGAATCTCCAAAAAAAATTCCGCTTCCTCATTACATTGTTTGATAGGGTTTTTATAACCCCGAAATATACATAAAATATTATAAACTAATGCTACTTTTATTTCTTTTTCAGGAGGTGGGGCAGTGGCGTAGACACGGGTGGCAGAGTGGGCAGTGGTCGGCGTGCATGGCCATTGGTGTCGCACGTGGTGGCCATGCACGGGAGGTGATTGGCCAAGGGGCAGCGGACGACAGACATACGGATAAGGGTTTTTAGGTTTAGGTCTTTTTTAGGGTTAAGGGTAGTTTAGGTAATTTTAGGATGTTAAAATGGGTATTTGGGTCTTAAAGGGTATTGGGTTACATTTGTAAATGGGTCGAGTTTTTGTATTTGGGTTGTTGCAATAATGGGTTAAAAAAAGTATTGGGTCTGTTGGGTATTGGGGCCTGGACAAAATGGGCATCTACAAAACGAATAAACAATGACTGGAATAAATTTTATGTTTGCCATTTGAGAAAGAAATATAAAAAGCATCATTTTTATTGAAAGCAAATAAAAGTTGAAAAAGCCGCCCTTTACAAAAGATCTCTATTGCTCGCGGGCAAAAGCAACATGGTTGTTCTGAGCATTACTTTGATTCAGACCTAAAAACTACAGACATGTCCTCACATGTCCAATTGTTGAGCTTTTCCCCTGAGAAGCATGGGAGGACCTTGGTCAAAGGTTGACAGTCTTATCATCCTCGAAGATCATGTTAACATCCATCACTTCTAGATCTTCATTGATCAACTCTTCATTGAGGATCTTCTTACTCTCTTGATTCGCTTCTTGCACCTTTAGTTCAGGGTTCACTATTCCACCGAATACAAAGACACTCTTGATATCATAATAAGACATGGGCCCCCACGGAATGTCTTCACCTCTGAACCTAGCCTTCCTTTGTTCTTCTCTCTTTTTCCATTCTTGTTTTCTTTTCAAGAAGTTGGGCTTATTGCCTAGTCTGAAATGATCATTCTTGTTGATGACGCTGTTAGGTCGCAGACATCCTTGCAGGTTCCTTCCCAAACCTTTTCCTTTCTTTGCTTCTCTTCCCAAAGTCTTCAACACCACCATCTTAGTATAATTCGATAGCATGGGGCATGGAATCTTCTTCCCTTTGGAAATAAAAGTAGCATTGACAAACTCTAAAGCCCTAAAGGCGCACTCCATTGCCTCTTCATCGGTCTGAATATATGGTGCGTCAAAAGTCACCGAAGCGATGATGTCTTGTTCGATAGTAACTGTCACTACCTTCCCTTAAATAGCAAACTTCAATTTCTGGTGTAGTGATGACGAAACAGCACTGACAGAATGTATCCATGGCCTTCCCAACAAACAATTATATGATGGTCGAATATCCATAACCACAAAATTGACAGTGTACTCACTCGGACCAATGAGCAGTGGTACTTCAATTTGCCCAACCACATCTCGTTAGGTCCCATCAAAAGCTCGTATTGTATTTTGAAAAGGTTTCATATATGAAATGTCGATAGGCAGACGTTGCAAAGTAGCCAAAGGCATGACATTCAAAGTGGAGCCATTATCAATAAGCACTCCCGGTAGCACATGTCCTTTGCAATGGGTAGTGATGTTTAGAGCATTGGTGGACCCCATACCTCCCCCCAAAATTTCATCATAACTAAAAGTAATGTAATTATCCGTGGTAATATGACCGATTATTCGGTCTAGCTTACCAACCGAAATATCACTCATGATAAAGGTTTTGTAACCCCTTTGACCCGGCCTAGATGCCAGACCGAGCCGAGCGAGCTACATTGGGTTTGCCGAAACATATCCGAAATGTTTTACTCAAAATTAGGTCCATTTTTTATTTTTATCTTGTCTAAATGTTTAATTAATACTTAAGTGTACATGCTGGCAGTGGATAAGATCTTGATTGAATCGGGCGTCGAATTCACATCCAATTGAGCGTAAATGCAATTTAGGAACCAAATTGCAAATCTAGAAAACTGAAAGGACTTACTTACATCCGAAGCTATCAAACCTTAATTAATCATGTTTCATGCATGGCGGTTAAATTCAACTTAAAACAATCGTCCAAACTTACTTAATTAGCAATCATACAAAATAAGAACCAAATTGAAAGAATCAGAACACCACAAGGACCCATACGAAATTGAAAGCACCATTATGAAATTAAATAACAGTTAGACCTACATGTCAATTTTCAGCTCAAAAGGATGCTTAGAACTCATTCAATTGATGCAACGATACACGATGACCAAAATGCAAAGAATCCAAACTCGGTAAAATCCATTAACCGAGTTATCCACCAGCCATTCCGATACATGGGCTATACTAAAACGCATTTTAGGGATTTTAATCCCAACCGAACATAACCGAATTACTTACAAACAACAATGACATGCTTCTAATATTATATCACCATTAAACACATAGGCTCAAGTAACTAAATGCCAAATATTCAACACCAATCACAATTATACAAGTAATCTAGAGGCATGCTTCCTAACAATTTAAAACATTCACCAATGAGCACCCAAAGGTCAAGACTTCAAACATACGACATAAATCAACCAAGGAATTAAAGCATATGACCTTAAATACTCTTAAAACTCAAGTAATCATTCCAATCATTATTTAAACCATTTAAATCATTAAAATATGAACCATCATATAAACATGGCATTAAACAAACCAACATTATACTCATTAAATAAAACCATCATCCAACATAATATAAACCTCAACATATAATCAAACCGTATACATAATAATATCCCAACAATAACCCACATTGCCTTTTACAATTAATGATAATACCAAAACATGCTCTTTTAATATGTTTGTCTTGGGACTCATCCTTGCCTCGAACCACCCTCGCCCTTGGGCTATTCATTGCATTGACGGAAGGAAAGAGAGCGTAAGCATATAATGCATAGTGAGTGCGCTCAAAAAGGTTAAAACGTCAATGCATTTTCAAAACCAAACTGGTATTAGAAAGCCCATATCAAAGCAAGTCAAACTCGTCATTTCCAAATCATTTAAATAGCACATGCTTATTCAGAACTTATCTTCATGCTTTCATAACAACCTTTTTATTCTCATATCATTTGAATAAAAACTCCCGGCATAAACCATGCATCCATTGTAAAGTAAGTTATAAGTGTAAAGCCAACGCAATTTGCTTACTTCCTTTGAAAACCAAATAACATTTGAAGTGAAAAGCATGCTTAGTCAAACTGAAGCATTTTCCCATTTGTTTCTAGAATGCATCATTCATAACATCCATATGCATCAAAATTCCTTTCAAATATTTCACCAAAACATATCATGCATAACAACCTTATGCATCACAAATCCTTCCATATGTTACACTAAAACATATCATGCCTTGCAAAAACCATGCACATTACATTTCCAAAACATGCATATTAAAACCATATGCAACATGTATCATGGATTCAATAGCAAAATACCATTTGCGCCGCTCAATTTAAGCTTTCTAATGCATAACAACCCATATACAAGGCTTAAAGAGTAAAACATGTATAAACTAACATTTTACAACATAATCCATCGACATGATACATCATATATTATATTGGCTTTCAAGTGATCATAAACCAAGTTCCATTTTACAAAATATACCATCGGATACACGTATTCAACAAGTGCCCTCTCAACACTTCCCACATCTCAACCGGAAACCATTCAAAGGTCCACCAATGGGAGTTTTTGGTACACATAAACTCCTCCACTATTGTTGTACCCGTGGTGGAGTTTTTGGTACACATAAACCCCTCAACACCACTCATCGGTTAGATGTACTATCCATTAACGGGAGTGTTTGGTACCATATAACCCCTCAACTGTTAGGGTACTTGGATGGAGTATTCAGTACACATAAACCCCTCAACATCCAAGGCGACTTTTTATAGTGCACTATCAATCCTATGGCTGGCCAAATATATCTGATAACATTTATAAACCACATCACTTGCCAATATAATTCATTCCATTAACATTAACTCACTATTTTCAAATGCATCTATCAAAACCATTTATCCAATGCATCAACCATGCATTAACCAATGTTCAAAAACACTATCAAAACATGCGTTACTACAAAATGCATAATCATTATTTTATAACCATTTTCCAGCATTAAACCATGCTCAAATCATGCATATAACAGTGAGAAATTAAATCATCAAAACAAGTGCATTAAAATCAATTTGCCAAATTAAAATCGAGGGAGAAATCATCATTTACTTACTTTCGAGCTTAGACCAGCGTATCAAGCTTAATCTAAACTCCCAAACACAACTTTCAAACCTTTGAAAACTGTAACCACGTTCTCACTCACCAACTTGCTATTACCTCGAAGCCAACGTCTCGAAGCCAACGCCTCAATGCCTAATCGAAAATCGTCCGAACACTTGTCATCTTTCACAAAAAAAATGCAAGGATTAATACCAATAGGACCACACTAAGATAATCACTTTATTCTGACACCACCATTACAATTTATATACGAATAACCATTACCCTACAACCCTTATAAGCCACAGCCTGAGGCAATTTCCCACTGCTCTGTTTCTCGCGCACCACCTATCTCATCCCTTAAAATCTCCTATTTTAGTTGTATGCACAATATAAAAATGGAAGGCAACAACCATTATTCACGCCACTGTCCCTGTATAAAAGCTCTTGAAATCCCTTTTTTTTAATTAACCAACACCCTTCGCAAATGAAATAGCAGCAGTACGCCACTGCCATGTTCGCACAACAGCAGTGCGCCACCATCCCCTGCCACACGCATAACTAGGACCATTCCCCTTATATTACCTCCCAGATATGTGCCCAGCTCCGGAACCGCATATTTTTCCCCTTTTAATTTCTTACGAGCATAACATCGAACACTCACCAAGCACACTAATATATGATCCAACAATTAAATCAACTATTCTATCAAACACCCCAATCAAGAATCTAAATCTAAATTCAACCAATTAGATTAATTGCAGGAATTAAATTACAAAATCAACTTTAGATTATTATTACCCATGCACAAAACATTAGAATTCCATAGAAATCATTAAATTACTATAATCTAAGATTTATGAGAAAAATCCATTAAAATCTAATAATTCCATTAGAAATTCGTTTTAATTATCCCAAAGCACGAGAAATCATAGATTAAGAATCAAAACTATGTAGAAAATCATTAAAGAACATTTTCTCACCTTGCTTGATGAAAAACGAACTTGAAGATGAACTCCCCTCTTGATTTCCAACAAGAAAAATATTAGAGATGTTGTAGAAATCAAAATCTATAATCCATAATTGTTTAGAAATAATTGGAGAAGAAATTGAAGTATAAATAATTAAGGAATCAAGAAATCTCTGAGTTCTGTTTGGAAGAAAACGAGAGAAACTTAAAAATGTATTTCTCATCTTTTAGAAAATTATAACAGTCAACTTCTTTTTGTTAAAAACAAGAGAAAAGACATATTTAATCATTAATTTAATAATTCCAATAAAAATACTACTTTAACTCCTTTTTACAATATTGCTATTATTAATACTTTACAATATTTGCAAAACAATCACTATTTAATTTAATATTAAATCGACTCAATTAAAATTGCCCAAACTCGATTTCATCCATTAACAAACTCATTAAAAATATTATCCATGATAAATTTATCGAAAATTAATTTAATAAACCGAATTTATTTTCCAGAATTAATTAATTAGCTAAAGCCTAACCAAAACTCCAACCCAATTTCGATAATTCACCCGAATCTTCTAGCCCATTTTTCGAGGTGTTACTGGTTTGGTTCAAGACTTTTAACAATGCTTCACGGTGCTTTTCTGAACTTAACAAGAGATCAAGCAGTGAAATTTGGGCTAGCTGTTCTCGGAGTTGCTCCACTACACTGTATTCGCCACGCTTCAAAATTTTCAAAAATTCTTGAGCTTGAGCCTCAGTTACCAGCTCATCGATTTTCGGAGGCGACTCATCTCCAAATATCTTTTCGGGTTCAGACCCGGCTACTTTGCCCTTACCCTTTGGTTCCTTCGCTGCCTTTGGAGTTTCTAGAGCGTAACACCGACCACTCCTTTTAAAGTGCCCAACCTCACTTACCATCTTGGGATTTGGTTCCATCGGCTCCTCTTGAGTGGGTTTTACTTCCACAACTAACTTCTCACCTTCATGTGAACTTGAACACCCCGGTATTGAAACATTAGCGGTGTAATTCCATGGGACCATCCGAGTATCCTTGAAAGAAAAAGATGTCGGGGCAAAAATTATGATCTTGGGGGCCACCTTAGGGCCTTATTCTCGGGGTGTGCTCTCTTCACTTGTTTTGAAACCAAGGATAAAAGGTCTTGCACTATACTTGACGTTTGGATTATCCGATGTGCAAACTTCTGATTAATCTTTCCCTCTTCCTTCTCAAAGAACTCAATATCTTTATTATCCATCAATTTCTGAACCACCTGTTGGAACTCCTTATATTCCTGAATCTCATGATCCTCTGACTGATGGTACTTACAATATGGGCTATACCCCTTTTTCAAGATCACCATTCCTCTCTCAATGAGTCATGCCATGCACAACTACTGAAAACCCCACCTCAAAGTAGACTTTACTTCTGACACATTCAACTTAGCTTTTCTGGTGTATCCTTCTTCAACAGCATTTACACCTTGACCTCTATGATTCGGTAAGGGGTTGTTGGCCGTACTCGATTCTCCCAACTGTAACACTTTGGTTTTTATCAAATTTGGACGAACTTCTTGAACGCTACACAGTTCTCAATCGAATGCCCCATAATATTAGCATGGTATTTGCAGTGTGCTTTGGGATCATACCACACTGGGTAAGGTGGGTTAAAATGAGAAACATGGTATGGTCGGACTAAATCTGTCTTGTACAGCTATGAATATAGCTCATTGTAAGAAATAAGTAAATGAGTGAAGGGCCTATTCTCACCTTCTTTCTTGGCCCCTCTATCTTCTCTTCTATTGGAACTTTTGGCATTCCCGACTGTAGCTTGGGGTTGGGAGATTGTGAGGTTCTTAACAGCCTCATAAGTGCTTGCATTGTTAACCTCATGATCTTTTTTCTTGAACTATTTTCGTGACGGCTCTCCTCCACCAATCCTTCTGCTCTTGATGGCCGCTTCGATACGTTCACCGGTCATAACCATGTCTGCGAAGTTATTGATGGGGTTGCTAATTAAATGGTCATAAAATGTCCCCCTTAGTGTGTCTATGAACATCGAAGAAATTTCTTTCTCACGAAGCGAAGGCTAAACTTGTGTTGCCACATCGCGCCATCTCTGGGCATACTCGCGGAAGCTTTCATTGCGTATTTGTTCCATCCCTTACAATAGAAGCCGATTGGGAACCATATCAGTTATATGCTTTTACTGATCGTTGAAGGCTTTGGCCAAATCTTTCCATGACTTGATCTGAGCCTACGTTAACTAATTATACCACCTCGTGGCAGATCCCACCAAGCTATCGTGAAAACAACGGATTAACAACTTCTCATTGTCGGTGAATCCCGCCATCTTTTGACAAAACATGGTTATGTAAGTAGTGGGATAGGTCATCTCGTCGAACTTCTCAAATTCTAGAGTCTTGAACTTATAGAGAATCTTCACATCCAGGACCAAATTGAGCTCTCTAGCATTCAACCTATAGGAACCTTCTTCTTCCTCTTTTACCCGGAACCTTTCTTCAAGATCCTTCTTGGTTTCTTATAGTTGTTTTGAAAATTTCGCCTTTACTTGGTTCAACTTTTCTAGCACATCAAAATCTGGGATGTTATCCCCAACATTTTTCGTATTTCCAAAGGTCACGCCTTGTTGAGCTTGGGCAGAGGCACCGGCTTGATGAGATGAAGATACCCCTTGTAGAGGTCTTGGTGTAGTATTGATAAAGACTGGAGAGCCTGAAGGATCTCCCGAGTTCTGAGTGGGATTTTCAACAATACCTTTTCCTCTTGGGTCTTTCCCCCGATTGAGTTTCAACATCTAAGATATCTCTTCCATCATATCTTGTTGGGATTTGATTAAAATATCCCTTAATTCTTGCCGAGTCTGCTCTAACTGTCCCCTGAGATCGACTTCTAACCTAGCGAAGCTTTTTTCCATTATCCTTGTTTGAAAATGAGTGCGATATGGGTGTGGAATAATTGCAATTAAAAGAACCAAAATGCTCTGAAATAAAAAGTCTTTTAATTAATTTCAATAATTTAACAAAAGTTGCAAACGAATGAGATATGCATGAATGCAGAAAACAACATTGATTCTGGCAAATATCATCGTTAAACAACTTGCATTGATGAAAACATTGTTTCATTACAATAACTAAAGAAAATCTGCTACGCATATGGTCCCAAACTAGCACCTAGGTCAACAATCTCCCTTAAGACCCAAACAAGCCTTTACTTATCCTCGGACTTGTCCCTCCATATTCCTGAAGCTAGGTGGCATATTCTGTTAGAAACTGAAGCTTTTGGGCGGCCTTTTGCATATGAGCCATCAAATGTGCCAACTATTGATCTTGTTTCCAAATAGTATAAGAGGCGAATTGAAGTCGCTCCATTGTTGGCATCTGATATACTTGAATTGCTCCTCCAAAGCTTGCCACTTGATAATTGAGTTGTTGAACCTCGGTCTCTAATTGCCTGGTCCTAACTTTCAAGGCTTGGTTTTTCGAACTACTAGCATCTAACTTTTTATGGGAACCCTTGTGCTTGAGGAGAGATCTTTTCAACCGTTTTACTTGAGCCTTTAATTTCTCATTTTGTTGTTGTTTATTCTCAAGCTATTCTAAATAGGAAGTTTGTAATTTTTCCATCTCTTGAGTCATAGCAAGCACTTGGTTTTTACGCTCATAGTACTTCCACTTATAGGTCTCAACTTTTGCCTTCTCTTCCTCAAGCATGAGCTCCATACCTTCTCTTGGTCCCTCTTTCGTGACTCTCTTGTTCTTGCTTAGCCTTTGTAACTTTCAAATTTCTTCCTTCTCTGATTTAAGCTTAAGTTCCAACTTATCATTCCTCCTTTGCAGACCTTTAATTTTCTTTCGAGCTTCATCTTATCTAACTCAAAGTTGAGCCTATCCTGATCGGCTTTTGCTTCGAGCTGAGTAAACCTCTTTTGTTCTTCATTGAGTTACTTTCTCATCAATTCAACCTCAGTGGGAAGTGTAGCCAACCTTTCTTCAACAGACCTCATCCCATTGGGATTTATCTTAAGAATGTTGTTATTGGTACGATGAAACCGCCATACTTCATACTCGGGAGTCATTATTTACAGAGCACTCACAATCTTGACCAGTATTGCATTGTTCCATGCAGAAGAATCGCGATACACCTTCTCTTTGTAACCCTTTTTCGTTCCATAGTATATGTTGAACTCCTTTAGTACACTTGTGGCCGGCAGAAATTGCTTGGAACTAAACTCTCTCAAAACCAAAAAGTGGTGCATAATTAGTATACCCCAAAGACCAAGTAGTGGTAACCAAGAATACTCGCCACATCTATAAAGAACATTCTTTGCCGATAGCCACGTGGCTCTCCAAACTATGTCCTCGTCTTTTAGGTTTTGGAAGACATCTAACCACACCTCTTCGGATCTACCTATTAGCCATTCTTCTTTTTATAGAAACTCTTATAATGGTGAGAATTTGCCATCAAAAATAGGTTTTGAGAAGTAGACGTCTGACCAAAGATGACTGTTAAACCATACTATCAATAACTGAGGGCATCCCCATAAATGACCCCCATCATATCTTCTACAGAACCTCAAAGACTAGAAAATTTCTGCCAAAATTACGAGTACCAGATTGGTCTTCCCACTTAAGCAATTGAACAAATCTAATACCGATGGGTCAATAAGTCCCAACGCATTTGGAAACAAAACTAGCCCATAGATCAATAGTGCAAAGAGGTCTCGCTGAACTCGACCCGCCGGATGTACTAAAGCTAATACTAAAATTCCCTCCCACTTGAGGTATTCTTTCTTGTTCAAAGTTGTAACTTGATTTTTGACCTAAGATGGCAAAGCGTTTGAGAACCTGCCTAGCTTGGCCCGGAAAGACTTGTTCTTTGTCGGTTTAGAGTAAACGCGATTTTTATCGATCTTCTTACAATTCACAAGGGCCAGATACTCTTCAATTTTTGAGGTCAAATCAATATTGCCAATTGTGAAGCAATTATAGGCTGAATTCCAAAATCTAACTAAGGTTTGAAGTAGTGGCTAATCAACTGGGACATCTAACAAGTATGCAATGTCGCCATATTCACTTTTGAAAGCACTTCTCGTCTCATAATCCCAACTGTTCTAAACTGATCTCAACCTAGACACATCATTATACCCCGTGTTCATGAAAGTCTCAGCTGGCATTTCTGACCTAAACCCGGTAGAGATACTATCCCCATCATGGAGTTGTTCCCCTTCTGACCACACTTGTACTTCAGAATTCTTTTCGTCACTTCTACGGACCAAGTCTCCCATTGATCGAGTCTTTAACTTTAAACTATTCCTAAATCATTGTTTTAATTATGATATGAAAAAATATGCAAAACAAAAATACTAAAGGGAAAAAGGACAGAAAACAAAGAGAAGTATGTTAGTAACGGGATAAATAAACAAATAATAAATCCGAAATGAAAAGATAAACACGTGAGCAACAAAACACAAATTAGGTAAATAGCAAGCAAAAAGGCAAGAAAAGGAAAACCCTAACCGCGTGAATTCTAGTTCACTATGGTTGTCTGCATGGCTCTAATCGAGGTGATTTTCCTAAATTCTCACGCATGGATTCGGTTCTAAAAAGGATACTCGAACATATCTTATTACCTACTAAGGCAACAAGGACCCCAGTTTTAGCCCATTACAGGCTTGCGAATTGGATTCGGTTCAAGGGAAAGCACGTCCAAGTGACGTGGAGGGCCGCTCACGTGTCAAAAGGCGTGGATTCTAAAAGTGAATTATCGACCCGTGGAGGGTTACTCACGTGGGTATATGGTGTTTCACTCCCACTCAAGGGACAGAGCTCGGGTATAGAGCTTGATGATCATGATGCAACACATGTCGGTGATTCCTTAGAAATTAAATGAGCAATTAATTCAAAACCACCAGTTATCAAAGCCCGTGTAATTAAAGCCATGTTTTCAAAAAAGAACAAATTAATTGAAGTCAATTTAAATTTCAAAATTTCCATCATTAAAAGTAAAATATATTTTCTTGGCTCTTTTTTTGTTTTGTAAAAAACAAAAATCATGTCCCCAGCTGTAGCGACCTTTTTTTTTAAAATGAATCGAGGTCGCTAAAAATGGACGTAGTCCATTTTTTCTTTCGCTTTTTGGGAAAATATTTGAAAAAGTGGGGAAGTCCTTTAAAAAGTCGTGTTTTGGAAAATAAAAGACTTGGAGTCAGCACCAACCACTTAGGTAGGCCGGACACCATAAAACCAGAGATTCATTCGAAAACGGGTTCGGGAGTTGGTTACGTGTGGGGAAGGATTAGCACCTGCATCATTCCTGAAAATCGGTACCAAAATATATGTTGCATTTAATTCATAGAAATTATTGAAATTTAAAATGAATTTAATTAAATGTTCTTGATTGAATATGTTTTAATTAAACGGGCCTTATCAATTGGTGGCCTTGAATTAATTAAACGTTTAATCAATAAGGGTGATGATATATTAGACCATAGATTAAACTGACATCGAATAAGCCTGACTGCGGTGTTAATTTATGGTTCAAATTTCGCACATCACCTTTATGCATGATGCAAGCATTTAAAAATGATGTTGTGACTTATCATTTTTTAATTCAAATTAAGTATTCCTTCGGACTGTAAGAATTAATTCGAATATTTGGTCAACATCCATTGAGCCAGGACTGTTACGACACAAATATCGAAATTAATAAATACCTCATTTCTATAATTTAAGTCAATTAATTAATAACATGTCCAATTAAAATATTTAAGGTATAAAGAATGACAATTAAAATGCATAACATAGAATTGCATGAAATAAAGCCTAGGCCCACTAAAGTCTTAACCTAAAAAAGGTCCAAATTATGGAAACTTTATTAGTGATCTAATTATTAACTAGGTTAGTTTAATATTAACCCTAAATTAATTAAGATCCTAAAAACTAGAAACTCTAACACTTTATGAATTATCTTGAATCACAATAATTAATTTGATTAATTTTAAACTACCATCCTATTAAGCCAAGACACTATTTAAAACGAATCAAATTAATAATCATGATTTTAATTTTCATCTAAATCAAATATCAAATTTATCCTAAAATAATTAAGAGATGGCAAATTAATTTAATCAATTTAACATTTATCCAAATAAGTCAAGGATAAATTTAAATTAATTAAATTAATTTGAATCTAAGTTTAACTAAAGGTTTCTACTAATCTAAACCTAAACTTAATTTAATTAGTTTAAATTTATACCCCAATGAGCCAATAGCATAATTTAAATTAGTTAAATTAAATTCCTAGAACCTAAAGCCAACCTAAAGAGGCTTAACACGAACATAGAGGGAAATAAACACGAACTCATATATTTAATTCAAGGGTGCAACATGCATAAAAACAACTTGTGATATGCATATATTACGTTATACATAAATATGAAATAAAATTTTAAAAATGAAATATAAATGTGAAAGCCTAAAATATATACAAAAAGTTTATAATATATGCTTTATAATAGATATATAAACACTGTTATGTTTTTTCAGAAACTATGTATATATACTTTTATATAAAGAAAACAGTAATATATTTATATTCGTATCATATTAAAACTGTTTAGAAATACATAGTTGTATGTACATACATCAATAACCTAAGTTATATCATATACCTATCAATCTATCCATGTATATAATTAGATCTTCAACATTAACGTACACGTATCATACAATACATATTAAACACTATACCATACATATGTACTTAATATACATAACACAATATACGTACACGTTATAGGATATAGGTCATATATTATATGCAACATGACAAACCAACAACATGAAAAGCATACATAAATTAATACTAACAATAGAGCTGAAATTTAAAGAAGATAAATCGCATGGCTGGAAAATAAATATGCGCAATGATAGGGGTGAACTGGGAAAAAAACCACTGGACCGGGACCTAATTAAAAAGAAAATAAAATTTTAGGGACCGCAAAGGATATTTTCCCATTGAAAAACAGCTTAAATCTGGGACAATGACTAGATTAAAAGCCTTTTAAAAAACCTAGGGACCGGGAAGTAATTTAGGAAGACGAAATGGCCTAAAAACATTATCACAAACAAGGAGGAGCCGAAGGGGATAAACCTTTTTTGAAAACACTGATTGAATTCTAAAAGGGGGGCGAAATTAAAAATATTTTAAAAATCCCAAGGACCCCGGGTGTAGTTTAGAAAGGTGAAAGTCCTTCCGCATGTAATTAAGCATACACGGAGGGATTTATTCCTTAAAATGCCCATGTTCAAAAACTAAGATAATATATATAGGCTATTTCGGGTAAAAAATTGAACTTTTTATTTCATTTTTTTACTTTGCCTTAAGATGGAAAAACCTAGAAATCCTCTAAGATGACCAAAATGTTCATCGGAATTTGAGATAAACCCAAATTACGGCTGTCTTCGCAGCAAAATTACCACCAGCTGTCGTACGCCGGCACCAGAAAATCACAAAATTTCCCCTTTTTAGATCCTAGCCTAGATCCTTCAAAACAACCCCTATTTTTTTTAAAAAAAGGAAAAGCAACGATTTATCCCTCATTTTTAAAAAAACAAAACCCTCGACTCGATCTGAAACCCTAACCTCCAGTTCCCTACTAGCTCACCATTAACGACCTCTGACTGAAGGTCGGACGGCTTATTGCCTAACAGATTCCTAGGGACGAGGAAGCCGAGACACGAAAGATAATAAACTGAATCCCCAACCCCCTTTCTTTACTATGCATGCACTACGAGGAAGAGAAAAAAATACCTATGATTTTTTCCTTGCTTTTTTTGTATTGATAGCTGAATTCCCCATAGGGTTTACACTATTTGGGCTTTTATTTATATATCCCCTTGATTTACATAGAAAAAGATAAAAAGAAATACATGTTTAAATTCCTATTGACCGTTTTGTACATAGTTTTGGCCGGATTCATATATGCCTCTACTATTTCCGTCTCTAAAATTCTATGATAATGTTGGTTGTTGTTGCTATTTTTTTTGCATGCGTTGCCGGTTTTGACCTCTCTCCTTTCTTGGTTACATGTGACACTGGCTGAGCACTGGAGGAGATCAAGTGATGTGGCCATTGGAGAAGACGAGGGGACCAGCGATGCTATCCACGTGCGCGTGAGGAAGTGGAAAAGGAGAACGCGTGGAAGCTGGTGAGTTGAGCGGTGAGCTCCACGTGCGCGTGAGGGAGGTGGCGAGCCGCGCGTGGGCGCGTAAAGGTTTTGGAACTTTCTCTTGGATCGATCATGGCCGCCCGATCTACCCCGAGATCCAAGGGTTGTGGTGATGCGGCGCCAGGATATGGAAGGCCACTAGGGCTTTCTTCCATCTTTGTAATCTGGACCGTCAGATCTTGATTAGATCTGACCGCTGTAGTGTGGTTGCGCATGATAAAAAGATAATTAGGGCAGGGTCAATCTAGGGTTTTTAGGGTTTTAGGCTTGGGCTCTAATCGGGCAAGATGTAATACACATAATATTTTGGGTTTTTGAACATTGTAAATGGGCAGTTTTAATTAGAATAAACTTTGGGCTTTTATTTATTTAATTATATGTTAGTTTTTTGGGTTTTTGTTTAATAATAATAATATCAAAAATAATTATAATACTAATAACAATAATAAAAAACATTGTAATATATAATACAAATATCATATTCTTTTTAATAATAATAATAATAATAATAATAATAATAATAATAATAATAATAATCTTTTTGTGTTTTCAGGCCACTATAACGTAATATAACACTAACATAAGTATGCTAATAATGCTAGTAATGTTTTTGGGGTTTTCAACCAAAAATAAGTAATAAGATAATAGTAACAAAGTATATACTACTACTAATAATAATAATAATAATAATAATACTTGCTAAAGAAGCCCATTATTACGAAATTGATAAAATTTAAAAACGGGTTAATACCCTAGATAAAATTAGTGATTACAGAAATGAACTCCTTTAGGCTAAACTAGGTCAAAATTTTATGGTATAGGTTGGGCTTGAGGCCCAAATGTAGCATCCGAGCTTAGGTTGTTACAATTTGCCTTGATCAACAGCCCGAAATGGTCTAAACCTTTGCAATAATGAAAGAAAACGAGCGTTAGCTTTTATAGCTTATTGAATGCATCACACTTAAATATTCATTAATGCATTCAACCAACATAAATTGTAGATATGCTTTTCAAAACTTGGTAAAAACAAAATTTAATACTTATACAAAGCTCATATCAAAACATACTTCCATGTAACGAAACTTAATCAAATACGTGACATATTGGCATCAATTCTTGTGAATTAACAAATCTTATAAATCATTGGATACACATATCAAACTTATCAAAATGGTTCCCATCCCCGTCAAATACAAATAAGTTCCACAATTGCTAGACTAGCGAGTCCTTGGAATCTGAAATTGTTAGACTAATGAGTCCTTGGGAAAATAGAGACGATCGACGGATTAGACTAACAAGCCCTTTAGACATGTAACAACGGTCCCGCCCCGCTGGTGGTGCTTGACGCGTTCTTACGAAAAGTTGGTTTTGAATGGAGTCACCACCAATATTTTAATTTAGGTGAGATTGGATCACCAGAAAACCTGGTTATTTTAATAAAACCTATTTTTGTGTCATTTTATTAAAACAATGAGTTTTAGTCTATGAAACCAGAAAAATAGGTTCGGGAGTCAGTTACGTGTGGGGAAGGGTGAGCATCCACACAACGCCTAAAATTCGTACCTGATCAATTACGTATTGTCTTAATAATGGAAATTAAGAATTCGAATTTAATTTAAAATTTGTGATCCCCTTTTAAATATTTAACATATTATTTCTTTGTATGAAAGGAATTTACACCCCTACACTGGGGCATAATTTCCGTTAAATTCCCAACTGAAGCGAATTTCTTTTGAAAATTATAATTCAGATTTAAAAATGGTATTTTGCGATAGGGATTAACGGAAAGAGGCACCCGTTACGTTCGAGGTACATTTTTCACGAGAATCCCTAATAAAAGGTTTTAATTTAAAATTCAGTTAGAACGAGTGAATGTAAAATATATATGTATATGAAAAGATATATTTAATATACTAGGTAAAAATATAAAACAATGTATAGGATATATATGTATATATATATATATAAATATGTTAGATTATAAATATTACGAGCATAATAATAGTAATAATAAAAATAATAATATAAAATATGTATAAATGTATAGCAAAATGAAAATAATAGTAATAATAATATATAACATATAATTATAATAATAATAATCTAATGTAATAATAATAACAATAATAATGTATAACAATGTATATAATATTATAAAAATAATATGGTAATAAAATAAAAAATAAAAAACAGTGACTAAAATGAAATAAAACACGAATTGAAAGGCAAGATTGTAAGGATACAAAGGCGGAATGACTAAGGCTACAATTATCCCATTCATCTTAAAAGGGCACGGATCCCCCATCGGGTCGGGTCTGCTATTCGGGTCGCCTGGCTAAACGACGTCGTTTTGGGCCTTAAAGGCCGACACCAAAATGATGCCGTTTTAGAAACCCCTTAAATGACCAAATTCTGCCAAAAAATTCATTTATTTGCTTGATTACAAAAAAATAAAACACTCTCTCAAACTCTATCAAATTCTCTCTGTCGCCTGCTCCTATATGCTCAACGGCCGTCGTGGGCTACTGTTCGCCGGCGATGAAGAACTACCATGAACGATGGCCGGAGCTCATGCCAAAGATGGGTTTGGTTCGTTTCGAGTCCTAAATCCAAATCTAATGTTTGTTTCTTCTAAATCTCTCACTAACGGTTTAGATCTAATAAAATTTGAATGGGTTTTTACATTTTTTTACCTTTTAATCTCTTTTTCGATCTGTTTGGGTATTTTTTGATTTACTGTTCTCTATTTTTTTGGTTCGATTTTTGTCTCTTAATAGTCTCTAATCTCCATTTGTTTGTAGGAATCCCGATTTATAAGGGAGGGGAGCGGCTTTTGAGTGAGTCACGTGTACCGGTGACGCGGATGATCAAGGGCGGTGGGCGCAAAGCAGGGCGGCGTGTCAGGCGGAAGAAGATAAGGTTTAGGTTTTTTGGTTTTTGTTTAGTTCGGTTTTAAGGTTCAATTAGTAATCAATTTAGGGATTTGTTAGAGTTAGTTTATGTTTCTGACAGTGGCCGCTGGTGGTGACGAGACGGCAGCGAAGAACGACTTGGTGTCCAGCGGCGATGGCGGCTGATGTTGATGGAGGCAACAATGACTTGGATGAGTGTATTAGAGTTAGGGTTAGCTTTTAGGTTTAAGGTTAGAGTAGGTATTTTGGGTGTAATTTAGGTATATGGGTTAATTTGTAAATGGGTCTGATATGTAAATGGGTTTGGGTATTTAAATAGACTGGTTTTATATTTAATTGGGCTTTAGGCCCGAACTAAAATGGGCTACTGCAACTGTCACTCTTTGTGTATTGTTGTGTAACAGGAATAGGGCAAAGACAAAATAGTACTCATTTTTGTCCGGTTGGTTAAGGGTTCTTCTTTGGCCATCGCTTCTTTCTTAGGCTTCTCCTGATCTTCTTTGCCGTTCTTTGTAAGAAAAATATTCAAAATGGAGGGTTCGTTGAGGAAGAAAAAAATCAGAGGTGATCCGTTGGAAGAGATAAAATACGCTCGTCTTGCTACGACTCTGACGACGACGCAATGCTTGGAGAAAATTTAACCTAGCTGCAACTCTGACGAAGAGGCAAGGTCTGGAAAACTTGATCCAACTGCAACACTGACGAAGACACAGGATCGAAAGATGAAAGTTTGGCTCAACTATTATACCGAAAAAGACGCAGGACCAAAAGTCATCAAATTTTGATCCAGAGCTTAGCTCATAGATCTCTTTTTGCATTTTTCTAAAATGCACAGGGATTAACGGATTTGAGTTGCCTTTATCGGCATCCGTTTGATTCGGGCTAGCTGTACCATTCCCTTGGGTTCAATCAGTTTATACCAATCATGACATTAGATTTTTTGAAGGATTTATTTTCCTTCGACCATTCGTGAAAATAGATTTTCGATGGACATTTGAATTATTCATCATCTTCAACTTTACCGTGTTTAAGCATGTTGTGCCAACATTTTTTTCGAACTTGTCAAAATGATTTTGATCCATCTACAACACTGACGAAGAGACATGATCTGAAAGGTGAAGGTTTTGATCAAGCTACAGCTCTGAAGAAGAGACATGAGCGTTTGATCTGCTACAACTCTGACGAAGAGGCATGATCTGGAGAAGAAAGTTTGATTCGCTACAACTCTGACGAAGTGGCATGATATGGAGAACAAAGTTCGATCCGCTACAACTCTGACGAAGAGGCATGATCTGGAGAAGAAAGTTTGATCCGATACAACTCTGACGAAGTGGCATGATCTAAAGAGAGTTTGATCCACTACAACTCTGATGAAGTGGCATGATCTGAAGAAGAAAGTTTGATCCGCTACAACTCTAATGAAGTGGCATTATCTGAAGAGGAAAGTTTGATCCACTACAACTCTGACGAAGGGGCATGATCTGGTGAAGAAAGTTTGATCCGCTACAACTCTGATGAAGAGGCATGATCTGGAGAAGAAATTTTGATCCGCTACAACTCTGACGAAGTGGCATGATTTGGAGAAGAAAGTTTGATCCTCTACAACTCTGACAAAGTGGCATGATCTGAAGAAGAAAGTTTGATCCGCTACAACTCTGACGAAGTGGCATGATCTGGAGAAGAAAGTTTGATCCCTACAACTCCGATGAAGTGGAATGATCTAGAGAAGAAAGTTTAATCCGCTACAACTCTGACGAAGTGGCATGATCTGGAGAAGAAAGTTTGATCCACTACAACTCTGACGAAGTGGCATGGTCTGAAGAGAGTTTTGATCAGGCTTCCACTCTAACGAAGAGGTATGATCATCTTCACAGTCAACAGTAAAGCGAGATTTGAAAATGTGTGATCTGCTACATCATGGCGGGGAATCATGACTTTTCTGGGTTTTGTCTATCTTGTCTTCTCTTCTAAAAAGCATAGAACTCTCTAATCATCCCGCTATTTTGCTTCTTTGGGGTAAACAAACTAGATGATTTGTTCCATTGCATCCTCATGGAGACATGATCTATTTGTTGTGTTGCGTTCGTTCTGCTTCAATTTCAGGGAGACAAACTTGTTGTCGCGCTCATTCTACTACAAACTCAGAGAGATGAGACTGTTGAGGTGTCCATTCCACTGTAACTTTAGAGAGATGAAATGTTTGAGATGTCTATTCCACTTCAACTTCAAGGAGATAAACTAGTTGAGGTGTCCATTCTACTGCAACTTCAGAGAGATGAGACGTTTGAGATGTCCATTCCACAGCAACTTCAAGGAGATAAACTTGTTGAGGTGTCCATTCTACTGCAACTTCAGAGAGACGAACTTGTTGTCGTGCTCATTCCACTGCAACTTCAGAGAGATGAATTTGTTGCGCTAATCTGTTCCACCACTTGTTAGAGAGACAGAATCTGTAAAACTTTTCATAGACACATTCAGGATGCTATGATTAGCATGCGTTAAATGGTCCTAGCTTAAAACTGTCTAATGAATGCGTGATGTAACCCCCTCGACTCAGCCTAAATGTCTGGCCGAACCGAGAGAACTATATTAGGTTTGCCATAGCAAACCGGAGAAAGATTATGAAAACCAGTCCACTTTTTCTTTTATCTTGTCTAGATGCATGTTATTAATCCTACATGTTCATACTTGCAGCGGGTGAAATTACAAAGGAAACAGATCACCAAAGACAACCAATTGCAAAACATATTTTTTAAGGACTAAAATGCAAATCTGATAAATTTAAGGACCAAAACTAAAATTAAGGTTACCAATACTTAATTAGTCCAATTACATTCTTACATGTCAAAATTCAGGTCAAAACAACCATCCAAACTCATACAATTGCATTTACAAAACTCAGGGACTAAAATGAAGAAATAGAAAGTTCCAAACATTCCAAAATAATAGAATTAACTGCAGCTGTACCGGTACGCTTGGAGGTTTTTCGGTGTGCCTTAATAATTTCCAAAACCCAAATTCCAGTAGATTAAACTCGTTCCGATACGCCCACACGTATCAAAACACCCTTCATAAAATCCCTATGCCGTATCAAAACACTCCCTCGAGTACCGAAACGCTGGCCAAATTTGCCTAGGCTCGTACCAAACGCTTGCCCGTGTATCAGTACGCTAAGCCTAAAATGGCTTACTCGTACCGAAACAGGGTCACCCGTACCAGTACGCCTGAACCTGTAATGTCCTAATTTGTTGTCTAAGCACACTTTAACGATAACCAAAACGCTCTAACATGCTTCAAACATTTATACAACATTACTGGGATACACTCCTAACTAAAACATCATAGAACCAACAACATTACATGGCATTCATACACCCCAAGATATTCTATAGGCATGCTTCCTAATATTATTCCACCGAACAACCAAAACTCACATTAGGCACTTTTAAGGCTTACTCTTCATGCTTACACATTTAAAGCATCAAAACAAACTTGCTTGAACCATCAAAACATGGCAACCATTCCAAATTAACTAGATGCATTCTTAAGCACCCATCTAGCATCATTATAAGCAAGGATCCACACAAGTTTAACAACATCAAACCAATCATAAAATCCAGCACTTCATATGCTTAAAAACTATGGGAAAACAAATATACAAGTCCCAAAAACATGTCCTAAACATGCTTATTAACCGGAAACATAAACTGAGTTCATACTCAAGTAGTCTTGCACTTGGATCACTTCAAACTTTGCCTTTGCTGCCCCCAACCTTAATGCTCTGCATCATTAGGAAAAAGAGAGCGCAAGCACACATATGCTTAGTGAGGATGCTCTTAAAGCAATGATGCAATAAAAACCATTTGAAAACCAAAACCACTCGTTTTCAAAACATGCTTAACAACCCAAGCATTTTCATTGTTTTCGACCGAAACATGCATAACAATCTTTATGCAACATCATATATAAATTTCGTGCTTAGATCCCAAAGCACTAAACCATTTAACCATGCTTAAATCCCAAAGCATTATAATAGGTTTCAACACATAAACTTTCACATATATTGGCATTTATAGTGACCCCAAATGGACTACCCTCTATCCATACATATCGGATACACGAATCTCTCATACCATGCCTAGTTAAACCGCATGATATCCCAAACCTTACCTAGTTAAACCGTAAGATTTGACAACCTCGCCTAGTTAAACCCCGAGTTTTACCACCATTGCCTAGTTAAACCGCAAGTGTACCAACCTTGCCTAGATAAACCACAAGATCTCTATCAATTTGGGTTACCTTGTAAACCGCATGTCCCAAATAATGTCCCAACAGTCCGAGTGGCCTTGTTAAACCGCCATGCCTCAAGGACCCATGGCCACGATCGATTTTGTTCATATTTTATAGTGCACTTTAATCCTATGACATGCCAACTATATCCGATTGTTTTCTCATCTTGTCACATAACCAATATGTCTTTTATAAAACCATTTACTTTCTGTTTTACAATGCATTATACAAAAATCACCACATATGCAAATCACATTGCCAAAGCAATAATACCATTCCCGATCGGAATGAAAACCAATGCTCACTAGAATTTCTTATACTTTTAAACCCCTGCATGTGTACTTAAAATCATGCATTTCCAGTAAGTAAATCAAACCATGTTTAACACGAAAACATGAAATCAACATGCTCATATCCAAACCGATATTCAAGAGCAAAATAAGGGAAACATACTTCCGAGCTTAGGTAAGCGTTTCACGCTTACCCTAAACTCCCAACAACCTTTATTAAACCTTTGAAAGGCATTTAAACCAGTTTTCACTCATCGATACACCTCACCTTGCTCGCCAACGCGAATCGAGCTCCCGACAAACAACAAACAACGTCAAGCTTCGTCGTCTTGATTATCCCCTATTTTAACCACATAAAACCAGAGGGAAAATGCATCATTATGCATTCAAATCATTGCCAACAAGCAATTACCTGCAACTCTCAAGTTGCCCACACAAAAACTATCTGAAACATATCGAAATCATCCTCAAACACTTCCAAAACTCAACCCAGCCATAATATAACAATTCAATACACCAAACCTCATCAATTAAAATCTAAAAAATCTTTCCCAACATCTTCTTATGTAATATCCCAAATTTTTGGTTAGTGACCAAAATGTAAATTTTGAAAGTTTAAGGGTTAAAGTGTAAACTTTGGAAAAGTTCAGGGACCAAAGTATAATTTTCAAAAGTTGTGTATTTTAACCCCGTAAATGAATAGTTTACCCCCAATAATGACATTTTTTGTGTTACCCGTATTTTTCATACGGAGTTTGTATTATTGGCTATAAAGCGATAAATCAAAAGAATATTTGGATAATCGAATCGAATCGAATATCTAGAATATTTTGAAGGATAATAAGACAAGGTTTAATTTGTCATTTTACATGTCTAAGATATTTTCTTTGTGTTGGAAGAATATGAACCCTTGGATTTAAGTTGATTTTCCATGCTAAATATGAGTCGTTGGATGAAAAATGGCAAGATCGTAAATTTGGAAAATCACAAGGGAAAAGTTGGTAAACAACTAATTCAAGATTAAATTTAGGTCATTGGATGAAGGATGATGATATGAGGAATATTATGGAAATAGAGAATTTTTGGAATAGATCCGATAGCTCGGTAAAGGTAAAATCGTAGTAGAAGTATTTTGTGAATATCAAGGAATCAGATTAAATTAAAATTTCAGAGGCTGTTCCATAAGCCATGGAAAATTATAAAAGGATAATTATGGAATGTTGGCCAGTTGAGGATGAACTAATTTAGTTAGATTTTAATGGAATGACAATTTTGAAACAAACTAGTAAATAAAGCCTAGTTGGAGGGCAAATTGGTCATTTGGCAAGGATGGCAATTTTGAAATATTTGAAGTTACAAGGGCTATTTTTGAAAGAAGAAATTTGAAGTTTAAATCTTGGCCCTTGATTGATGATAAAAACAATCTCAACCGTTGGATAAAAGGGCACTTTTGTAATTTCCCTATTTGAATGAATTTAAAATTTATTTATACATTACAAGTGGCATAATTGAAGAGATTTAAAATTAAAAGGCAAAATATGAATTTTCCAAGCTCAATTCAAGCCCCGAAACTCGATTTTCAGGTAATCTTTCGAACTGTAAAGTTGTTCTACTCTTCAAGCTCTATCTTTTGATGCACTTAATTCATGGAATACATGCTTGATTGATTAGTATTTTACATGAGAAGGAAATTAGAGTTTATGAACAAAATTGGGGCTTTTGAGATTTTGTGATTCCATGGTTGAATTTAAGTTGGAATCAAGCTTATATGATGTTAAAATCATATTTTTGAGTTAGGATTTAAACCCTACATATTTTGGTTTCTATGGAGAAGATTAGGGTATATAGATTTAAGTCTAACTTAGGGTTTGTGATGTTGGATTAATGATCTAGTAAGCTTGATTTGTTGTTTGGAAGCAAACACTTCCAAAACTCAACCCGACCATAATATAACGATTCAATACACCAAACCTCATCAATTAGCATCTAAAAACTCTTTCCCAATATCCTCTTACTTCCAGCAATGATTAAACTCAACTATCACCCCAAAACCCTTGATTAACAACCTTAAATATTAGAGATTCAACTTGTTTCGGGATTACAATGTTAAAACCAAGTTATCAACTCAATTAAACATCAAAATCATGATCTAATCTGATCAAAATCCAAACAAAACAGAACAAGTACGAAGATCCACCAATTTCATCAATCAAAACACAATTAAACCAATTTTCCTCCATTAAACTATAAAAACACGTCAGAAAATAGTTGTAAAAAGTCAACAACTTGGGAATTTCAGTAAAGAACCTTTCACTAGAGGAGGAGAACGAACCTTACCTCTAATTGATGCTTTCTCCCTTAATTTGATAATTTAAATGAGAAAACAAAGTTAAAACAATAAGGTCTTGGAAAACTAACAAGAAGAAATCATTTACAAACAAAAGATTTAAGAAAAGAAAGGTTTACCTGAAGATTTAGAAGAAGAAATTGATGTTTGGCTGTAGAGATTTTGATAGAAAATATTTTGAGAAAGTAGTTACATGATTTTTATTTTTAGAGATTAATTAACAAATTAATTCTCCCAACCTATTTATATTTTCCAAAGCACTTTTTGAAATATTCAATTAAGGGATAAAGTCTGTTATTAGACCTTTAGGGCAACTTGCTCCTTAAAGATTCAAAGTTTTGACTCTTTACAAAACAACCACCAAAAACGATTTTCAAACTTTGCATTTTGGTCACTAGTCCAAAATGTTCGATTTCCAAAAGTCATTTTCCAAAATTGATTTCATCACAATCATTAATATATTTAATAATGATTTTAGAATATTTTCCTACAATTTTATCACCTTCAAAAATATTTATTCCTAAAACCGACTCGAATCTCTAATACTGGTCTAATAGACCGTCTAACAAGCTTCAAAACCACTAGGCCCAAAATCGGAGTGTTACAACTCTCCCCCACTTAAGAAATTTCATCTGCAAAATTTATCTAGAGGAAACAAATACGGAAATTGCTCTGACATATCCGCCTTGCTTTCTCACGTGGCTTCCTCGACACCACGGTGTCGCCACAAGACCTTAACAAGCTCAATCTTCTTGCCACGAAGAATTTTTCTACTAGAATCAAGGATGTCCACCGGTTCCTCATCATAGGATAAATCCGGCCTCAACACAATATGCTCCACCAGCATAACATGCGAGGGATTCGACTGATACCTCTGCAACATAGATACATGGAACACATCATGTATTTTCTCCAACTCAGGAGGCAAACTCAATCGATAAGCCATAGGACCAACACGTTTAACAACCTCGTACAGTCCAATAAATCTCAGACTAAGCTTACCCTTATGTCTGAACCGCATCACCTTTTTCCATGGTGACACTTTCAAGAATACACGATCGCCCACCGCATATTCAATTTCCCTACGCTTCAAATTTGTGTAAGATTTATGTCGATCTGTACCCGCTTTCAAGCGATCACACACGGGTTCTACCTTTTCATCCGCGTCTTTCAACACATCCGGCAAAGAAATATGTTTTTCCCCTACTTCAACCCAACACAAGGGCGTAATAACCTCCAGCCATACAATGCCTCATACAGTGCCATCTGTACACTCGCTTGGTAACTTTTGTTATAAGAAAACTCAACCAAAGGTAAATGCTTCTCCCAAGTTCCTTGGAACTCAATAATACAACATCTCAGCATATCCTCCAAAACATGGATAACCTGCTCAGATTGTCCATCCGACTGAGGATGATACACGGTGCTGAAATTCAACCTCGTACCCAAGCCCGATGAAAACTCACCCAAAACCTTAATGTAAGCCTCGAATCTCTATTTGAAACAATGGACTTAGCACGATCTCGAAAATGTACAAATCTGCCAACTTGTCTAGCGTATATGTCGTATGCATTGGCAGAAAATGTGCACACTTTGTGAATCGATCCATAATCACCCAAATGAAATCCTTTTTAGCCGGTGTTAAAGGTAACCCTGACACAAAATCCATGGTAATTCTCTCTCACTTCCATTTTGGTATTCTCAACAGTTGCAACAACCCGGATGAAAACTGATGTTCAGCCTTGACCCGCTGACACACCATGCAATTAGAAACAAACTCAGCCACATCATTCTTCAAGCCAACCTAACAATACACTTATTTCAATCCACGATACATCTTTACACTACCGGGATGCATAGCAAAAGGACTAGAATGTGCATCCATCAAAATAGTGCACCTTAACTCCGGATCACCTGGCACCACTATTCGACCCTTAAAACACAAAATTACATCACTATCAAAATCAAAATCCATCAAATTACCCTCCGATATATCCTTAACATGCTCAACCAAGGAATCATCAAACGGTTGCTTAGCTCTAATCATATGTGACAACGTAGGCTTAACTTGCAACTCAGCCAACAATTCACCTTCCCGTGTCATACTCAACCTAGAAAACATAGCCCTAAGCTCAACTACAACCTTACGACTCAACGCATCCATAACCATATTAGCTTTTTCAGGATGATACTCGATCGTCAAGTTGTAATCCTTAAGCAACTCCAACCATCTACGTTGCCTAAGATTCAAATCCTTTTGAGACATCAAATACTTCAAACTTTTATGTCCGTAAGCTAGAGTGTCAATGTGAGGAAGTGGGAAGTTATCTTTCGGGTTGGCTTTGTTTAGACCCCGGTAATCAACACACATCCAAACTTTGCCGTCTTTTTTTTGAAACATGTACTATTTATCTACCCACTCTGAATATTTGACTTCTCACAGGAACTCGACATTATACTGTTTCTTTACCTCTTATTTTATCTTCAGCAGCATATCGGGTCTCATTCTTCGCAACTTCTATTGGGCTGGCTTGTAACCCCCTTTTATGGGAAGTTTGTGTACCACCACATCCGTACTCAATCCAGGCATGTCTTGATAGGACCATGCAAAGAAATTATTTAAACTCTAGGAGGAGTTTCATCAGATCATGTTTTGTTTTTGCGGTAATACATGTCCCGATCTGTACCTCATTTTTTTATTTCCCAAGCTCATAGTTTGTACTGACTCTTAGTGAAGTGAGATTTACTTTTCATCTTGCTCGACCATTCTTAACAGATCGGGAGACATATCACCATCTTGACCTTCTTCAAAGCCCTGCAGTTCATCTAGACACATATCTTGCTCAAAAATAGGTTTCAGATCAATCTTAGTGTCTCTCGATACATTGATATCAGGGGTCCTGACACGAATAATGATGTCTATGGAACAAATATATTTCTGGAATGGGCAATTTATGGTATAAGTGTATATAAGGAATAATAAATAGTAAGAGAGAAGAAAATGTTTTCCAGATAGGACACAAAAAGTATTATTTCATTGACATAAGGGCAGTAAGCATATGTCCTTTACAAAAAGACCCTTGTTGCTCTCGGGCAAGAGTAACAAGTGTGTTCTAAACATTACTCTGAAACATTCCTAAACACTATAGGGGAGTTCTTCAGCAGTCCAGTTGTTCAGAACAGTTCTAGGGGTATAAGGACAAATTCCCCTTGGATATATTCCTTCATTCCCTTCTTCAGTCACAACATTAATATCCAAAGCTACTAACATTTTTCCCAGCTTAGTTTCTTCATTTTTCTTAATCTGTTTGGGGTGGAAAATCTCGTCGACACAATAGTTTCAGAGAGGCGAGAGAAAGCCATAGGTTCTCAGTTGACCACTTCCAATTTTTTTCTTTAAAAAATTCTAACTCTTTGTTGTCGATGAATTTCTGAGCTAGAGCTTTGAACTCTGCACAGTTTTGGATATCATAATTTCCTCCACCATGGTATGGGCAATGGTCTTCGGAGGATTTCTTCATGTCTTCTGAGCAATGCTGCACCAGGCCTATCTCGACCATTTTTGCCAAACCCACTTCAACAGAGACTTCACTTCTTCAATACCGATTTTGATTCTCCTATTACCATTGCTAACGATTGCATTGATCTCTGACTCGACGTGATTGGCTGATGGATTTCTAGCTGTACTTGGCCCTGCAAAGTCATCGAATCTCACAATCCCCATCTTTATAAAATTTTCAACAAGCTTTCTGAAAGTGATACAGTTCTCGATAGAGTGTCCTACATTCCCTGCGTGATAATCACACTGAGCGTTGGTGTTGTACCATTTCGTGTAAGGGGGTTGGCTAGGTTTGACAAAAAATGGTGCAACCAGCTGGTTTTCTAGCAACTTGAAGAATAAGTCCTTGTATGTGCATGAGAGACGTCTAAAAGGAAGGACCTTCGTCTTCTTGTTTCTTTCTTGAGGATCGAAAGAGGGATTAACTGGTGATCAATGAGACTGTGGCAAAAGTTGATCTTGTTTCTATTGAGGTGTCAATCTAGACATCAAGACAGTCGATATCTTTGTCCTTTTTATGTTTTCCTCATTTTGTAACTCCTCCTCATCTGACCTTTTTTTCATCGGATGAGATAAGATTTCCAAAAGGGAATTTTGAATCTTTTCCAGCATTACCCTGGTAGGACACTCTAAGGCGGTACGAGCAATCTCGTATTGGTTGATGATAGCTTGTTCTTCATCGGGTAATACTTCTTCTACAAAGTCATAATTTCAATTCTTGCTTGTATTTTCAATCCCAATTTGCATGGAAGGGTTTTCTCCTGACCTCTTTGCTTTGGTTACGATAGCCACCATACTTGTTAGCTCATTCATTCACTCTCTTGTTTCTTCTTGGAGTTTGTTTGCGTAATCCATCATCTTTTCTTATGCTTTGGCTAATTTTTCCTTGAGCCATTCGATCTTATCTACCCAAGCAACTAAATCATTCATCTTATATTGTTGAGAAATTATACTAATGGATTCAAGCTTGCTACTTCCTTCAAAGATGAAGACTTTTCCCAAGTCAAAATAAGTTCAAAGAACGTGCCATGACGGATGCAATGTGATGAAATGTGGTGCTTATGCAATGTAGAGCTTAAATATAAACATGAATTGAAATGAGGTATTGATCATAAGACAACTTTCACTAAACAAAAGGTCTTATTACATCAGATATTTTTTATATTTCATCTATCTTGGTATTTGCATAAGTTTCGGCATGTATGTCTGACGTGTAACCTTCAAAAGAAAAAGCCTCTCGTTTCTTTTAGTATTACTCTAAGGTATTGCCTCATACCTGCATTACTTTTTATCTGATCATGTGACCTTTTGTCTATTATGAATGTTTTCTAAATTGAAGATCGCTCTTGAATCAACACCTTTTATTTATCTTATGAATATGCAATGCAAAGAAAAATATAGACAACAACAAAAATCCGTTAGTACGCGTGGGATAATCAAGCTGAAAGTATAAACGATAATTACTTAAAAGTAAATCTATACAACCTACCCGAGCATACTTTTCTACCCGTGCATGTTTTTGAAAAAAAGAAAAAGATCCCACCCAAACATGTTTTCTACCCGCATAATTTGTTGCATAAATATAGGCATGGTATCTAACATACTCTATTGCGTAAAGGAAATAAATAAATAAACAAATATATAAATACTAAAATTAAAGAGTATAATTGAAAGAAATTAAACCCCCTAACATTCTCTACTATGTACTTATGGGGTGATTCTCTAAACAGGCAGATGTTCGGTATGACTATAGACAAGGTAGCTGCTATGGTTCACTACATGTGGCTTAGGTTCTAAAGTAACGGTACTTGAACTGTCACTAGGATATCGATTCAGGAGGATACATTTCCCTAGGTTTGTGCAGAGATAAAGATCTCACGGAGACAAAGGTACATATGTATGCCGAAAGTGATCCACTATCCTGCACGGAGGCGATACCTCACGAAGGCGTAGCTTCTCACTCCCACTTAAAAGGGACGGAGCTCGGGTGCAGAGCTCATGACATGCAAAAATCAAAGAAAATTTTAAAAAACCTTTTTTAAAAAATTTAACAAAAAAGGGGTCACAAAATAAATTAAACCGAATTTATAGTTTCCACTCGTTAAGACAAAAAGTAATCGACCGATGGCTCGACTCTAAAAAAATGGTAGTCCCCAGCAGAGTCGCCAAGCTGTAACAACGGTCCTACTCTGTTGGCGGTGCTTGACGCGTTCTTACAAAAAATTGGTTTTGAATGGAGTCGCCACCAATCTTTTCATTTAGGTGAGATTGGATCACCTGAAAACCCGGTTATTTTAATAAAAACATGTTTTTGTGTCATTTTATTAAAACAACGAGTTTTGGTATGCGAAACCAGAAAAAATAGGTTCAGGAGTCAGTTACGTATGGGGAAGGGTGAGCACCCCCACAACGCCCAAAATTGGTACCTGGTCGATTACGTATTGTCTTAATGATGGAAATTAAGAATTCAAATTTAATTTAAAATTTGTGATCCCCTTTTAAATATTTAACATATTATTTCTTTGTATGAAAGGAATTTACACCCCCTACACCCGGGGCATAATTTCCGTTAGATTCCCAACTAAAGGGAATTTATTTTGAAAATTATAATTCAGAATTAAAAAGGGTATTTTGTGATAGAGATTAACGAAAAGTGGCACCCTTTACATTCGAGGTACGTTTTTCACGAGAATCCCTAATAAAAGGTTTTAATTTAAAATCCAGTTAGAATGAGTGAATGTAAAATATATATGTATATGAAAAGATATATTTAATATACTAGGTAAAAATATAAAACAATGTATAGGATATATATATATATATATGGATATATGTTAGATTGTAAATATTACGAGCATAATAATAGTAATAATAAAAATAATAATATAAAATATGTATATATGTATAGCGAAATGAAAATAATAGTAATAATAATAATATATAACATATAATAATAATAATATAATATAATATAACAATAATAAAATATAACAATATATATATTATAAAAATAATATGGTAATAAAAAAATAAAAACAGTGACTAAAATGAAATAAAGCACAAATTGAAAGGCAAGATTGTAAGGATACAAAGGCGGAAGGACTAAGGCTGCAATTATCCCATTCAGCTTAAAAGGGCGCGAATCCCCCTCGGGTCAGGTCTGCTATTCGGGTCGCCTGGCCAAACGATGTCGTTTTGACCTTTAAAGGCCGACACCAAAACGACACCATTTTGGAAACCCCTTAAATGACCCAAGTCTGCCAAAAATTCATTTATTTGCTTGATTACAAAAAATAAAAATAAAACACTCTCTAAAACTCTCTCAAGTTCTCACTATCGTCCGCTCCCGTATGCTCAACGACTGTCGTGGGCTGTCGTTCGCCAGCGGCAAAAAACTACCGCGGACGATGGTTGGAGTTCATGCCAAAGATGGGTTTGGTTCAGTTTCGAGTCCTAAATTCAAATCTAAGGTTTGTTTCTTCTAAGTCTCCCTCTAACGGCTTAGATCTAATAAAATCCGAATGGTTTTTTTTATACATTTTTTTACCTTTTAATCTCTTTTTTTTCCAATCTGTTTGGGCATTTTTTGATTTTTCATCTCTCTATTTTTTTGGTTCGATTTTCGTCTCTTAATAGTCTCTAATCTTCATTTGGTTGTAGGAATCCCGATTTATAAGGGAGGGGAGCGGCTTTCGAGTGAGCCACGTGTACCGGTGACGCGGATGATCAAGGGCGGTGGCGGTGGCCGCAAAGCAGGGTGGCGTGTCAGGCGACATAAGATAAGGTTTAGGTTTTTTTGGTTTTTGTTTAGTTCAGTTTTAGGGTTTAATTAGTAATCGGTTTAGGGATTAGTTAGGGTTAGTTTAGAGTTCTGGCAGTGGCTGCTGGCGGCGATGAGACAGCGACAACGAATGACTTGGTGTCGAGCAGCGGCGGCAGCTGAGGTTGATGGAGGCGGTGGCGGCTTGGATGAGTGTATTAGGGTTAGGGTTAGCTTTTAGGTTTAAGGGTAGTTTAAGTATTTTGGTTGTAATTTGGGTATCTGGGTTAATTTGTAAATGAGTCTGATACCTAAATAGGTTTAGGTATTAATTGGGTATTTAAATGGGCTGGTTTCATATTTAATTGGGCTTTGGGCCCGGACTAAAATGGGCTACTACAAGATAAATTTTAGAATTTCTTATTGATTTCAACATAGCTATATCCAATCTTAGGTTCACATTATTTTTCTTACTGTTTTTCTTATGCAAAGCAAAAACGGATATATCAAATATCGTTGCTCTTGGCAACTAATTCAAAATACACCATAAATGAATATTGGTACCCCTAAGTACTCTCATTCTTAAAGAATCACGGTTTAACAAAATATATTGCCTAAAAACAGTAGGCTATCATATTCATTTTGTCAATCCAAAATCAAATGCATTCATTCCTCTTGGACTAATTCAAAGAGAATAAAAGTATAAGTTAGAATGGCTTTCTTCTGAGTTTAACATAGCTTGCTAGGCTATTATTAAACTCCCACAAAATGCTTTTAAACTTTGTGAAGTAAACTCTTAAAATTGCACTCACCCACACGCTTTCGTCTCGTTGCCGAAAGTTTTGCGAAAATCACCGGTATTGCCGAACGAGAACTAATCTTCCTTTGCCAGTTACGAAACGTCTACAACTCAAAAAAATATAATTCCATATCAAAATATGTTTCACAACTTTCAGCAACATCAATATAACTCAAACATGCACCCCAACTCCCATAATTTACCAAAAATTCCACAAGATCAAAGATCTAACACTTTCGAACTTCAAACCAATTTTTCTAGCTTCAATTCTAATCCAATTAAACTCTAAATATTATCAATCAAACTTCCAAAATAGTAGCTAACCTTAGTAAACACAAATCACCACAAAACAACCAATATTCTTCAAGAACACCTAACTTGTTTTAGCCAATTCAATTAATTTCGGGATTAATCTTGCAAAATTAGGATTAGATTATTTCTAACCCATAAGAATAATACACAACCCAATATAAAAAATTAGGTTTTCACAACAAATCAAGATTTCATCATCAATCTTCCAAAAACTCAATTCCTCAATTTAATTCCAATTAAATCAATAAAAGACAATCAAAATAAGAATTTAGGAATAGAAAGCATATGAAATATCATTAAGAAACGCCTTAATACCTTGCTTTTGATTGCAAAGAATTTAGAGAAGCCTCCCCAAAGTTGACGCGATCTTCCAAAACCAATGTACAAATGGATTTTTGATGAAAACTAGAATTTAGGAATGAAATCTAGAAGAAGAAAAATGTTTTCAAAAAGAAAATGATCTAAGGTTGTTTAAGAATCCATGGAGGATTTGAGAATTTTATGGAATTAAGGAAATAGGATTTTGAGAGAAAAATGAAGAACTCATTCTTTTTTTTAGAGAAGAATTAAACGTCAATTATGTTTGTTAAATCCCAATAAACTCTAATTAAAATCCAAATAGACCAATAAATCCTTAAAAATTCTTAGCATGTATTCCATTTCAATTTAGTAACTAAAAACACATGTTAAAATCCAATTGGCTTAATTAAATCCATTCAAACAAAAAAATCTTTTATTTAATAAAACCATTAAATAACCCAAAATCAATTTACCAAACCTTAATTAAACTTCTAGAATTAATTAATTAGCTAAAATTTCACTTAATTCTAAACCGACCTGGTCAACTTTCCCAAATCTTCTAGTCCAGATTTTGAGATGTTATACATATTGACCTTTGGGGCCCGTATAGGATTTCCACTCATTTAGGACAGGTTTTTTTTCACTATTGTTGATGACTTTAGTAGGATGATTTAGACTTACTTGTTGAGGTTAAAATCTGATGCAGTCATTCAAAGTGCTTTTTTTCAGTACATCAAAACTCACTTCTCTACTTCAATTTAGACCTTAAGAAGTGACAATGGCACTGAATTTTTTGATTCATCATGCTCAGAATTGTTTTCATCCCTTGGAATTACTTATCAGAGTAGTTGTGTTCACACCCCACAACAAAATAGGGTAGCTGAGCACAAGCACATACACTTGCTTGAAATAGCTAGAGCACATAGGTTTCACTCTTAGGTCCTAATTAAATTATGGGTGAATGTCTTTCGACTTCCTGGTACATAATAAATACATTACATTCTTTTATTCATTGGAAATCTCTTTTTGAGATGCTTCTCAATAAACAGTCTTTTATGGCAAGTTTGATTCTCGTGTTATTCCTTCTGTATTCATGGGATATTCTTCCGCACAAAAGAGATATATTCTTTTTAACCTTGCTACTAAAGTTTTTTTTTGTAAGTATGGATGCTTAGAAACTGTTTTTCCATTTAAACTCCAGCAGGCTTCACTCACTATTATGCCTGATTCTACTCCTTTCTTTCCTTCTCATTCTTTTATATTTGATTCTAAATTTTTGGTCCTGGATTTTCCATCATCTTTTCCTTGGTCTCTTATTCCAGGATCTTCTTCATCTTCCCATAATTCTTCTCTAGATTTGCATCATTCACCTAATACCTCAACAAGTATTTCTGATTCTTCTGCTACTAATTATTCAAATTCTTTTCCATTTGTTGTTAGAAAATCAACCAAAGTAACTTGATCGCCCTCATGGCTTCACGACTTTGTACACTCTTATCAATGTTCTTCCTCTCACCCAAGAAGGTATCACATTTCTAACTATCTCTTATTCCCATTTCCCATCTCATACACAAGTTTTTTTATCTTATACTTCTATTGTTGAACCAACTTCATATTCTACAGTCATAAAAAACCTTGTCTGGATTCATGCCATGAATGAGGAATTATCAGCTTTGGAATCGAATGAAACTTGGTCATTGGTTTCTTTGCCCCCTAGAAAGGTACCCATTGGTTGCAAGTGGATTTTCAAGATCAAATACAAGGCTAATGGAGTTGTTGAACGTTACAAAGCTTGAATTGTTGCTAAAGTTTATACTCAGCAAGAGGGAGTTGATTTCATTGGAACTTTCTCACCTATGGCAAGTTAATCACAGTTCGTACAATTTTTTGCTCTTGCTTCATGTTTCATTGGCCTTTGTGCCAAATGGATGTTCATAATGTCTTCGTCCAAGGTGATTTAACAAAGGAAGTTTACATGAAGTTACACGAGGGATTTTGAATCTATAAGGAGAACATGTTAGAAATCGTTATTCCAAGAATAAAATAAACATTAAAATACAAATCTTTTATTAAAATACTGAATCTATCATAACATAAAATGGATACAAATATCTAAAACAAAAATGAATATAAACAATATTAAATTCATTTACCTGAAGTAGACATAAAACCAATTAGGAAGAAACAGTTGAGGCATGTAGCTACATAGTTTCCTTAAGTCATATTTTTGGCCACTCCTTGGTGCTTGAAATTGTAGGTCATCTGTCTCTCATGATACAAAAACTAGATGATCAGCTACAATAGCACTGCTGCAGAGATCACGAACCTTGCCTTCTCTTATCACCAAAAACTAGGTAGAAAAAGAGAGAAAATTTTGAGTTGCTTTTTAAGTTGTGTTAAACCTAGTATGTTTACACAGTATTTATATAGGTTTCACATATTGAACTATTGGAAATTTTTTACCTAATAAAGCATTTAATATCTAAGAATCAATGAGCCTTAGAGCAATTTTCACAATTACTATATGAATTAAAGGAACCTTTTAATATTTATCCTTCTAATTCCAAAACAAAAAATAAAAAATATATGCTCTTATTTGATGATTTTTCCCCAAATTTGGGTTAAAATATCTGCAAGCCCATAGAGTGCCAGACCGTTCCATATATTCATGTTACCCTCGTTGTGCATCATTGCACATCTTCTAACCAACAATTGGTTCCACATTTTTCCTCAACAACGTTTGGATCAATTTCTCATTCAATGCTTCAAAATTATCACTTTTTTGAACAATCACCAAAATGAATAAAATTGATCATTTAATAAAAAACATTTTGACTCGATGTGGTGATAGAATCTACGATCAATAGCTGCATAGGATAGATAGGTTTCCTCCTTTGAATCTTCCCTTGTGAAAGTATATTTACTTTACTAGATGACCAATAGACGTGATTTCCTTGAATTGTTCTTCCGTTTGTGTAAACGATGATATACTTCATACAATTATGTCTCTGATAAGAATATTAGTTCTCACGGGTATGTCCATAAATCCTTGAGCATCGCCTGATTTAGCAAGATTTCAAATGATCTATGCTCAATAGTCTCCTCATGGGGTCCAACTTCACTCTCACAAAGGTAACTTATGTTGCTCGGCTCATCAAAGCACACAATGGTCATTAAAAGCTTTGCTTAGTCTATTCCACTATGATCATTGTTTACATTGTAGGAACGAACTTGGGGATGAGTACCCCCAAAGTGACCACACAAGGTCTATACAATTAGGTTGTCCCTTCGAACCTATATCTTGGGATTTCCAGTTAAGTAGGTAGGGTTTTCCTTGTCATTGCACCTTTAATTTCTATGAGATTTAGTCTCATTCCTTTAGATGTTTTCTCAACTTGATCTCGAAGTAAGCCTCTACTTAGCAGATCCACGATGTTTTCTTTTGATCTTATAAAATCAAAAGAGATAACTCCATTTGAGATCAATTGTTTAATGGTATTGTGTCGATGACGCATATGTCTCGACTTACCATTAAACATAAAGCTTCGTGCTCTACTAATTTTTGGTTTTCAATATATGAATATTGTGGGCACATGCTTTGGCTTTTCAGGAATATCCTCTCAGACATTCCAAAACCATTTGGCTTTTTCTCTAGACTTGTCTAGAATTACAAACTCAGATTCCATTGTCTATCTAGTTGTAAAAGTTTATCTTGAGGATTTTCATGACATAGCTCTTTTTTTCAATATAAAACATATTCACATGTGCCGTTGGTATCTTGAATATCAGATATCCAAATGGTATGAGTGAATCCTTCTAAATAGTAGAATATCTAGAATAATGTAGGTCATAGTCCCAAGTATATCTGAGATAGCTTAGTATTCTCACAATCTCTTTCCAGAGGTTTGGCCATGGATTGCTTGTGAATCTGCTTAAATTTCTCACAATGAAAGCAATGACAGGTATAGTATAGTTCATTTAGACTGTCTATGACCATTGCATATTCCATTTGGTTAATCTTTATTTTTGGGCAAATGTTGGCTCGTATTCATTGGAGTTTTGGCTATGCCAGAAACATTTTTGCCAAACTCCTCTTGTCCACATACTATGATTGTATCAATATGGTACATGAGGATCTAAGGCGTCATATTGGATTGTCGACCCAACCTGTCACAATTTGAAACCAGCAATTTATTCATAAAATTTAAGTCGTTACCATTGTAAAATATTGAAATATAAAATTTTATTACACAATTATCAATTACTCCCTTTGTCCCAATAAAATTGTCACTTTTGTATTTTAAAATTGTCCCACCTAAATTGATTGCCACATTGAAAAAATCAACAACTATTTAGACCTATATTTCCTTTTCTACCCTTTGTTTTAGTTTCCCAAAAAGCAAAAGTTAACTTTTCAAGGATAAAATTGTCATTTAAATTTTTTTACATCACATCTCTTACCAAAACTTTTTATTTCTAAAACTCCGTGAAAAATCAATATGTGACAGTTTAACTAGGACGGAGGGAGTATCTTACAAAACATGAAACTCAATTTCAAAACAGCTTATAAATAAGTATTCGACTGATAAAACATTTACAGATTCAACTATGTAAGGTCCTACGAATACATATCCCAATAAACAAAAGTATTGTACTATGATAAAAGCAGCATGATGGAATCCTGTAGCAATAGCACTATATAAAGCTCACGATCAATCTACCAACCTACACTTGGAAATAACGATTCATGTAACATCCGAGATAATGGGTTAGAAGATTCGAGCGAGTTATCAGATTCGAGTTGGAATTTTGGTTAGAATTTTGCTAATTAGTTAATTCCAAAAAATGATTTGGTTTGATTAAATCGATTTTTGATGAATCCATTATGGCCAATATTTTTTTAAAAAAATGAAACGATAATTTTATTAAATGACAAAATTGTGTTTTGGGTAATTATTGAATGGGTTAAATTAGTATTAATTTAAATGGTGACTATTTTGCAAGAATTGCCAAGTAATTTTAAATGACTATATTGTAAAAAGAATTAAATTAATGGTTTTATGGGATTACTGACTCATTTACTAGATAAAGCTTTTCCCACTTATTTCTAACTAAAATATGACGATGGTTATTATTTTCTCAATAAAGAAAACGAAAGCTAATTTTTTCTCCCATTTTATCTCAAGATTCTCTCAAACACCATTTTGATTCTCTTTGATTTTCTTATCCAATTTCTATTTATCTTTTTCCTAAATCATTTCTAATAAATAATCACACAAGAGATTTTGATTTTCCTCACCTTGTTCCATGGATTCCATGTTGGAAAGCTAGAGGAGTAATCTCCATTTTTAATTTCCAATTCAGTTGGACAAACGTTTTTTTTCTAATGATCTACTAATTATTTTGTGTTTATTTTCTATCAATCCTATTGTCTTTTGATATTAAAATGAATTTTAATCGATTAATTTTGTTTTTGGATGCTAAAGAGTAAATCATGATTTGATGGATGAAATCTAAATGTTTTAATCGGATTTTTATTTATTCTTATGGGTTAAATGATATTTGATCTCAATTTTATGAAGTTAATACCGTAATTAATTTGATTGATTAAGTTTATATTGGTGTTCTTGAAGAGGGTGATTGGTAGTGTGGTTAGTTGAATTATTTGATCATATATTAGGGTGCATTGTGTATGTTCGATGAAATGGGCTTAAGGAATTATTAAGCTAAAAAAGGGAAATTAAATGGTCGAATGGGCAGTAGCGCAAATAGAGCATGGGCGCTACTGCTTGTCACTGGCCACGAGTTAAGGTCTGAGTCATTGGCGCAACAAGCTGCAAAAGAGGTTTAGAGGCACATTTTGGGCTTGAAGATCCGTGGGAAGATCCAAGAAGACTTATCCATCCACACCTATGTGAACACTCCATGTGAACATAGAAGTTTCTTTCCATAGTTTGCTAAGGAATATTCTTGGCATTATGCCTTGTGGTTGGTAGAGTTGTATCTAGGCCGTTGATGTAAATCAATAAGGACCATCGGATGTAAGGGGACTCAACTATAAATAGAGGCCTCCCCACCTCACTTGTAATCATCCATCTTTTCATATATTCTTGAGTAATAGAGAGCATTCACTCTAAAATCCTCTGAATTGTTCTTTCTTTGTTCTTCACGTTCTTTCAGTGTTCTTCATAGCTATTCTCATAGTTTGTTTTCGCTAAGAACGATCTTGCATTATTTAGTGCCTAGGAAGTTTGATTTTCTGAAGAGTGAAAAGGCTTACTTAGGCATTTATCTTGAGGACTTAGCCTAAGGCCGCACAGTTAGCTGGTTCGAGAAGTTTGGCCCCGTGATAGTTTGTTAGGATATTTGTTTTGATATAATAATTGAAAAATAGTTTTGGACTAACTTGAAAAGAATTCAAAAATGTTTTTAAGTCCAAGCAACTTGAAAATAAGTTTGAGAAGTTTTTGAGAGGTTTTGGAAGTGTTTTAAATGTTTTAGAGTTGCAAAACTAATGTTTTCAACACAGGCGTACCGATATGGTATACCCCGTATCGATACGGTCCAAGGGTTTCAACTACAGTGATTTTCCAAAATTGAAAAATCATACCGATACGCCTCTATGCGTACTGATACAGCTAGGGTGGTACCGATACGTATACATGCATACTGATCCCTGTTTAACTACCCCCAATGGCTATTTCCCAATGGTCTTTCAAATTACAGAGCGTACTGAAATAGACCAACCCATACCGATACGGTTTGCCAAACAAACCAAGGCGTACCGATACAGTTAGCAAATAGACCAAGGTGTTTCGATATGGTTAGCAAGATTGAGCGCAATGGCTAGTAGCTGTACCGATATAGGTACACGCGTACCAATAGAGTTAGGCATATAAGAGCTTAACAACTAGTTTTCAGGAAGGGCGTACCGATACGGGTAACCCGTGTATCGATACGGACAGCTGCAAAACTGCATTAATTGTGGGAAATAGAGGCTACAATGGCTCCAATTCAATCCCAATGGTCTCCAACGGCTAGGAACTCATTTGAGAGTATAAAAGGGACCTTCAAGCTTTAGCAACAACTAATGCTTCAATTGTCAACAACATTATGATGCCAAAATTGTCTTAGGGCTTTTAATTTATATTATTTGTATAGACAACACTTGTGAGCTTTAATTGTTATATTTGCTCAAGTGTTTAGGTTTGGGTGAGTGAGCTTAATTGTGCAAACATCTACCTTGTGAGGGATTTCTTGTTTGCTTTGTTTTCTTTTCTCTTGTAAATAGGGTTTACTCAAGCTTTGGGGTAGAAACTTTGAGTGTGTAAAGGGTTGCCTCCTAAGCCTAAAAAAGGGGAAGAAATTCAAGAGTGAATTTGGAAATCCTTAGTAGGGAAGCTTAGGTAGTGGATGTGGGCTTTGGTTAGAAAGCCAAATCCTCTAAATCCTTGTGCATATTTTCTCATCTTTTCGCTTCCACCACCAACACCCAATAATTGACTTCTCCACCACTTGGCAAGCACAACGGTTAAAGGATATCGAGCCCAATATAGTTGATATTAGAGCTAGGTTCGTGAACCGAGGGTTCGTGGAAGGCACTATTTGAGATAGCAACAAATAAAGGAGGAAACGCTACAGCACATAAGGGTGTGGAGTCCTAAGATGTCAAACAAAGGACCTAGTGATATATTGTAATGCCCCAGTTTTGGGCCTAGATGTTAACTAGGTCAGATAGACGGTTCGAGGAACCAGATTAGAGGATTATAGTCAGTTTCAGGATTAATTCATAGCAAATATTTTTTTAAATGAGTTAAAATATGGGAAAATGTTTTAAAATCTTTATTTGATATATAAATATATATGGTGAAATCAATTTTAGAAAATAAGTTTTGGAAGTAAGACATTTTGTGGTAGTGACTAAAATGTAAAGATTGTGAAATCTGTTTTTCTAGTGACTAAAATGTAAAGGGTCAAAACTTTGAATCTTTAAGGAGATTTTTACCCAAAGTTTAATATCAGACATTCTCCCTTAAATTGGATATTTCAAATGATTTTAAAATGCCATAAATAGGCTTACGGAATTAATTGTATAATTAAAAGCTTAAAACAAATTTGACGTAACTAATTTTTCTCCAAAAGATTTTCCCTCCAGTTCTCTCCAGCCAAAAATTTTTTCCTTCTTCAAAATTTCCAGGTAATATCTTATTTTAACTAATCTTTTGATTTCAAGTGAGTTTCTAATGATTTCCTATCAGAAGCCTATTATTTCCTTTTTTTCTTATGTAAATCCATCCAATTAAGGGGAAAGTCATCAATTAGAGGTGGGGTTCATCCTTCTCCTCTAATACAAGGTTTTTTTTTACTGAAATTCCCAAGTTATTGGTCATTTCCATGTGTTTTCTAATGAGTTTTTATGGTTATAATGGAATCAATTGGTTTAATTGAGTTTTAATTGTGGAAATTGATGAGATTTCGAATTGGATCGGATTTGCTAAGTTCTTAACTGTATTGGAATGTAATTTTGATGTTTTATAATGTTAATAAGTGGGTTTTGGCATTGGAATCCCGAAACTATATGAATCTCTAATTTTCTAGGTTGTTAGTTATGAGGTTTTGAGGGGTTGTGGGTGTTTAATGAATGTTGGAGGTATAAGGATGATGTTAATATGATTTTGGATGTTAATTAATATTAATTGATGGATGAAATCCATATGTTGTAGCTGGGTAAAGTTTGTGAGTTGTTTGGTGATGTTTTCGGTTAGTATGGAAGGGTAATTGTTTGAGAAATTGTTGAGGATTGTTGCAATCTGATGTTGTTTGTGAATGCTTTATGATGAATTAAAAGCTCTGTTTTGTGATGGTTAAAACAGGGGGTTGATCCTCAAGCTTGTATCAATGTTTTGGAAGCTTTAGAGGTGTAGTTTAGCAACGACAAGAGAGGCTTTGCGTGTCGGTGAGTGAGAACGTGTTTTGTAGCTTTTCAAAGGTTTGAAATTTGTGTTGGCGAGTTTAGATCAAGCTTGAAATGCTGGTCTAGGCTTGGAAGTAAGTAAAGGATAAATTCTCTCTCGAACTCGGTTTGGCAATTGGTTTTTATGCACTTGTTTTAAATGGATTGATTACTCATTGTATATGCATGTTTTGAGCATGGTCTACAATGATGCATTGGGAGGTAATGCATGTTATGTTAATGTTTTTGAACATTGGTTAATGCAAGGTTGATTACATTGGTTAAATGATTTTGATGATGTATATGAAAACAATGAGTTAATGCTAATGAAATGAACTGTATTGGCAAGTGATGGCATGAAAAGGTTTTGGAAATGTAATGGATATAGTTTTCCGGCAATAGGATTGATAGTGCATTATAAAATGTCGTCTTGGATGTTGAGGGGTTTTGATTCAGAGTACTGAAAACTCCATCAAAGTACCCTAGCGGTTGAGGGGTTTATATGTACTGAAGACTCCCGTTAGTGGGTTATACATCTAGCCGATGAGTAGTGTCGAGGGGTTTATATGTACCGAAGACTCCACTAAGGGTGTCACAATGGTGGAGGAGTTTATGGGTACCAAAAACTCTCGTGTATGAACCTTGAGATGTCGGTAGATTGTATGTTAAGTGTTGGGAGAATGCTTGTTGAATCCGTGTATCCGATGTTATATTTTGTAAAGTGGAACTTGTTTAATGATCCCTTATAAGTCAATATAATTGATGATGTACCATGGGATGGACTATGTGGTTTAATGTTGATTTAAACATGTTTTACTCTTTAAGCCTTGCATTGGTAGCATGGATGGGAAAGCTTAAATTTAGTTTAGCAAATGGGACTTTGCTGTTGATCTATGATACATGTTGCATATGGTTTAATATGCATGTTTTGGATATGTTAGGTGCTTGGTTTAAAAAGGCATGATGTTGAAATAATGATTGAAAAGTGTTTTGGAAAGTGGCTTTTCAAAGGGATTGTAAAATGGTTTTATATGCATTGATGGTGTTTTGTTTTAGAGCACTCCTTGCTAAGCCTAATGTGCTTTCGCTCTTTTTCCATCTATGTAGAGAATTAAAGGTTGGAGGCAGCGAACAAGCAAAGGGAAATCCAAGGACTTGTGTTTGCTAAAGTACAACTACGAAATTAGACTTGTAGTATTAAAGGCAATATGGTTATTCGTTGTTTGGGAGGGTTGTTTGCTAAACCCCCTATTTGTGCAAGTTTTAAATGCTGGTTTGGTTTTGTAATAGGCCTAAAGTACTTGATATGTATTTGGTGTTATGTTTCGAATGTTGAGTAGGAAGCATGCCTTTAGATGATATGGATGAATATGTTAGACTTGTTCGGTTGCTTAAAATGTTGTTATGTTGATGTCAAGCCTACTTTTGATGCTATATGTTGTCTAGGATATGTTTAAAGTTGATTGAAGTGAGCCAAAAAGTCATATGTTGGACCTAGAGGTCATTATAGGTCTTCGCGTACTGGTACGAGTACCCAAGGATCGGTACGCAAGGTCTTAAACGGCTCTATTTTAGGTGTAAGATGCAAAGGGGTACCGGTACGGGTAGCCGCGTATCGGTACACCCCTTGAGTTTTGTACATATGAATCGGTACACAGGTTTAAGTATCTGTATGACCCCTTCATTTTTGAAGATCCGTACTGATACACGGGGTTTCATATCGTTACGCGATTTGGTCATTGGAATTCTGAGTTTTGAGAAATCACAAGGGGATGAGTATGGGGACAAGAGCGTATCAATACGGGTGGGTTAACATACCGTATCGGTACAGCTATTTGTGTATCGGTACGAGTAGTCATTAAAGTCGTTAAGCTGTATCGGTATGGGCTTGCCCGTATCGGTACGCCCTGTTGATTTTGTGCTTATCAGTTTGCTGAAGTTTGTAAATCTTGCAATTTAGTCCCTGAATGTTATGTATGCAATTGAATGAGTTTGAATAATTATTTTGAGCTAGAATTTAACATGTGAGCATGGAATTAGACTAATAAAGGTTTGGTAACCTAAATTTTTTGTAAAGACCCTATAATTTTTGGAAATTACATTTTGGTCCCTTATATGCGTTCTTGAGCAATTGAACCATGTTTTGAAATTTGATTTCAATGTAACATTTCTGCTGAAGCATGCTCACTTTAGAAAATTAATTTAATGCATTTAGACAAGATAAAGATGGAAAAAATGGACCCGATTTAGGTTATTAGCTCAGGTTTGCTTCGGCAAACCTAATGTGATCCTTTTAGTTCGGTTTCGGCTAGGCCGAGCTAAGGAGGTTACTTTTGGTGGTATCAAAGCCAGGCTTCGAAAAGTGGGATGATGTTGGTGTATTGTTTTGCGTGTTTATGAACAATTGGTATGTTGTTGATGATTGTTCAGTGCTGTATGCTATGCACGATGATTGTTTATGTGTACGGTGTTTGATATATGCCATGTTGGGGTATAACTGGGGACACATTGCCTTATTACTACAGTTATAAAATGATTTGTTTTAAAAATAAATGCCTTGGATCCTTGCTTGGAGCTGGCCTAATTATTTTGTTTGTGTTATCCTGCTTTAGATATATTTTGTTACTATGCCATCAAAGAGAGGGTTAGGGTCGAGTATGACCACTGTCGAGGGGCAGGGAATCGAGGATAGTGTTGTGCTTCACAAAATGTTGCTGCCTTATTCGTTGAATCCACCCGAGGGTGTGGAGCTTGTATTACTCGTATTAGTTGGGTCAGGGTATGGTGATTTGACGCTGGTAGAGCGGGTGATAGTCAAAGTTTTTTTAGCAGTTGTGGCTGGGATGCATGTGCCTGTATCTGCACCTGTTGGAGTTGCATGTTCAGTACCCCTGGTGGAGGGCCTGGAGAGGCTGAGAAGTGTTGAGTTTAGAGGGTTAGGACCCGTGGCATCGAAAGTGAGAACTATAAGTTTGGAGCGGAGTCGGGGAATATCTAATCGTGTTGGAAGCTATGGTTCTCAAAAGGGAGTTTGGAAAGGTGGGCGCAAGAGGCACCATGACATGAGGCATCGACCCAATATTAGATGTGTTGGGGGCAGTACTGAGTGTAACCCTTTCGACTTGACTAGACGCCAGACCGAACCGAACGAGCTATATTATGTTTACCGAAGTAAACTGGGAAGATGAAACCTAAAACGCGTACATTTTTTATTCTTTTATCTTATCTAGATGCATTATTACTTTCCTGCATGTACATACTGTTAACAAGTGAGAACTCAACTCAATCGGGCATCGAATCGACATTCAAGTGGACACAAATGTAATTTAGGGACTAATTGCAAATTTAGTAAAATAAATGGACTTTTCACAATTTTAAGTTACCAACCTTTAATTAAATATATTTCATGCTTACATTTCAAAAATCAACTCAAAACGATCATTCAATCTCATTCAATTGCATTACCAAGATTTCAGGGACTAAAACGCAAGGAAACAGAACTTTGCTTCCATGACAATAACTGAATTAACAGACAACCGTATCGATATGGTGTCTCACATAAAATAGCCCCGTTTGGATACGTTGTATACCATTTCGATACACCTAACTGGAACAAGGTTCAGTTTAAATTTACTTAACACTCGTACCGATACGATATTGAGGTGTTTTACTACGCGGGTTACATCTCAAAAAGTAGTTTCCAGTAACGTAAGTCCATACCGGTACACTCAAGCTCGTATCGAAACGCCAAGCTTGATTTTGTCTATCTATACCGAAATAGTTGCCCACGTACCGGTACTTTAAGCTTGAAATGGCTTGCCCCTACCAAAATGGAGACACCTGTACTGGTACGCCTGAACCTGTAATGCCATTTATAGATGGTTAAACATGCTTACAACCACACCAAAACATCCTAACATGCTCCTAACATACATTTGGCATACTCAGGGTTCATACCACATCGAAGCATCACATGATCAACATTGATTCATGGCATATTGCATCATATGTAAAACTGTAGGCATGCTTCCTAGAAAACCATTCAAGTAGAACACAAACCATAAACCATTACCAAAAACAAACCATAAAGGTCATTTACAACTCAAGAGCAGCTTCTACAAAACATCTCCCAAACAACCACGGAAACCCCCATTGCCCTTATTACTTATAGTCTAGTTCAAACATACTTTGGTTACCAAGTCTTGTACCGATCCCTTGCTTCCCGCTGCCTTTCGAACCTTTAATTTTCTGCATTGATGGACAAAGAGAGCGTAAGCACACTAGGCTTAGTGAGGAGTGCTCAAAAACAAAACACCATCAATTCATTTTAAACCATTTCTCGACAACACATTGAAATCTCATTTTAATTATTCCCTAAACATCATTTAAACATTACCATTGAAAACATCATGCCTTGAAAACCATGCACTTTCCATCATTAAAAACCAGCATATTAAATCACATGCAATATGAATCATTTACAACAACAAATTCCATTGCTAAACCTTCATTTAAGCCTTCCCATGCATAACAACCACATGCAAAGCTTAAAGAGTAAACATGTATAAATCACATTATACAACATAAACTTTCCAATGATACATCAACAATTATATTGGCTCACAAGTGATCATTAACCAAATTCATTTACCAAAAGAGTTCATCGGATACACGGATTCAACAAGTGTTTACCCAACACTTCATACATTCTCATCGGCAACACAAGGTTCACACACGGGAGTTTTCGGTACACATAAACCCCTCCACCGTTGTGACACCCGGGGCAGAGTATTCCGTACACCATATAAACCCCTCAACACCACTCATTGGTAGATGTACAACCCACTAACGGGAGTTTACGGTACCATATAACCCCTCGACCGTTAGGGTACTTGGATGGAGTATTCGGTACACCGTAAAACCCCCTCAACATCCAAGGTGACTTATTATAGTGCACTATCAATCCTATGGCCGGCCAACTATATCCGATAACAATTTTAAAACCACATCATTTGCCAATATAATTAACCATGTAACATTTACCTCACTATTTTTAACAAGCATTAACCAAACCATTTTCCCAAAGCAACAACCATGCTTTAAACCACAAGTGTAAACCATATACCTACAAGGATCACTTACCATGTGCATCATTCAGGATTTCATGCTTAAAAACAGTATATCAAATACTTTAAATCATACATAAACAGTAGGTAACATGTAAATCAAAACAAGTGCATAAAACCATTTAACACTAGCACGACCGAGAGAGAAAACCATATTTACTTACTTCCGAGTTTAAACCAGCATATCAAGCTAAGTTTAAACTCCCATAAACCACCTTTAAAACATTCCAAAGCTGAAATACACGTTCTCACTCACTGATAAGTGAAACCTCGATTTGTCGACACAAAAACAAGCATCCGAAGCCTCCAAAGCTTCACTGATCCCTTCCAGATCCATCTCCCCTATTTTAACCACATCACAACAGAGGATTAATGCATCTCATTGCATTCAAACACTGCAACAACAAATCCAAACAGACTTCCACAATCTTCTCACAATTACCCAACCATAACAACAGAAAATATCATCTAATCCTTTCCAAACACAACCCAGCCACAATCTAACAATAGATATCTTCAATATCGTCAATTAACACTTAAAAACATGAGTATTTCATCCAAACACTTCCAGCAACTAAACATCCACCACAACTTCAAAAAAACACCAATCTAACAACCTAAACAATTAGAGATTCAAGAGTTTCGGTATTCCATTGTTAAAATCAACCTAACAACATTATAATACATCCAAAATATGTTTAAAATCAATCATCAACACTAGAAAACAAATCCAATTTGCAACTTTCTCTTTTTCATCAATTTCACCTAATTAAATCAATTAATTCGATAATAAAACAAAAATCAGATTATAAACTATAAATCAAGGATCAAACACTTGGGAATATCAATAAAGAACCATTCAATAGAGGAGATCACAGACCTTACCCTATTGTGTGATTTCTCCCTTAATTGGTTTGTTTAAAGCTAAGAAAACATAGGATTTCAATGAGATTTTGCAAAACAAAGTTAAAGAATCAAGTTTAAATCAATAACCTGAGTAAAAGGAGTCTCTCACCTCTAGATTTTGATGAAATTCTGAATGTTTGGTAGAAAAGAAGTTGAGAGAAAAGGTTTAGGAAAAAGTTACATAAATTTTCTTTAAAAGCAAATAACTAACTTAGATATTTTAATCCCTCTTAATCACCCTTTAAAACACAAGTTTAAAATGATTTAATTGAAGGGAGAAACCACCATAAAAACTTGGTAAAATTAGATCCTTAAGGATTCTAAGAATTTGACCCTTTTCATTTTAGTCACTTTAAAATAGCTTCCAAAAATCGCATTTTGGTCACTAACCAAAATGTCACATTTCCTACTTTCATTTTCCAAAATTGATTCCACCAAAAATCAATACATTTAAAAGATGATTTTTAACTATTTTCCCACATTTTTATCTTACTAAAAATATACGACCCCGAATCCAACTTGAATCTCTAACACGGTCCACTGGACCGTCTAATAAGCCTCAAAACCGCTAGGCCCAAAACCGGGGCGTTACAACCCTTCCCCACTTAAGAAATTTCATCCTTGAAATTTTCTCGGATGTAACCAAAGGCAGATACAGTTCCAACATATCCGACTTACATTCACACGTGGCTTCTTAATACTGCGGTGTCTCCGCCACACCTTAACAAAGCCAACCCTCATACCACGCAAAACCCTACTGCTGGCAACAAGGATTTCCATGGACCCTTCACACAAGATAACTCAAATCTTCAACACAATGCCTTTCACTGGCACAACATGCAAGGAAATCCAACCGATACCTTTGCAACATCGTCACACGACACACAACATGGAATCCCTCAAACATAGGAGATAACCTCAAACAATAAGCAACATGACCCACACGCTCAACAAACTCGTATGGTCCCAAAACCCCGACTAAGTTTTTTTCAGCCCAAACCACGTCACCCTCTTCCAAGGCGACACCATCATGATCACCCGATCATCAACAACATACTTTAAAACACTACGCCTCAAATCCGCGTAGGATTTCTAACGACCCAAAACTGCTCTCAAGCGCTTACATAACAACTTCATCTTCTCACTGGTGCTTTTCCATACATCAGACATGGGAACATACTTTTCCTTAATTTCAGCCCAACCCACGGGTGTATGACACATCCAACCACACAATTCCTCGTACGGTGCCACCTACATACTTGCATGATAACTTCCAATACAACAAATTCTACCAAAGGCATTTTCTTTTCACGTTTTCCCTGGACTCAATGATACACAACCGAACTTAACTTTCAAAACCTGAATTCCATGCTCTACCCCACCATCTAACTAGGAGAGATATGAAGTACATACACTCAAGCTCAAGCAACATCTCTACAACCTTGTCATAACTCACGAATCTTCATCCAAAACTATGGACTCAAGCCCATAGTGCAACCGGACTAACCCGGTAATACACAAATCTGTCACCTATCCCCAAAACATACATCACAAGCATATCCACAAAGGTGCGCACACTTCGCAACCCAATTAGTAACCACCCAAAGGAACTCCTTTTTGATCGACGTCACAGGCAACCCAGACACAAAATCCATGGTGATTCTTTCCTACCTCCATTCCGATATCCTCAACGATTACAACAACCTGAAAGAAAACTGATGCTCAGCTTCCACTCGCTGACATACCATGTATTGAACAACAAAACCAACCATATTTCCCTTTTTACTAACCCAACATCACTCCCTTTTCAAACCTTGATAAATCTTGGTATTACTGGAATGCATATCACAAGAACTGACATACGCCCCCATCAAAACCATGTATCTCAACTCAACTTCAAGGGACGCCACCTTCTGATCTTTAAAACACAACACCCTATCACCTTTAATATGAAAATCCATCGAATTTCCTTCCCTCATAACCTGAACTTGTGATACTAAAGATCATCACACAGTTACCTTCCTCTACTCAACTGTGACCAGGATGACTTCACTTGCAACTCAGCCATCAAGCCTCCATCACGCATCATACCTAACCGCGTAAACAACATCCTCAACTCCACCGCAACCCTTACAAACAAAACATCGGCTATAAGCTTAGCTCGGATGATATTCAACCATCTAACTATAACTCTTAAACAACTCTAACCATCTAGGTTGTCAAAAACTCAAAACATCATTCATCATTTTGTTCTAACCCCACATGATCTGTGCATACGACACACTTTTCACCATACAATTAATGTCTCTAAAACATTTTTACAACCAACATCATGGCCAGCTTCACATCATGCGTAGGACAAAAGTGCTCGTGCACCTTTAACCAGATGCATAAGCCATAACTTCACTTTCAACACTACAACCTCAACAACCCTCGATGCTAAGAACTGGACCTAACCAACCCACAAACTGCCAATTCTAACTTGGTTGCTCAAGAACTAGCACAAGCCAGACTCCCAAGAACCATATTACCAATACCACCTTCATACACTACCTTACTTATACCATCACTCCATTGATTTCTGATCAGTCATCCATAAGTGTGAACATATGTATGCATGATCACTTATATGCCCTCTTAGATGTCTATGTGTATGTATGTAAAACCTCTAATGTTATGCTCAAATGTATGCATGTACTAACATATTTACATATACATATAAGTGTTTTTGCACTGTGCATGTTTACTTGTTCACACTTACTAATAACATTCTCAGAACCAGAATTCTTACTAACATACCCAAAACTCATACTTCCCAAACAAAGAACAACATTCACTTTCCCCAAAAGATCTACTAAACCATCCATATTTATCGTTCACAACCCTTCTCGACGCTTCTGTACATGGAGAGACCCTCATTAAGCATAACGACCAACGAATCCAAAAACTCAAGGACTACCTGACTTATCATAACTATGAACGCAGCCCATGCATCGGTCAACCCAAATGGCATAACCCCAAAATACATACTACCGTAGCCCTTACAGAAGATAAATCTAAACACCAGCACATTATTTACGTTTAACAGATAACACCCGGACTGAAGTTGAACTTACAAACCACTGAAGCATCCCTAATCTGATCAACAGAATATCAGTCTGCTCAGCTACCAAAGCCCCATGCACATCTGCATTGTACCATCCTCCTTTTTCCACAACAACACTGATGTAACCCCTGGCAAAACACTAAGCCTAATAGCCCCTTGGTCAAGCAACTTCCTCGAGCCATGCATAGGGAGAAATAGACACTGAAGTTGCATTTTCCTACAACTTAATGTTAAATTTGACCTCTCAATCTAATGACAAACCTGGCCATTCCCTCGAAAACATCTAGGAACTCACATACCGCACGAATATCCTGAGCACGTACTTTCTTTAAACTTGGATTCAAAACATAGACTAGGAATACCTTACAAACAAGGATCTATCAAACGACTTGCTCCCAGCACCGAAACAACATTAAACAAGAATTTTAACATTCTCGCCCGTGATTACCACCTCGTAATTATTAGCAAGTTTCAAGGAACTTGGTAGGATCTAAAGCCAACCACAACTCTCTGATCCAGCCACTAATCCAAACCCAGGATTACATTAAAACCGGTGGAGCAACAACTCTAACAAATCAACCGCAACCTCAAGATTTAAACCACCAAAGGCATTTTTAACCATCCTTCCCACAACTACCATCTCACCGAGAAAACCAGCCCAATATATTTGCACAACCATCACCCACAATACGATCATTCAAACCACAATTCTCACAATCATCGACAACAACAAGCACAGGGGTTACACACTACATTACAAATACGGATAATCCTGCCTCATGAGATCACACAATCCACATACCTAACATGTATTGAATACTGTTCTAGCCTGGATACTCTGACCCCGCGGTTTTCACCCAGCACTGTCATCACCTCGCCTCAACTTAGGGTGATATCCTCTATCACCATTCCTTCAAAACTGAACATTACCAAAATCCGCAATTCTCTTTCTAGAGCCAGAACCTTCCACACGAGGCCAATAAACCCAGATTTTACTCGATGTACTTTGTCCGTGTACCAACATGTCAAAAATGGTGTAGTTGAAAGCCAACATGTACACCTTAACATCATGTACCAACTCATAACAGACTCAGTCACAGCGATACCTCTCTTTCGGTACCCGTTCAGGAGCATACCAGCTTAACTGAACAATTTGTACCCTAAACTCGACCACATACACACAACCCTAAACCCAAGCCATGAACTCTCGTTCCTTTTTATCCGAGTGTCAAAACCCCAGACACTTCTTAAAGACAGCATGAAAAGACTTCCAATCCATATCATGGGATTCCACGCTTGCAGATACAATTGTCCACCAACTAGGAACATCATCATGCAACAGGGATTCAACACATCCCAACTTACGGGTACCAATACACCCTATCAAATCAAAACCTGGATAACATTGGCCATTCCAATCTCAGATGCCTTGAGATACAACCTATGATACTCAACTCCTCGCAAACTGCAGAGATATTCCAATAGCAACTTTGTTTGCCCAATCGCTGGTGCAAACACACGTACTCCAACAACACCAGTTTAAAATATCGCCTATAGCAAGGCATCATATTACCCAGCACCAGATCAACCGGCACATGTTGTACATACTTTGGGGTGACAAACCCCCAGAAGACACAACACTCTCCTCACTCGCTGCCCAAAGGCAACATCATCATGCTAATTCTTATGTCTTCTCTCGGTCGTGTCATAATACATTTTCTAAGGCATGATAATCATTTCAAAACAAAAATAACCAAGCCAGCTTCAAGCAAGGATCCAAGATTTCCATCTCAAAATCATACATTTCAACTATAATAATAAGGCAATGGGTTTCCCAAATTTCCCCCAACATGGCATAATGCAATCACCGTGCATAATGCAATCATCGTGCATATCAAACATCAGATAGAAACTCACAATAACTTCACAACAATCAAACCAATTCCCAACCATCGCAAACCTGGCTCTGATACCACCAAATGTAACCCCCTCGACCCGGCCTAGACTCTAGACCGAACTGAGTGAGCTACATTAGGTTTACAGAAGTAAACTGGAAGATGAAACCTAAAATGCATCCATTTTTTTCTTTTATCTTGTCTAGATACATTATTACTTTCCTACATGTACATACTATTCACAGGTGAGAACTCAACTCAATCGGGCATCGAATCGACATCCAATAGGACACAAATGCAATTTAGGGACTAAATTGCAATTTCAGCAAAATATAGGGACTTTTCTCAATTTTAAGTTACCAAAATTTAGTTAAATATATTTCATGCTTACATATCAAAAATCAGCTCAAAACGATCATTCAATCTCATTCAATTGCATCACCAAGATTTTAGGGACTAAAACACAAGGAAATAGAACTTCACTTCCATGACATTAACTAAATTAACAGACAACCGTATCGATACGCGGGTAACCATATCGATACAGTGTCTCACATAAAATAGCCTCGTTTCGATATGTTGTATACCATTTTGATACACCTAACTAGAACAAAGTTCAGTTTAAATTTACTTAACACCCGTACCGATACGATATGAAGGTGTTTCAGTACGCGAGTTACATCTCAAAAAGCAGTTTCCAGTAACGTAAGTCTGTATCGATACACTCAAGCCTGTATCAAAACGTCAAGCTTGATTTTGTCAACTGTACCAAAATAGTTGCCCGCGTACCGGTACGCTAAGCCTGAAATGGCTTACCTATACTGAAACGGAGACACCCGTACGAGTATGTCTGGACCTATAATGCCATTTATAGCTGGTTAAACATGCCATTTATAGCTGGTTAAACATGCTTACAACCACACAAAAACATCCTAACATACATCCAGCATACTCAGGGTTCACACCACATCGAAGCATCACAGGATCACCATCGATTCATGGCATATTGCATCATATGTAAAACTATATATTCAAGTAGAACACCAAGCCATAAACCATTACCAAAAACAAACCATAAAGGCCATTTACAACTCAAGAGTAGCTAAACAAACTTGATCAAACATGGATTTCTACAAAACATCTCCCAAACAACCACGAAAACCCCCATTGCCCTTATTACTTATAGTCTAGTTGAAACATACTTTGGTTACCAAGTCTTGTACTGATCCCTTGCTTCCTACTACCTTCCGAACCTTTAATTCTCTGCATTGATGGACAAAGAGAGCGTAAGCACACTAGGCTTAGTGAGGAGTGCTCAAAAACAAAACACCATCAATACATTTCAAACCATTTCTCGACAACACATTGAAATCTCATTTCAATCATTCCCTAAACATCATTTAAACATTACCATTGAAAACACCATGCCTTGAAAACCATGCACTTTCCATCATTAAAAACCAACATATTAAATCATATGCAATGTGAATCATTTACAACAACAAATTCCATTGCTAAACCTCCATTTAAGCCTTCCCATGCATAACAACCATATGCAAAGCTTAAAGAGTAAACGTGCAACATGTATCATTAACCAACAACAAGTTTCCTTGCTAAACCTCAATTTAAGCCTTCCCATGCATAACAACCATATGCAAAGCTTAAAGAGTAAACATGTATAAATCACATTAAACAACATAAACTTTGCAATGATACATCAACGATTATATTGGCTCAGAAGTGATCATTAACAAAATTCATTTACTAAAAGAGTTCATCAGATACACGGATTCAACAAGTGTTTACCCAACACTTCATACATTCTCACCGACAACACAAGGTTCACATACGGGAGTTTTCGGTACACATAAACCCCTCCACCATTGTGACACCCGTGGTGGAGTATTCGGTACACCATATAAACCCCTCAACACCACTCATCGGTAGATGTACAACCCACTAACGGGAGTTTACAGTACCATATAACCTCTCAACCGTTTGGGTACTTGGATGGAGTATTCGGTACACCGTATAAAACCCCTCAGCATCCAAGGTGACTTATTATAGTGCACTATCAATCCTATGGCCAACCAACTATATCCGAAAACAATTTTAAGCCACGTCACTTGCCAATATAAGTAACCATTTAACATTTACCTCACTATTTTTAACAACCATTAACCAAACCATTTTTCCAAAGTAACAACCATGCTTTAAACCGCAAGTATAAACCATATACGTACGAGGATAACTTACCATGTGCATCCTTCAGCATTTCATGCTTAAAAACAGTATATCAAATACTTTAAATCATGCTTAAACAGTAGGTAATATGTAAATCAAAACAAGCGCATAGAACCATTTAACACTAGCATGACTGAGAGAGAAAAACCATATTTACTTACTTCTAAGTTTAAACCAGCGTATCAAGCTAAGTTTAAACTCCCATAAACCACCTTTAAAACATTCCAAAGCTAGAATCCATGTTCTCACTCACCGATACGCAAAACCTCAATTTGACGACATGAAAACAAGCATCTGAAGCCCCCAAAGCTTCACTGATCCCTTCCAGATCCATCTCCCATGTTTTAACCACATTACAACAGAGGATTAATGCATCTCATTGCATTCAAACACTGCAACAACAAATCCACATAGACTTCCACAATCTTCTCACAATTACCCAACCACAACAACCGAATACATCATCTAATCATTTCCAAACACAAACCGGACACAATTTAACAATAGATATCTTCAATATCATCAATTAACACTTAAAAATAGGATTATTTCATCCAAACACTTCCAGCAACTAAACAGCCACCACAACTTCACAAAAACACCAATCTAACAACCTAAACAATTAGAGATTCAAGAGTTTCGGTATTCCATTGTTAAAATCAACATAACAACATTATAATACATCCAAAATATGTTTAAAATCAATCAACAACACTGGAAAACGATCCAATTTGCAACTTTCTCTTTTTCATCAATTTCACCCAATTAAATCAATTAATTCGATAATAAAACAAAAAATCAGATTATAAACTATAAATCAAGGATCAAGCACTTGGGAATATCAATAAAGAACCATTAAATAGAGGAGATCACGGACCTTACCCCTATTGTGTGATTTCTCCCTCAATTGGCTTGTTTAAAGCTAAGAAAACATAGGATTTCAATGAGATTTTTCGAAACAAAGTTAAAGAATCAAGTTTAAATCAATAACCTGAGTAAAAAGAGTCTCTCACCTCTGGATTTTGATGAAATTCTGAGTGTTTGGCAGAAAAGAAGTTGAGAGAAAAGGTTTAGGAAAAAGTTACATAAATTTTCTTTAAAAGCAAATAACTAACTTAGATATTTTAATCCCTCTTAATCACCCTTTAAAACACATATTTAAAATGTTTAATTGAAGGGAGAAACCACCAGAAAACTTGGTAAAATTAGCTCCTTAAGGATTCTAAGAATTTGACCCTTTTCATTTTAGTCACTTTAGAATAGTTTCCAAAAATCTCATTTTGGTCACTAACCAAAATGTCACATTTCAAAATTCTATTTTCCAAAATTGATTCCACCAAAAAACAATATATATTAAAAGATGATTTTTAATTATTTTCCACATTTTTATCTTACTAAAAAATATACAACCCCGAATCCAACTCAAATCTCTAACCCGGTCCACCAAACCGTCTAATAAGCCTCAAAACTGCTAGGCCCAAAACTGGGGCGTTACATTGAGATAGGATAGTTTAGTCATGATTCCACCATTAAGACACTTGGGTGTGCTCACTGTGGAAAAAGTCATCCCAGAATGTGTTTGAAAATACCAAAGACGTGTTAGAGTTGTGGGTTGTGAGGCCATGTGAGGCGTGACTGCTTAAAGTTGGCTGAGGGTGGACGAACGTCTGTTTCGGTGGCTGTTGATGCTTGCTATAGATGTGGTTCAAAAGATCACCTAAGGCGTGATTGTCCGCTACTGGTTAGAGGTGCGTAAGCTCTAACACCTGTTGTGGAGCCGTTGGGAGGCCGTGGACATGATCAGGGCTTTTATCAGTATATTGATGAGGGTTAGAGGATCAAGCCGCCTGGCGTTGTTGACCAGTCTGGGGATAAAGGTTCCGCGAGGGTGTGTACATGTCGTGAGGGATGTAACAACATCGATGTGATTGCAGGTATTTTTACATTGGAATCCTTGTCATTGTTTTCTTGGTTAAATTCTGGTTCTACACATTCTTGCATCTTACATGAGCATGTAAAGTTGTTTGATATGCGTGTAAAAATACTTCATGTGGTGTTCGAGTAATTAGTTTTAGATGAGATAGAAATGGTACAGAAGCTGTACCGTAGAAGTTCCTTGATAGTTTAGGACCATAGGGTTACCGAGAATTTGTTGAAGTTATCGTTTATGGTTTGATAAGGTGTTGTGTAAAGATTGGTTGTTCAGGTGACGTTGTGAGCTTGGAAACCAAACTGAGTAGTGAGGGTTGAGGTATGTGGTTGGTTGCGAGATTTCTATTATTGTTATGGTCAAGAGATGAGTGTTAAACCTTTGCTTAAGGTATGCCATTGAGTCGTTGGTGATGATGGCCAGTAAGAACTTGATGAAGTTGACACATTGTTTTGTTAGGTAGGAGTAGGGTAAGGTTTGACATGAGGTGTTAAAGTATTAACTTCCTTTGGAAAACATGTTACAAGGGGGATCTTAATTTTGGTGATTCGTGTTGGAAAGGGGTTGAGTGCCTTGTTTGTTGTTGTCCCGGTTGTGATGTTTGAAGGTTTTTGGTTGCATGGGATCGTGCTTTGTGCAGGGGATTAAGTTGGAAATTTTGGATTTCTTATGTTGGTGGTTGCTCGTGTGAATGGGGTATCTCTAAAGTGGTTTGAAGTGAGTTGTTGGGTTTTTTGGGGATTTGTGAAGTCTATGGCTTCTGGTAATGTGTTGCTAGAGGAGTCTAAGAAGTTGTTAGCGGTTGTGAGGTTAGATTGGCAGTAAGTTCTGCTATCATGGCTATCGAGGTTTGTTGTAAGTTGTTGACGGATACTGGGAAATGTATACGTTGGGTTGTGTCTTTAAATAATAATGGTAGAAAGAATGATGCTTTGGAAGTTTTGGGTCCCAAAATATTTGTGTGATCGTAAGTAGTAGTAAGTGGTTTAAGCTGTTAGTTGGTAAAAGATTGTAAGGTGTTGTTAGGTTGTCGAATGTTTTTGTAAACATTTGGGGTTGTAGCGAGATAAGTATTCTGAGAATACTTAGTTGAGTGGGTAGATAGCATTGTGGTACACCCTTTTTTAGGGGAACCATGAAGGTTTTTGCTTGATGATCGAAGGTTGGTCAATAAACCTTCATAGCCAGGTGGGTGGATGTTTTTGGGTAGTTAGATTTGAAGTAGAAAGTGTGTAGGAATGTCAATTCTGGAAATGTTATCAGTAATGATGGATGATAGATCATGCATAATGCATAAGCACTTATATATATAAACTTAAATATGTCAGTTCATGCATGCATGTGGCATGACATTAGAGGTCTTGTATTCATATACATAGGCATCATTATGAACATATAAGTAATCATGCATACATGTGTTCACACTTACCAATGAGTTTCTAGGAATTAGAGTGGTGATGGTATAAGTTGGTTCGTTGGGAGGTTAGTTTGTATAAGGGTCACCGGGTTTTTGGTGGTTTGGCGGTTGTGCCTTATGGAATCAAAGGGTGAAGAAGGTGATTGGAGTCGTAGTTTGGGTTGTATGATAGTGGTTACTACGTGATAGGTGGACGAAGTTGTTAAAGGCTTAAGAGCTCGAGATGGTTGTTGTTATGTATGGAGTGGAGCGGTAAGAATTATTTAGAGTTGAATGGCCGAAGGAATGAGGATCGATAGTGGCGAACAACCTTGGTAGGAAAAGCGGTGGTTGGGTAAGGTGGAGCAACCTTTGATAATGCATTTGGTGATGCATGTTGAGGATATGGTGAAGGAGAGATCATTGGATTTTCTTGTATTGATGGTGGTGTTTAAGCCTCAAGGGTTGGATAGTTGTGCCGAATGATGTTGAGCTGAAGCATACTATTCTGACTGAAGTCCATTTTAGTTTTGTTGTCTTACATCCGAGTAGTACAAGATGTTTTGATGGTTGGAAGAAATGTACTACTGGGATGCTTAAATAGAGGAATATTGCGGACTTTGTGGTTAAATGTATGGGTTGTCAGTGCTTTAATGCTAAGCATCAATTTTCTTCTAGGAACCGCTGAAGATTCCAAAATGAAAAAGGGGAAATGTTCATCATGAATTTGTGTTAGGCTTGCCTCTAACATCATTTGGAAATGGTTCCCTTCTAGGTGATCGTTAACAGAGTTAAGAAAGGTGCATGGGGTGTTTAAGTTCATGGTTGGGATAGAGGTTCGCGTCTCTATCGAGATTTTGAAAGTTCCTGCATTGAGCCTTGGGTATTCAGTTGGCTTTTAGCACTTCACATCGTTCCTAGTCAAATGGTTAGCAGAAGTGTGTTATCCAGGTTCTAGAGGTTATGTTGGGAGGTTGAGTCTTGGGTCTCTGAGAATTTGGGGGAGATGATTGCTTTTGGTTGTAATAACATCATTGGATGTGTGCACAGTTGGCACCGTTTAAGGCATTACGTGGTAAGGAATATTGTTCATGTTATGTTGAGCCGAGGATGGTAAAGAGCATGTTTCCTTTTTTGGAGCGTTGAGAAATACCCATGACGAGGAGGAGATTGAGTGTGATTGTTTGAATATAGTTTTAAATCTTCAGGAATCCTACGCATAATTGAAGCCTAAGAAAGTTGTGTGTACCGTTGATAAACGTGCTATTCTAAAGGTTTCACTTTAGAAGAAGGTGATGTGCTTTGGGCGTAAGGAAATATGAGTTTGGGGTTTGTTAGACTGGTCGAGGTGAAGGGATGTAAAAGTTTAGTGGCTTATCAGATGAGGTTATCTTCTAAGTTGAAGGAATGCATAATGTGTTTTATGTGTTTGTGCTTTGGAGGTGATGGTCGGATCCATTGCCAAGTGTGGTTGTAAGGAATGTTGAGTCGTGTTGGATATGTGTGGTGATGGAGAGCTTGTAGAGTCCTGGATTCTTGTACCAAGTGAAGGGTTGCGTAAGCTTATTAAGGTGGGGTGGCGGTGCTGTGGTGTTGAGAAAGCCACGTGGGAGAATAAGTCAGGAATGATAGAGTAGTTTCCTCATCTTTTCCACTGGTTAAATTTTGAGGACGAAATTTCTTAAGGGGAAGAGTTGTAACGCCCCAATTTTGGGCCTAGATGTTAACTAGGTCAGATAGACGGTTCGAGGAACCGGATTAGAGGATTCGAGTCAGTTTTGGGATTAATTCATAGAAAATATTTTTTAAAAGAGTTAAAAATATGGGAAAATGTTTTAAAATCTTTGTTTGATATATAAAGATATATGGTGAAATCAATTTTAGAAAAATAAGTTTTGGAAGTAAGACATTTTGTGGTAGTGACTAAAATGAAAAGATTGTAAAATCTGTTTTTCTAGTGACTAAAATGTAAAGGGTCAAAACTTTGAATCTTTAAGGAATTTTTTCCCTAAAGTCTAATATCAGATTTTCTCTCTTAAATTGGCTATTTTAAATGCCATAAATAGGCTTGGGGAATTAATTGGATAAATAAAAGCTTAAAACAAATTTGACGTAACTAACTTTTCTCCAAAAGATTTTCTCTCCTATTCTCTCTAGCCAAACACGTTTTCCTTCTTCAAAATTTCCAGGTAATAACTTATTTTAACTAATCTTTTGATTTCAAGTGAGTTTATAATGATTTGCTATCAAAATCTTATTATTTCCTTTTTTTCTTATGTAAATCCATCCAATTAAGGGGAAATTCATCTATTAGAGGTGAGGTTCATCCTTCTCCTCTGATACAAGATTCTTTACTGAAATTCTCAAGTTATTGGTCCTTTACATGTGTTTTCTAATTAATTTTTATGGTTATAATGGAATTAACTGGTTTAATTTTTGAAATTGATGAGATTTCGAATTGAATCTGATTTGTTAAGTTATTAATTGTATTGGAACGTGATTTTGATGTTTTATAATGTTAATAAGTGGATTTTGGCAATGGAATCCCAAAACTATATGAATCTCTAATTTTCTAGGTTGTTAGTTATGACTTTTTGAGGGGTTGTAGGTGTTTAATGAATGTTTGAGGTATAAGAATGATGTTAATATGATTTTGGATGTTAATTGATGGATGAAATCCATAGGTTGTGGCTGGGTAAAGTTTGTGAGCTGTTTGGTGATGTTTTCGGTTAGTATGGAAGGGTAATTGTTTGCGAAATTGTTGAGGATTGTTGCAATCTGATGTTGTTGGGTTGTGAATGCTTTATGATGCGTTAAAACCTCTGTTTTGTGATAGTTAAAACATGGGGGTTGATCCTCAAGCTTGGATCAATGTTTTGGAAGCTTTAGAGGTGTGGTTTTGCAACGGCAAGCGAGGCTTTGCGTGTCGGTGAGTGAGAACGTGTTTTACAACTTTTCAAATGTTTGAAAATTGTGTTCGGGGTTTAGATCAAGCTTGAAACGCTGGTCTAGGCTCGAAAGTAAGTAAAGGATGAATTCTCTCTCGAACTCAGTTAGGCAATCGATTTTTATGCACTTGTTTGAAATGGATTGATTACTCGTTGTATATGCATGTTTTGAGCATGGTCTAATGCTGGAAATCGATTATATAAAGATGGTGATGCATTGGGAGGTAATGCATGTTATGTTAATGTTTTTTAACATTGGTTAATGCAAGGTTGATTGCATTGGTTAAATAATTTTGATGATGCATATGAAAACTGTGAGTTAATGCTAATGAAATGAACTATATTGGCAAGTGATGGCATGAAAAAGGTTTTGGAAATGTAATCGCATATAGTTGGCCGGCCATAGGATTGATAGTGCATTATAAAAGGTTGGCTTGGATGTTGAGGGGTTTTGATCCGGAGTACCGAAAACTCCATCCAAGTACCCTAGCGGTTGAGGGGTTTATATGTATGAAGACTCCCATTAGTGGGTTATACATCTAGCCGATGAGTGGTGTCGAGGGTTTTATATGTACCGAAGACTCCACCATGGCTGTCAAAACGGTGGAGGGGTTTATGGGTACCAAAAACTCCCGTGTGTGAACCTTGAGATGCAGGTATATTGTATGTTAAGTGTTGGGAGAACGCTTGTTGAATTCATGTATCTGATGTTATATTTTGTAAAGTGGAACTTGTTTAATGATCACTTGTAAGCCAATATAATTGATGATGTACCATGGGATGGACTATGTGGTTTAATGTTGATTTAAACATGTTTTACTCTTTAATCATTGCATTGGTAGCATGCATGGGAAAGCTTAAATTGAGTTTAGCAAATGGGACTTTGTTGTTGATCTATGATACATGTTGCATATGGTTTAATATGCATGTTTTGAATATGTTAGGTGCATGGTTTGATAAGGCATGATGTTGAAATAATGATTGAAAAGTGTTCTGGAAAGTGGTTTTTCAAAAGGATTGTAAAATGGTTTTAAATGCATTGATGGTGTTTCGTTTTAGAGCACTCATCGCTAAGCCTAGTGTGCTTACGCTCTCTTTTTCCATTAATACAGAGAATTAAAGGTTGGAGGCAGCGAGCAAGAAAAGGGAAATCGAAGGACTTGTGTTTGCGAAAGTACGACTAAGAAATTAGATTTGTAGTAATAAAGGCAATGTGGTTATTTGTTGTTTGGGAGGGTTGTTTGCTAAACTTCCTATTTGTGCAAGTTTTAATTGTTGGTTTGGTTTTGTAATAGTCCTAAAGTGCTTGATATGTATTTGGTGTTATGGTTTGAATGTTGAGTAAGAAGCATGCCTCTAGATGATATGGATGAATGTGTTAGACTTGTTCGGATTGCTTAAAATGTTGGTATATTGATGTCAAGCATGCTTTTGATGCTATACGTTGTTTAGGAGATGTTTAAAGTTGATTGAAGTAAGCCAAAGAGTCATATGTTGGACCTAGAGATCATTATAGTTCTTCGCGTACTGGTACGAGTACTCGAGGATTGGTATGCAAGGTCTGAAACAGCCTCGTTTTAGGTGTAAAATGCAAAGGGGTACTGGTACGGTAGCCGCGTATTGGTACACCCCTTGCGTTTTGTGTATCCAAATCGGTACACGGGTTTGAGTACCAGTACGACCCCTTCATTTTTAAAGAGTCATACCGATACGAGCGGTATTGTATCGGTACGCGATATGGTCACTGGAATTCTAAGTTTTGAGAAATCACAAGAGGGATAGATACAGGGTCAAGACCGTACTGGTACGGGTGGGTCAACCACCATATCGATATGGTTATTCATGTATCGGTACGAGTATTCATTAAAGTCATTAAGTCATATCAGTACGGGCTTTCCCGTATCGGTACGGGCTTTCCCGTATCGGTACGCCCTAGTAATTTTGTGCTTATCAGTTTGCTATAGTTTGGAAATTTTGCAGTTTAGTCCCTGAATGTTATGTATGCAATTGAATGTGTTCGAATGATTATTTTGAGCTAGAATTTAATAAGTGATCATGAATTGGACTAATAATGGTTTGGTAACCTAAATTTTTGTAAAGATCTATAATTTGTAAAAATTACATTTTGGTCCCTAATGTGCGTTCTTAAGCAATTGAACCTTGTTTTGAAATCTAATTCCGCTGTAATGTTTTTGCTGAAGCATGCTCACTTTAGGAAATTAATTTGATTCATTTAGACAAGATAAAAAGGGAAAAACGGACTCGGTTTAGGTTATTATCTTAGGTTTGCTTCGACAAACCTAATGTGATCTTTTTAGTTCGGTTTCGCTAAACTGGGCTGAAGGGGTTACATACATGGACTTTGTGGCATCGTGTGAGAAGATATGGGCCAAGTTCAAAACCTCCAAGGTCAAGGGGAAAAGGCTCGTGATTGCCAAGGATATCCTCAAGGTGAAAGACCAGGAGGGGGAGTAGAAGTCGTATCAAACATGATAGATAAAGTGGAGGAACGGAGTGATGCAGTTGAAGCCGAGGTGCATGCTTCGACGAATATGGACGAGACTTTGCTTGGCGTGAAGCCATCAAAGGGAATCGATGTGGCTAGCACAACGAGACACCCTTGGAAGTACTTCATTTGCAATGGTCTACACTCCATTTTCGACTGTCTAGAAAGAAGCGCAAGGAAAGCCCACTGTAGAAGGTATGAAAACCAACTAGCGTACTTTCAATGTTATGGGCCACATAGATCAGATCAGTGTAGGGATCGAGTCAAGCAGTCCACCAAGGAGAAGGATGAGCGTGAAGGTAACGAGGCCTTGAAGCTTGGTTCGATACTGTAGAGTTCTGCCAAGGGTGAAGGGACATCTATCATCAAGGTATAAAAATGGCAACTGAAGTGTTTTCGTTGCAAGGAACCACGTCATTGGCTTGAATGCCCACATAGAGTCAATAAGTCCAAGGTATAGGACAAGCCCAAAGAGAGCGAGGCTTCAAAGCCCGATTTGTTATGTAAAGAGCCACCAATAGGCAAGGTGGAAAGTGCATTGAACTTCGTAGAGAAAGAAGTGGCAATGCAAAATAGGGCGTCAAACTTCAAGGGAGAAGAAGGGCTGATGCATTTTAGATTGAATGCAAGGGAGTTTATCCCGAAGAAGGTACATCTCGAACACAACCTTTGTGTTTTTGGTTTTGATTTGTCTTGTATGTTAGGTGTAGGCAACAGAAAACCTAACCCATCACATGGAGAAAGTTCAAAGGCGGTATCCAAACCTTTGTTCGAGGATCAATGGGATCTAATTGGAGGCAAATCCAAACTGGTAGGAAAGATTTCCTATGATCGAGATGTGCGAGGCGTTTCGATGAGAGATGTTACATGACGACGGCTACCGAAGCGAATAGTCCATTTGGGTAGACAGCTTAGCACAAGTTTGGTGCTCTTTATGGGAAGAGCGGTCCTTATGGGGGGACAACCAAGCCCAATTTTGAGTTGGGAGAAAGCTAAGGTGCCGAGGATATCCTAGGATCGTTTCCAACTTCATTTTGAAGTAGCGACGAGGGCGCCGCCAAGTTTGGTAGGGGAGAATGTCACATGTCGCGAATTAAGGTCTGAGTCATTGCCGCAGCAAGCCGCACAAGAGGTTCAAAGGCACACTTTGGGCTTGAAAAGACCACCAGACTGGCCTGATCCGTGGGAAGATCCAAGAAGACTCATCCATCCACACCTATGTGAACACTCCATGTGAACATATGAGATTTTTTCCATAGTTAGCTAAGTAATATTCTTGGCATTATGCCTTGTGGTTGGTAGAGTTGTATGTAGGCCGTCGATCTAAATCAATAAGGACCATCAGATGTAAGAGGACTCAACTATAAATAGAGGCCTCCCCACCTCACTTGTAATCATCCATCTTTTCATCTATTCTTGAGTAATATAGAGCATTCACTCTAAAATCCTCTGATTTGTTCTTGCTTTGTTCTTCGTGTTCTTTCAGAGTTCTTCGTTGCCATTCTCATACTTTGCTTATACTAAGAACAATCTTGTGTTCTTTAGTGCCTAGGAAGTTTGATCTTCCGAAGAGTGAAAAAGGCTTACTTAGGCGTTTGTCTTGAGGACTTAGCCGAAGGCCGCATGGTTAGCTGGTTTGAGAAGTCTAGCCCTGTGACATGTTGCCCGTCCCATTCGTATAGGCTACCGTTGCCTTTTTGTAAGCTAATTGTTGGTCGTATGAATGATAATAATTAAATAAGGGGAAAAGCATTACGTGGTAAGTTAAATGGGAAAAAAAGAAAGAAATTTAAAATAGGTTTAAGAGGAGTGTTAGTAGTAGCATAAAGGGGGAATTTAATGGTTGTAATTTGTGAATTGCAATGTGCGGCTACAGTCACTTTCCAGTTCGGATGCACTAGAATATTTTAATATAGTGATTAACTTGGTGTGGTCCTATTGGTATTAACCCTTGCATTTTATCGTGGAGGTTAGCAAGCGGCTGGACATTTTTTGAATAGGCGTCGAGAATTTGGCATCAAGGCGGTAGCAAGTTAGTGAGTGGAAATGTGTTTTGGTACTATAAAGAGGTTTGAATTATGGCCTTGGGAGTTTAGATTAAGCCTAGCAAGCTTAGCTAAGCTCGGAAGTAAGTGGTTCTAATTTCTCCATTGAAATATCGGAGAAATATGAAAGCATGTTTTACATGACTTGATTTGAAAGCATGAATTGTGATATTTATTGTTTTTGTGCATCATTATTTGATATGCCATGGTCAACAATCTCTAGAGCAGCTGGTTGAAGTTTTCAGTTGACATTGTCCCCTTCCCCTAGGTTGTGGGTTCAAGATCCAATGGGAGCAAAATTCTCCTTCCTCCTCCCCTAGGTAGAAATTGTTCAAAAAAATTATTTGACATGCCATGTTTATACAAGCATGAAAGTGCCCCTGAGCACAAATATTTGATCTGAAATGATTTGCCTAGGTTGCCTTGTGCACCGATATAAGTTTCCTAAATGAAATGCCTTAGTTACCAAGGGCAACATTATTTGAATATGTTTTCAATTAGTTAAATGCATAAGATAAAATAGTAAGTAAAAGTGTTTAAATAGATTATAGTAGCTTGTGACAAAGAAAAAGTTATAGTCGGATATAGCTGACATGTCATATGATAAGAGTATACTCGATAATGAATTGATAAGCTCCGGACTAGAGTGGCTTGGCCCTCGTCCTTTGAGTGTATAAAGTTGTATCGAAGGCTTCACTCATTTGTTGGATGTTAGTCAAAGGCTTCACTCATTGATTTGGTGTTTTTCGAAGGCCTTAAGGTTGATGGTTATGAAAACTAACTATGTTTTGATATGTCTAAATTTTAAGCGTACAATTTAAAATATCGATTCTTGAATTCGATGGTTTTTAAATAATGAGTAGTCACTGATTGGTTCTATACGGACACATCAATGTGCAAGCATACACTTGTCAGAGCAAGTATAGTTGATAGGCTGAATCCGATCAAATATCAATCCCACGAGGACGAGACTTTGATTGTTTACTATTGTCAGAGCACTGATACTGAAAATAAGAATGAAATGTGAAAGTAATTGTTGGTGCAAAAGCAATTAAAAGAAGAGATAATTGTAAGATATGATGCAAAAACAATAACAATCTAGTACAATAAAGATAGATCTATAAATGGTAAGATTGGATCCCATCGGTGAAACTTAGCACATTACCAAGTGTTTCAAGGACATAATAATAGATGATTTTTAAGCAATGTAGATTAAGATCATTTTACATACTTTCCTTCGAATTGAAATTAAAGACTTATACATGCAAATCAACAATATTTTCCAATGATAGCAAATAAGGCATGCACAAGAACGAGTGAACCAAATTCCTTTGGATTCTCACTCAACTTTCGTTGATGTGCTCATTAACTTGAATTGTCACTTCACCTTCCAGTGACAATGGATGCATTTAACACTTCCGTGCAAAATAGCATTCAAAGCCAATAATTGAAACAAGAAAGAATGCTTAATAAAACAAACTTTAAGTCAACAATCAGAAAGTATTTCCACACTTTAAGAAAGAAAACAGAAATCATCATCGTTTAATAAAAAAGTTAATGAAAGCAAATGGAAATCTCCATTCCTAGATAGTCGCGAAGTGATTTCAATAGTTTCCCTTGCGGTTGCACTCGGCTCTTCTCTTTAAGAGCTTATATGCTTTTTCTTCATCTTGGTTCACCAAAAGAAAGCTCAAGTCGCCATGGATGAAACTTCGAAAATGAATAAATGAATAATATGGTCTTCCAAATCTACTTCATCTCTCTTCATTCATCAATTTACAGTCCGATCCAAAGATGACATTGTCCTTAATGTGAATTTTGCTTCAATTCTCCATACAAAATCTATTAAAATAGACAGTACAACTTATGCTCGTTTGTCCTTATCCTTAGAAGCTTCTAAACAACTGGCAGATGTTGCTACAGTTCTGGTTGCCATACTAGAAGACTTTTGCGACGACATTAACAGTGCAAAAATGACAAACTTGAAGATAATTTGATAAAGAACTACTGAGTTAAGAAAATGCAAATACTAAGATGAAAATGCAGAAATGTATGCAAAAGATAACATATATGGGACAAATTAATCGATAAATAAGGAGGAAACACATGCTTTATATAGAGCTATCACACCTCCAAACTTGAGTTTTTACTTGTCCTCAGGTACAATAGGAAGTAGCAAGGTTAAGCAAAGATTCATGAACATTATAGCTACTTGAATCATCTCAAACATCAATGAATCAATTACATTCAAATAAAAGAAGATTGCTTCGACAATTCATAAAAATGAATGAATAAACTTGCAATTTCATCAAAAAAGCATTGTGCCCAAAATCTTAAATTCCCCTACCTAACAACCTTTTTATTTTACCCTACTATATATGTATATAATATAATATTTTTCTCTTTTTTCTTTTCTTGCTTTTCCTTTTTTATAAATGGTGAGGGATATCTTTGCATGAATACACCCTGAATTCTTGAGAAATAAGATGGTGTGCAAAGAACCCCCAGGGAGTACTTTATTGTGCCGACACACACTCATGCAGTGACAATCTTTGGCCAGATTCATTTTTTAACGCATGCATTGGAGTGTTTCCCCTTGAGCTACCTTCCATAATACACCCATATTGGAATTTCCTTTAATAATAACTGTTTTGATATATATATATATATATATCAAAACAGCTGTAGAAGGTAGATTCATTTAGGATCTAAGTAAAGATGCTAGACATCAATTACTCATGCAACCTAATTCAATCATCAATTACTCGTGCAACCTAATTCATTCATCAAAAAGAATTTAGTTACAAAATTCAATCAAGTTTATCCAACTCTTTCATTAATAATTCTTATGATTCAAGAATTAAGCATCGAATGTAAGAAAAATTTTAAGCACAGAATAAACCTTGCAATTTTTAAGATTATTTTTTTGAAATAGGGGTGCATTTCAAACCCTAGGTGTATGCCCCCCAAACTTAAAGGTTACATTGTCTCCAATGCAATAAACTGAATGCAATGACAATGAAAATGCAATTACATTGCAAAGGCAATGACAATCTGTAGTACAAAAAGTAAAAATTACAACTGCATGCAATGTATGCCTATTAAAAAACTAAAAATACACTAATAGGAGGGGAGTTGACAGATTTGGATTGGTCCCGCACCTTAGCCTCGTCGGAGGAAAATTCGTAACTCCAAATGATGGGAGGGAATACTGGGAACTCAAGGAATGGGAGTGGACTCAGGCGGCTGAATGTGGTGACAATGGAGTTGTTCCACGTCTTGACAAAAGCATAAAACAAGTTTTGGGCACGATCCATGTTCTCAATTGTGGTAGCAAGTTTCATCAACTTGCTATTGTTGGCATCAATTTTTTTCCTCAATCGCCTGAATTTTCATCCATGTAGCATATTCATGAGGTATATAGACATTAACAATTTCCACCTTGCCCTTGCCCTTTATTGTTTTGCTTGTTGTGGCCGCTTTTGGTGTTAGCGCATCTCTACCTCGCATCATTCTCTCTACTGAGGCCTAATTGATTGGCCCTTTATTCTCCATCATCTCCTTCTTGTCTGAGGTATAATTCCCTTCAAGTTGCACAACTGCATGATTAATGAAGCTGATGTCCATTGACATTGAATTGGTGTCCATCTAATAAGTCTTTAACTGTGACTGCACCATGTGGAAAAACTTCAATTACTTAAAAAGGTCTAGACCAACGTGACTGCAATATACCAGGATGTAGGTTCAGTCCTGAACAACCAAAATAGAGAGATTATCAAAAGAATTTGGAAAAGGTCCCATAAAATCCAGACCCCATACATCAAACAACTCAACCTCCATTATTGGTTGTTGTGGCATTTCATTACGTCTAAAAATTGATTCGATGTCCTGACAATGACCACAACGTTGCGCAAAATTATGGGCGTCCTTAAATAATGAAGGCCAATAGAATCTAGATTAAAGCACCTTCAAAGTAGTTCTCATGCCACCAAAATGACCACCATATGGAGCATCATGATAATGCTTCAAGATATGTAGCATTTCTTGTTCTGGAACACAACGCCTAATGATGTTATCATTGTATGACTTAAACAAATATGGCTCGTTCCAGTAGTACCTTGTTGCATACCACGATAATGTGTTGACAATAAAGAATTTTTCATCTAGAAATGTCTCAACAATTTGATCTTGATTCCTGATGCGCTGTGGATGTATGCGCAATGAAGAGCAAGTATACCCAACGCTCAAGTAATATAGTGATAAGTAGAGTGTCAAACCCACAAGGATTGGAGTAACAAACTCAATGCAATTACACTTAAAAGTTAGTGAAATAATATTGTTATGGTAACAAACTCAAAGCATTCACAAAAGTCTTAATCCTTTTTAAACTTTTCTAGTTAAACACGAGGGCAGTTTATTCTTTTTCTATACATGATGTTATTTTGGTAATTTCAACACTTGGGGGTAATTTTGTAATTCTTAGGGGCATTTTCAGTAATTTACCCTACCAACATTTAAATTGCTACAACACTAACATTATTCATATGCATCACACGCAAGACAATCACATTTATGGAAGTCATGAAACACTTCAAAGTTCAAGGTGTACTACTAACCTTAAATGGAACAACCAACAGCTACAATCGATCAGACCTTATTCGAGAATCTCCAATATTCCCTTTTGATCTGATATTCAAGTTAGAATAATTCTCGTATACATAAAATACGAAATATATTAATGAAATACATAAAAGGGATAAACCGTATAACTAAATGAGGAAAAACAACATATCGGGTTAGAATTTGGCGAAATAGACTATGAAAATGGACTAAGGACGTCGAAAAAAATTGAGTAGGGTCCAATGGAAGTGGCGGTCAACGGTACGATTAGAGGATACGGCGCGTTTGTACAGTGTAGTGCAGTGAGTCGCAGCTCAGTAGGTTGGCTCGATCAGCTCAGTATGACAGCTTAGGCTTGGCTCGATCTATTGGTAGGCTGGCTCATTAGGCCTACAGCTCTGTTTAGAAGCCTGACACAAATGGTTGGCCTAACGATTGACCCAATAGCCATGGCCCGCTATACAGATGCCACACCTGCGGTTGAAGTTCGCCCACGCACAGGCAATAGCAAGTGTAGTGTGTGCGGCAGCCTCCGATGGCCAAACGGTGATAGCAAGCTCTAAACGAAATTTCTAATGACGTGGAGTTCAATGGTGGCTTGGATTCAAGATGGTGGTTGGCAGCGCATACCTTTCTACAAAAATTGAATCATTCCTCTCCTCACCCCTCCACGATGGCTCCGACGGTGATGTCGTGACCACCAGCTGACTTGTCTCAATGAGATAAACATCATGGTGCCAGTGGTGTCGCTCATGGTGGCCTATAGTGATGCAAATTAGAGATAGAAGATTTGAGGGAAATAAAGAGAAAGAAAGAAAAAGAAGGGAAAGGAAGAGAGAAGGGAAAATAAAAATATGATTTTTCCCACTCTTCTACACCATTTTAATTAAAATAATGAGTAGTCACTGATTGGCTGTATATGGACACAGCAATATGCAAGCATACACTTGTCAGAGCAAGTATAGTTGATAGGCTGAATCCGATCAAATATCAATCCCACGAGGATGATACTTTGATTGTTTACTATTGTCAGAGCATTGATATTGAAGATAAGAATGAAATGTGAAAGTAATTGTTGGTGCAAAAGCAATTAAAAGAAGAGATAATTGTAAGATATGATGCAAAAACAATAACAATCTAGTATAATAAAGATAGATCTATAAATGGTAAGATTGGATCCCATCAGTGAAACTTAGCAGATTACCAAGTGTTTCAAGGACATAATAATAGATGATATTTAAGCAATGAAGATTAAGATCATTTTACTTACTTTCCTTCGAATCGCAATTAAAGACTTATACATGCAAATCAACAATATTTTCCAATGATAGCAAATAAGGCATGCACAAGAATGAGTGAACCAAATTCCTTTGCGTTCTCACTCAACTTCTGTTGATGTGCTCGTTAACTTGAATTGTCACTTCACCTTCCAGTGACAGTGGATGCATTTAACACTTCCGTGCAAAATAGCATTCAAAGCTAATATCTGAAACAAGAAAGAATGCTTAATAAAACAAACTTTAAGTCAACAATCAGAAAGTATTTCCACACTTTAAGAAAGACAACATAAATCATCATCGTTTAATAAAAAAAATAATGAAAGCAAATGGAAATCTCTATTCCTAGATAGTCGCGAAGTGATTTCAATAGTGAATTTTGCATCAATTTTTTATACAAAATCTGTTATAATAGACGGTACAACTCATGCTCGTCCGTCCTTATCCTTAGAAGCTTTTATACAACTGGCATATGTTGCGACAGTTCTGGTTGCCATACTAGAAGACTTTTGCGGCGACATTAACAGTGCAAAAATGACAAACTTGAAGATAATTTGATAAAGAACTGTTGAGTTAAGAAAATGCAAATACTAAGATGAAAATGCAGAAATGTATGCAAATGATAACATATTGGGGACAAATTAATCGATAAATAAGGAGGAAACACATGCTTTATAGAGAGCTATCACACCCCCAAACTTGAGTTTTTACTTGTCCTCAAGTAAAATAAGAAGTAGCAAGGTTAAGCAAAGATTCATGAACATTCTAGCTACTTGAATCATCTCAAACATCAATGAATCAATCACATTCAAATAAAAGAAGATTGCATCGACAATTCATAAAAATGAATTAATGAACTTGCAATTTCATCAAAACAAGCATTATGCCCAAAATCTTAAATTCCTCTTACCTAACAACATTTTTATTTTACCCTACTATATATGTATATAATATAATATTTTCACTTTTTCTTTTCTTGCTTTTCCTTTTTTTATAAATGGTGAGGGATATCTTTGCATGAATACACCCTGAATTCTTGAGAAATAAGCTGGTGTGAAAAGAACCCCCAGGGAGTACTTTATTGCGCCGACACACACTCATGCAGTGACAATCTTTGGCCAGATTTATTTTTTAACGCATGCATTGGAGTATTTCCCCTTGAGCTACTTTCCATAATACACCCATATTGGAATTTCCTTTAATAACAGCTGTTTTGATATATATATATATATATATATATATATATATATATATATATCAAAATAGCTGTAGAAGGTAGATTCATTTAGGATCTAAGTAGTGATGCTAGACATCAGTTACTCATGCAACCTAATTCGTTCACCAAAAAGAATTTAGATACAACATTCAATCAAGTTTATACAACTCTTTCATTAATAATTAATATGATTCAAGAATTAAGCATCGAATGTAAGAAAAATTTTATTCACAGAATAAACCTTGCAATTTTTAAAATTATTTTTTTGAAATAGGGGTGCATTTCAAACCCTAGGTGTATGCCCCCAAACTTAAAGGTTACATTATCTCCAATGCAATAAACTGAATCCAATGACAATGAAAATGCAATTACTTTGCAAATGCAATGACAATCTGTAGTATAAAAAGTAAAAATTACAACTACATGCAATGTATGCCTACTAAAAAACTAAAAATACACTAATAGGAGGGGAGTTGACGGATTTGGTTTGGTCCCCTACCTTAGCCTCATCGGAGGAAAATTCGTAACTACAAATGATGGGAGGGAATACTAGAACTCAAGGAGTGGAAGTGGACTTAGGCGGCTGAATGTGGCGACAATGGAGTTGTTCCACGTCATAACAAAAGCATAAAACAAGTTTTGGGCACGATCCATGTTCTCAATTGTGGTAGCAAGTTTCATCAACTTGCTATTGTTGGCATCGATATTTTTCCTCAATTGCTTGAATTTTCATCCAAGTAGCATATTCATAAGGTATATAAACATTAACAATTTCCACTTTGGCCTTTCCCTTTCTTGTTTTGCTTGTTGTGGCCGCTTTTTGTGTCAGCACATGTCTGCCTCGCTCATTCTCTCTACTGAGGCCTAACTGATTGGCCCTTTATTCTCCATCATCTCCTACTTGTCCTGAGGTATAATCCCCTTCAAGTTGTACAACTGCATGATTAATGAAGCTGATGTCCATTGACTTTGAGTTGGTGTCCATCTCATAAGTCTTTAATTGTGACTGCACCATGTGGAAAAACTTCAATTACTTAAAAAGGTCCAGACCAACGTGACCGCAATTTACCAGGATGTAGCTTCAGTCTTGAGTTAAATAGCAAAACGTGTTGTCCAACATTAAATTGTCGATGTAATATGATCTTGTCGTGCCATCTTTTACTCTTGTCCTTGTAAATTGAAGCATTTTCATAGGCATTGCGCCTAATATCTTCTAACTCTGTAAGGTCTAGCATTCTTTTCTTCCCAGCAGCTTCATAATCCATATTCACTTGCATTAAAGCCCATATTGCCTTGCGTTCTTTCCAACAAGCAAGTGACATGATTTCCCAAAAACCAACTGATACGATGACATCCCAAGTGGGGTTTTATAGGTTGTTCACAACGCCTATAACGCTTTATCCAATTCTGAAGACCGGTCTTTTCAAGTGGTGTTTACCATATTTTCTAAGACATTTTTATTGGCATGGTTGGATATTTCAGCTTGACCATTCGACTAAGGATGATAAGTTGTAGCCATTTTGTGGTGAACTCCGTATCTCTTTAAAGCGGTTGCCACTTTGTTTCAATAAAAATGCTTCCCATGGTCACTAATTAGTGCCTTTGGTGTTCCAAATCGAGTAAGTATGTGCTTATGGAAAAACTTAAGCGTAGCCTTTGCATCATCATTAGGCACAACCATAGCTTTAATCCATTTAGAAACATAATCCACAACGACCAAAATAGAGGGATTATCAAAAGAGTTTGGAAAAGGTCCCATAAAATCCAAACCCCATACATCAAACAGCTCAAACTCCATTATTGGTTGTTGTGGCATTTCATTACGTCTAAAAATTGATTTGATGCCCTGACAACGACCACAACGTTGCACAAAATTATGGGCGTCCTTAAATAATGAAGGCCAATAGAATCTAGATTAAAGCACCTTCACAGTAGTTCTCATGCCACCGAAATGACCACCATATGGAGCATCATGACAATGCTTCAAGATATGTAGCATTTCTTCTTCTAGAACACAATGCCTAATGATGTTATCATTGTATGACTTAAACAAATATGGCTCGTTCTAATAGTACATTGTTGCATCGCAAAGAAATCTTACTTTTTATGGCCTATGACACCAGGTGGAGTTTTTTCACACACTATATAGTTGACAATATTCGCATACCACGATCATGCATTGACAGTAAAGAATTTTTCATCTAGAAATGTCTCAACAATTTAATCTTGATTCCCGATGCGTTGTGGATGTATGCGCAATTAAGAGCAAGTATACCCATCGCTCAAGTAATATAGTGATAAGTATAGTGTCAAACCCACAGGGATTGGAGTGACAAACTCAAAGCAATTACACTTAAAAGTTAGTGAAATAATACTGTTATGGTAACAAACTCAAAGCATTCACAAAAATCTTAATCCTTTTTTAAACTTTTCTAGTTAAACACGAGGGCAGTTTAGTCTTTTTCTATACATGAGGTTATTTTGGTGATTTCAACACTTGGGGGTAATTAAGTAATTACAAACATCAATATAATTCTATAATTTTCCACATACAGGGTTATGCTAGCCTTTCTCCCTCAGAGGGGTATTTTAGTCATTCCTCAAAAGTCTAAGGTTTAAGTTCATCCAATTATTCTTAAGGGCATTTTTAGTAATTTACCCTACCAACATTTAAATTGCTACAACACTCACATTATTCATATGCATCACACGCAAGACAATCACATTTATGCAAGTCATTAAACATTTCAAAGTTCAAGGTGTACTACTAACCTTAAACGAAACTCCCAACAGCTACAATCGATCATACCTTATTCGAGAATCTCCAATATTCCCTTTTAATCTGATATTCAAGTTAGAATAATCCTCGTATTCATAAAATACGAAATATATTAATGAAATACATAAAAGGGATAAAGTGTATAACTAAATAAGGAAAAACAACATATCGGCTTAGAATTTGGCGAAATAGACTATGGAAACAGACTCAACACGTCAAAAAAATTGAGTAGGGTCCCCCATAAAAAAGTCAATGGAAGTGGCGGTCAACGATGCGATTGGAGGATACGACGCGTTTGTACAGTGTAGTGCAGTGAGTCACAGCTTAGTAGGTTGGCTCGGTCAACTCAATATGACAGCTTGTGCTTGGCTCGATCTATTGGTAGGCTGGCTCAATGGGTCTACAGCTATGTTTAGAAGCCTGACACAAATGGTTGGCCTAACGATTGACCCAATAGCCATGGCCCACTATACAGATGCCAAACTTGCAGTTAAAGTTCGCCTACGCGCAGGCAATAGCACGTGTAGTGTGTGCGGTAGCCTCCGATGGCCAAACGGTGATAGCAAGCTCTAAAAGACATTTCTAATGATGTGGAGTTCAATGGTGGATTCGGTTCACGATGGTGGTTGGCAAAGCATACCTTTCTACAAAAATTAAATCATTCCTCTCCTCACCCCTCCATGATGGCTCCGACGGTGATGTCGTGACCACCGGCTGACTTGTCTCAATGAGATGAACATCATGGTGCCAGCAGTGTCGCTTATGGTGGATTGTAGTGATGCAATTTAGAGATAGAAGATTTGAGGTAAATAAAGAGAAATAAAGAAAAAGGAGGGAAAGGAGGAGAGAGGGGAAAATTAAAATATGATTTTCCCACTCTTCTACACCATTTTAATTAAAATAATGAGTAGTCACTGATTGGCTATATACGGACACAGCAATGTGCAATCATACACTTGTCAGAGCAAGTATAGTTGATAGGCTGAATCCGATCAAATATCAATCCCACGAGGACGAGACTTTGATTGTTTACTATTGTCAGGGAATTAATACTGAAACTAGGAATGAAAAGTGAAAGTAATTGTTGGTGCAAAAGCAATTAAAAGAAGAGATAATTGTAAGATATGATGCAAAACAATAACAATCTAGTATAATAAAGATAGATCTATAAATGGTAAGATTGGATCCCATCTGTGAAACTTAGCAGATTACCAAGTGTTTCAAGGACATAATAATAGATGATTTTTAAGCAATGAAGATTAAGATCATTTTACTTACTTTCCTTCGAATCACAATTAAAGACTTATACATGCAAATCAATAATATTTTCCAATGATAGCAAATAAGGCATGCACAAGAACGAGTGAACCAAATTCCTTTGCGTTCTCACTCAACTTCCGTTGATGTGCTCATTAACTTGAATTGTCACTTCACCTTCCAGTGACATTGGATGCATTTAAAACTTCTGTGCAAAATAGCATTCAAAGCCAATAATTGAAACAAGAAAGAATGCTTAATAAAACAAACTTTAAGTCAACAATCAGAAAGTATTTCCACACTTTAAGAAAGAAAACATAAATCATCATCGTTTAATTAAAAAATTAATGAAAGCAAATGGAAATCTCCTTTCCTGGATAGTCGCGAAGTGATTTCAATAGTTTCCCTTGCGGCTGCACTAGGCTCTTCTCTTTAAGAGCTTATCTGCTTTATCTTCACCTTGGTTCTCTAAAAGAAAGCTCAAGTCACCATGGATGAAACTTCGAAAATGAATAATATGGTCTTCCAAATCTACTTCTTCTCTCTTCATTCATCAATTTATAGTCCGATCCAAAGATGACACCGTCGTTAATGTGAATTTTGCTTCAATTCTCCATACAAAATCTGTTATAATAGACAGTACAACTCATGCTCATCCGTCCTTATCCTTAGAAGCTTCTATACAACTGGCAGATGTTTCGACAGTTCTGGTTGCCATACCATAAGACTTTTGCGGCGACATTAACAGTGCAAAAATGACAAACTTGAAGATAATTTGATAAAGAACTATTGAGTTAAGAAAATGCAAATACTAAGATGAAAATGCAGAAATGTATGCAAATGATAACATATTGGGGACAAATTAATCGATAAATAAGGAGGAAACACATGCTTTGTAGAGAGCTATCACACCCCCAAACTTGAGCTTTTACTTGTCCTCAAGTAAAATAGGAAGTAGCAAGGTTAAACAAAGATTCATGAACATTCTAGCTACTTGTATCATCTCAAACATCAATGAATGAATTACATTCAAATAAAAGAAGATTGCGTCGACAATTCATAAAAATGAATGAATGAACTTGCAATTTCATCAAAACAAGCATCGTGCCCAAAATCTTAAATTCCTCCTACCTAACAACCCTATTATTTTACCCTACTATATATGTATATAATATAATATTTTTCTCTTTTTCTTTTCTTGCTTTTCCTTCTTTTATAAATGGTGAGGGATATCTTTGCATGAATACACCCTGAATTCTTGAGAAATAAGATGGTGTGCAAAGAACCCCAGGGAGTACTTTATTGCGCCGACACACACTCATGTAGTGACAATCTTTGGCCAGATTCATTTTTAACGCATGCATTGGAGTGTTTCCCCTTGAGCTACTTTCCATAATACACCCATATTGGAATTTCCTTTAATAATAGTTGTTTTGATATATATATATATATATATATATATATATATATATATAGCTGTAGAAGGTAGATTTATTTAGGATCTAAGTAATGATGCTAGACATCAATTACACATGCAACCTAATTCGTTCATCATAAAGAATTTAGATACAACATTCAATCAAGTTTATCCAACTCTTTCATTAATAATTCATATGATTCAAGAATTAAGCATCAAATGTAAGAAAAAATTTAAGCACAGAATAAACCTTGCAATTTTTAAAATTATTTTTTTGAAATAGAAACCCTAGGTGTATGCCCCCAAACTTAAAGGTTACATTGTCTTGAATGCAATGACAATGAAAATGCAATTACATTGCAAATGCAATGATAGTCTGTAGTACAAAAAGTAAAAATTACAACTACATGCAATGTATGCCTTCTAAAAAACTAAAAATACACTAATAGGAGGGGAGTTGACGAATTTGGTTTGGTCCCCCACCATAGCCTCTTTAGAGGAAAATTCGTAACTCCAAATGATGGGAGGGAAAACCGGGAACTCAAGGAGTGGGAGTGGACTTAGGCGGCTAAATGTGGCGACAATAGAGTTGTTCCACGTCTTGACAAAAGCATAAAATAAGTTTTGGGCACGATCAATGTTCTCAATTGTGGTAGCAAGTTTCATCAACTTGCTATTGCTGGCATCAATTTTTTTCTTAATTGCCTAAATTTTCATCCAAGTAGCATATTCATGAGGTATATAAACATTAACAGTTTCCACCTTGGCCTTGCCTTTTCTTGTTTTGCGTGTTGTGGCCGCTTTTGGTGTCAGTGTATCTCTGCCTCGTGTCATTCTCTCTACTGAGGCCTAATTGATTGGCCATTTATTCTCCATTATATCCTCCTTGTCCTAAGGTATAATTCCCTTCAAGTTGCACAACTGCATGATTAATGAAGCTGATGTCCATTGACTTTGAATTGGTGTCCATCTCATAAGTCTTTAATTGTGACTGCACCATGTGGAAAAACTTCAATTACTTAAAAAGGTCCAGACCAACGTGACCGCAATTTACCAGGATGTAGCTTCAGTCGTGAGTTAAATAGAAAAACTTGTTGTCCAACATTAAATTGTCGATGCAATATGATCTTGTCGTGCCATCTTTTACTCTTCTCCTTGTAAATTGAAGCATTTTCATAGGCATTGCGCCTAATCTCTTCTAAATCTGTAAGGTCTAGCATTCTTTTCTTCCTAACAGCTTCATAATCCATATTCACTGCATTAAAGCCCATATTGCCTTGCGTTCTTTCTCAACAGGCAAGTGACATGATTTCCCGAAAACCAACTGATATGATGACATCCCAAGTGGGGTTTTATAGGTTGCTCGCAACGCCTATAATGCTTTATCCAATCGCGAAGACCGGTCTTTTCAAGTGGTGTTTACCATATTTTCCAAGGCATTTTTATTAGCACGGTTGGATATTTCAGCTTGACTATTCGACTAAGGATGATACGTTGTGGCCATTTTGTGGTGAACTTCGTATCTCTTTAAAGCGGTTGCCACTTTGTTTCAATAAAAATGCTTCCCATGGTCACTAATTAGTGCCTTTGGCGTTCCAAATCGAGTAAGTATGTGCTTATGGAAAAACTTAAACGTAGCCTTTGCATCATCATTAGGCACAACCACAGCTTTAATCCATTTAGAAACATAATCCACATGACCAAAATAGAGAGATTATCAAAAGAGTTTGGAAAAGGTCCTATAATATCTAGACCCCACACATCAAACAACTCAACCTCCATTATTGGTTGTTGTGGCATTTCATTACGTCTAAAAATTGATTGATGCCCTGACAACGACCAGAACGTTGCGCAAAATTATAGGCGTCCTTAAATAATAAAGGCCAATAGAATCTATATTAAAGCACATTCACAGTAGTTCTCATGCCACCGAAATGACCACCATATGGAGCATCATGAAAATGCTTCAAGATATGTAGCATTTCTTCTTCTAGAACACAATGCCTAATGATGTTATCATTGTATGACTTGAACAAATATGGCTCATTCCAATAGTACCTTATTGCATCGCGAAGAAATCTTACTTTTTATGGCCTATGACACCAGGTGGAGTTTTTCCACTCACTATATAGTTGACAATATCCGCATACCACGATCATGCATTGACAGTAAAGAATTTTTCATCTAGAAATGTCTCAACAATTTGATCTTGATTCCTGATGCGCTGTGGATGTATGCGCAATTAAGAGCAATTATACCCATCGCTCAAGTAATATAGTGATAAGTATAGTGCCAAACCCACAGGGATTGGAGTAACAAACTCAAAGCAATTACACTTAAAAGTTAGTGAAATAATATTGTTATGGTAACAAACTCAAAGCATTAACAAAAGTCTTAATCCTTTTTAAACTTTTCTAGTTAAACACGAGGGCAGTTTAGCCTTTTTCTATACATGAGGTTATTTTGGTAATTTCAACACTTGAGGGTAATTTCGTAATTACTACCATCAATATAATTCTATAATTTTCCACATACAGGGTTATGCTAGCCATTCTCCCTCATAGGGGCATTTTAGTCATTTCCTCAAAAGTCTAAGGTTTAAGTTCAACCACTTATTCTTAGGGGCATTTTCAGTAATTTACCCTACCAACATTTAAATTGCTACAACACTCATATTATTCATATGCATCACCGGCAAGACAATCACATTTATGGAAGTCATCAAACACTTCAAAGTTCAAGGTGTACTACTAACCTTAAATGGAACTCCCAACAGCTACCATCGATCATACCTTATTCGAGAATCTCCAATATTCCCTCTTGATTCGATATTCAAGTTAGAATAATCCTCGTATACATAAAATATGAAATATATTAATGAAATGCATAAAAGGGATAAACCGTATAACTAAATAAGGAAAAATAACATTTCGGGTTAGAATTTGGTGAAACAGACTATGGAAACAGACTCAGGACGTAAAAAAAACTGAGTAGGGTCCCCCATAAAAAGTCAATGGAAGTGGCGGTCAACGGTTCGATTGTCTCGGTAGATTGGCTCGGTCAGCTCGGTATGACAGCTTGGGCTTGGCTCGATCTATTGGTAGGCTGGCTCATTGGGCCTATGGCTCTGTTTAGCAGCCTGACACAAATGGTTGGCCTAACAATTGATCCAATAGCCATGGCCCGCTATACAGATGCCACACTTGTGGTTGAAGTTCACCCACGCGCAGGCAATAGCACGTGTAGTGTGTGTGGTAGCCTCTGATGGCCAAACGGTGATAGCAAGCTCTAAACAACATTTCTAACAACGTGGAGTTCAATGGTGGCTTCGATTCACGATGGTGGTTGACAGAGTATAGCTTTCTAAAAAAATTGAATTATTCCTCTCCCCACCCCTCCACGATGGCTCCGACGGTGACGTCGTGACCATCGGTTGACTTGTCTCAATGAGATGAACATCATGGTGCCAGCGGTGTCGCTCATAGGTGGCCTATAGTGATGCAAATTAGAGATAAAAGATTTAAGGGAAATAAAGAGAAAGAAAGAAAAATGAGGGAAAGTAAGAGAGATAGGAAAATAAAAATATGATTTTTCCCACTCCTCTACACCATTTTAATTAAAATAATTGTCTTCTAAAAGAAAATGGGTAAATCACAGCTTAGGTCCTCTAGCTTAAATTCCTTGCACGATTTAGCTCTCAATTCCATAGAATTTGTCTTCCGCGTTCTCATTTATTTAATATAAATCCTTAATATCAAAATATCAAACCAAATCCCAAGATCCAAATGTCCAACCCAAAATTTGGGTCGTTACAAGACAGTCGTTAGATATGAATGCCTAAAATCAAATCAGCCAGACTCATATTTTTCATGTTAGTCATGAATTTGACATGTCTTTGGTGCATTTATCATTTCATTGTTACTTATAACAGTGAATATGTCATCAACATAGGATTACTATAACACCTATTTTTGGGCTTAGGCGTTTTATAGGTCGATTAGACGATCCGGTGGACAAGGATTGGAGATTCGAGTCAGTTTTGGGATTAAATAAGAGTAAATATTTTTGAGTGAGAAAAAATATGAAAAAATATCCTAAAATCATTATTAAATATTTATATGTTTTTGGTAAAAATCAATTTTGGAAAATGGAATTTCAAAATTTGATATTTTGGTTGGTGACCAAAATGTAAAGAATGGAAAATTGCTTTTAGTGATTGTTTTGGAAAAGGGTCAAAACTTAGGATCTTTAAGGAGCTATTTGGTCAAAGTCAAATATCAGACTATTCTCCTTAATTGGCCATTTTTAAAAGGGTATAAATAGGCTTGGATAATTAACTTTATAATTAATTTTTAAAAACAAACTTTACGTAACTAAGTTTTCTCTAAAAGATTTTCTCTCAAATTCTCTCTATCCAAACACTCTTTTCTTGTTCAAAATATTTAGGTAACTTCTTAATTTCTTCAATCCTTTGTTTTCAAATGAGTTCTTGATTGTTTTCTATCAAAACCTTATTGTTTTAATTCTGTTTTCTCATATAAATCTATCCAATTAAGGGGAAGTCAGCATTAGAGGTGAGCTTCGTTCTTCTCCTCTAATGAATGTTTTTTTACTGAAATTCCCAAGTTATGGATCCTTTATAAATGTTTACTAATGATTTCTTACTAGTTGATATGTATGCAATTGGATGAGGTTGGATGATCGTTTTAAGTTAAAATTTGACATGTATGCATGAAACCTGACTAATTGAGGATTGGTAAATCTAATTTTAAGTAAGTCCTCTCGATTTTCTAGATTTTCATTTTGGTCCCTAATTTGCATTTACACTCAATTGGATGTCAATTCGACGTCTGATTCAATCGAGAACTTATCTGCTGCTAGCATGTACACTTAGGAATTAAATAAGCATCTAGACAAGATAAAAGAAAAAATGGACATTTTGGGTTAATCTTTCCAGTTTTACTTCGATAAAACCTAATGTAATTCGCTCAGTTTGGTCTAGCATCTGGACCGGGTCAAGGGGGTTACAATTATATATTCTATTATCGTTAGTTTTGACATACACACATTTGTCACACTTATTTGTCATCATGAAAATAACTTAGTTTCACCTTTTGTTGAATGCATGGACTATCTTCACTGATAGTCTCCAAAGTTCGTTTCGTTGAACTTCGATCAACTTCCCTAGTTATACAGGAAAGTATATTTTCAAAGAATGAGATATACTTTTATTTCATTACCATATTCTTTTGAATCCCAAAGTTCTTTATTCGTACACAAGAAACTGATATGCATTCTTATGATCTGTGTAACACCCTAAATTTTTGCCCCAAATTTAAAATCCCTAAATTTAAAACCCTAGAAATTGGGAATTTAAAAATAAAACCCTAATTAAGGAATTTGGGAATTAATTGAATTTTTAACAAATTTAGTGTCTTTTTTATAAAGAATTGATATTGGGTACCTATTTTGTGAACCCTAGAAAAAACAAGGACTTACCTTGTAATTTATCTAAAATTTTGGATATATAAATCACCCTATCCCCTGCAATTTTTCATTCATGCTGATCTTCCCCTCTCCCTCTCTTGATATGTGTTTGACGCATCTCTATTTTCCTTTTCTTTCTTAGTTATTTAATTCGATCAAACCCCACTGAGTCTCTGGCACCGCTCAATTCAACTATGTCTTCGGTTGATTTCAAGATCAACTATTCAAATCATATAAGTATTCTTGTATCATTAAATTTTGTTAGATAAGTATATAGGAATAACTCCTTAGTCATAGTGATAATAGTATTAATATAGAAATTATTTGTATAGGTTCTGACCCAGCTAAACCCAGTGCTTATGATCGTGGGAAACACATTACTGAGTAGGTTGAGTTTGTTTGGCTAAGGTGTGTTTTCTCACGGTGCTATAAATAAATGTTTTTTATATGGTTTTATACCTTGCTTGATTATGATCTGCATTACGGCATGTATGGTTGACATCATTGCATATGATTTTAGAATCTGTTTTTAATTATGATTTATAAAATATTTGATTTATGAAACATCAAAATTTACAAAAACCATGATTTATGGATTTATGGATTTCTAACGTATGTTTATGGAATATCGGATTTATGGAATTGTGTTTATGAAAGTTGAGTTTTAAACATCATACATGTATGAGCACGGGTCGAGATTTGTATGGAGGAAGTTCAGTGGTTTCACCCTTCGAGCTGAATTCCACTTCGGATGGCAGACGTAGCGAGGAGGTTATGGGAACCTTCTTCTTCTTTGGCGGACGTAGCGAGGAGGTTATGGGAACCTTCTTCTTCTTTGGCAGACGTAGTTGGGTGCATTGCATTTTGCTTCTAATATTGTACCATTTGTTTTATGTTTTAAAGAATTTTAAGAAAATATTACTATGTTTTATGATTATGGTTTTCCTTGCACTTTAGAGATACACTAAGCTCTTTAGCTTATTTCCCCATAGTTTTCTCCTACTGGTATCTTTGGACTTTAGGCGACATGGTACTTGGAGGATCTCACCTTTTATCCGGTTATTTTATTAGTGAGTACGAAATTATATTTAGTTATTCAGATCATTATTTATTATTTTGATACATTGATGAATTTTAAACTTTGAGACTAATTATGTTTTGGAATTATTTTCAGCATTCATTTACTAAATTTTTTATTATTCAGATATTTTTATTATATATTCGGATATTGATTACGACATTTGCCAAATTATTTATTATAAGATATTTATTAAATTAGCATTATATGTATTCTTTTTAAATTAAAGTATAATCTTTAAATTTTGTTTTCTTGAGGGAAAATATTTCTCTAAAAGATTTTCTCTCAAAATCTCTCTAGCCAAACACTCTTTTCTTCTTCAAAATATTCAGGCAACTTCTTAATTTCTTCAATCCTTTGTTTTCTAATGAGTTCTTGATTGTTTTCTATCAAAACCTTATTGTTTTAATTTTGTTTTCTCATATAAATCTATCCAATTAAGGGGGAAAGTCAGCATTAGAGGTGAGCTTCGTTCTTCTCCTCTAATGAATGGTTTTTTACTGAAATTCCCAAGTTATTGATCCTTTATAAATGTTTACTAATGATTTCTTACTGGTTGATATATATGCAATTGGATAAGTTTGGATGATCGTTTTAAGTTAAAATTTGACATGTATGCATGAAACCTGAGTAATTGAGGATTGGTAAATCTAATTTTAAGTAAGTCCTCTCGATTTTCTAGATTTGCATTTTGGTCCCTAATTTGCATTGACGCTCAATTGGATGTCAATTCGACGCCTAATTCAATCGAGAACTTATCTCATGCCAGCATGTACACTTAGGAATTAAATAAGCATCTAGACAAGATAAAAGAAAAAATGGACATTTTTGGGTTAATATTTCCAGTTTTACTTCGATAAAACCTAATGTAATTCGCTCGGTTTGGTCCAGTGTCTAGACAGGATCAAGGGATTACAATTATATATTCTATTATCGGTAGTTTTGACATACACACATTTGTCACACTTATTTGTCATCATGAAAATAACTTAGTTTCACATTTTGTTGAACGCATGGACTATCTTCACTGATAATCTCCAAAGTTCGTTTCGTTGAACTTCGATCAACTTCCCTAGTTATAGAAGAAAGTATATTTTCAAAGAACAAGATATTCTTTTATTTCATTACCATATTCTTTTGAATCTCAGAGTTCTTTGATTCGTACACAAGAAACTGATATGCATTCTTATGATCTGTGTAATACCCTAAATTTTTACCCCAAATTTAAAACCCTAATTGTGAAATCCCTAAATTCAAAACCCTAGAAATTGGGAATTAAAAAATGAAACCCTAATTAAGGAATTTGGGAATTAATTGAATTTTAAACAAATTTAGTGACCTTTTTTTTTATAAAGAATTGATATTAAGTACCTCTTTTGTGAACCCTAGAAAAAAAACAAGGACTTACCATGTAATTTATCCAAAATTTTGGATATATAAATCACCTTATCCCCTGCAATTTTTCATTCCTGCCGATCTTCCCCTCTCCCTCTCTTGATACGTGTTCAACGCATCTCTATTTTCCTTTTCATTTTTTACTTATTTAATTCGATCAAACCCCACTGAGTCTCTGGCACCGCTCAATTCAACTATGTCTTCAGTTGATTTGAAGATCAACTATTCAAATCAGATAAGTATTCTTGTATCATTAAATTTTGTTAGATAAGTATATAGGAATAACTCCTTAGTCATAGTGATAATAGTATTAATATAGAAATTATTCGTATAAGTTCTGACACAGCTAAACCAGTGCTTCTGATCGTGGGAAACGCATTACTCAGTAGGTTGAGTTTGCTTTGGCTAAGGTGTGTTTTCCTATGGTGCTATAAATAAATGATTTTTATATGGTTTTATACCTTGCTTGATTATGATCTGCATTAGGGCTTGTATGGTTGACATCATTGCATACGATTTTAGAATATGTTTTTAATTATGATTTATAAAATATTTGATTTATGAAACATCGAAATTTACGAAAACCATGATTTATGGATTTATGGATTATGATTTATGACGTATGTTTATGGAATATCGGATTTATGGAATTGTGTTTATGAAAGTTGAGTTTTAAACAACATACATGTATGAGCATGGGTTGGGATTTGTACGGAGGAAGTTCAGTGGTTTCACCCTTCGGGCTGAATTCCACTTCGGATGGCGGACGTAGAGAGGAGGTTATGGGAACCTTCTTCATCTTTGGCAGACGTAGTTGGGTGCATTGCATTTCGCTTGTGCTATTGTACCATTTGTTTTATGTTTTAAAGAATTTTAAGAGAATATTACTATGTTTTAAGAATATAGTTTTCCTTGCGCTTTAGAGACACATTAAGCTCTTTAGCTTACTTCCCCATAGTTTTATCCTACAGATATCTTTGGACTTTAGGCGACGTGGTACTTGGAGGATCTCACCTTTTATCAGGTTATTTTATTATTGAGTACGAAACTATTTTTAGTTATTCATATCATTATTTATTATTTTGATACATTGACGAATTTTAAACTTTGAGACTAATTATGTTTTGGGATTATTTTTAGCATTTATTTACTATGTTTTTTATTATTCAGATATTTTTATTATATATTCAGATATTGATTACGACATTTGCTAAATTATTTATTATAAGATATTTATTAAATTATCATTATATGTATTCTTTTTAAATTAAAATATAATCTTTAAAATTTGTTTTCTTGAGGGAAAAGTTTTCAAACGTGACTTCCTAGATTCGACCCATTTTTTCTGGGCTGGGTTTAGGGGGTTACATTTATTGGTATCAGAGCTAAGTTCAACCCTCGGACTGTGAGGCTCACATGAAATTTTAAACCAAAAATGATTTTTGCATGCATAATAAATATTTTCAGGCAAAATGAGATTTTCTAAAAAATTGTTATTTTAAAGAATTAACGATATATTTTGAATAAAAACTCCGAGTACCAATTCTGGTCTTAGGTAATTATCTTTTGTAGATAGTTGGGTATGCCACCTCATAGGAGCTTTATATTTGAGTGTGTTTCATCTGGATTCAGATCTAGAGAAATGTGTACTCATTAATTAGTGATTGCTACTCCAAACATAGAATTACTCGTAATCTTTCCACCTTGTTGTATCAATAGGTATTCTTTCGAACCACATGGATCCTTGAGCCATATTCTTTTAAGTAACCATTATAGATCATAACTTGAATTCCGATCAAGGACTGTACCCGTTCCTACGAATTTGAAATCAAAGTCTCTCTAAAAACTATGTGTTGTCATTTGTGACATGATTTGAAATGCTCCCTTTAAGTTTCTATCTAAACATTTGTGTTTTTGGGAATCTGCCACTAGGACTGAAAAATTCGAGGACGAAATTTCTTTTAAGGGTGGGAGAGTTGTAACTGTAATCACTCATTTTTGTCCAGGTTGTAATATTATTAGTATTATTTTAATAGTAATATTATTAATATAATAAAAAAAACAAAAAAGAGTAAAATAATATATATATATATAATATAAAAAAGGAGGGAAAAACAAAAAAAATTAAAAAGCAAAAAAAAGGAAAGGTGGGTGAGTGGCCACCCCACCCTTATTTTATTATTTCCATTTACCTATAAAAGGCAATGGAAGGGTGGGGGAAACACACAAGCAAATTAGCCCCAAAATTGGGGACAAGGCCAGCCGAATAAGGCTGGCCAGGGGTAGAGGGCAGTGCCCTCGGCCCCAGCTGGTTCGATCCAGCATTCGATCGGGGGTCTTTTTTAGGCTCGATCTAGTTAATTTTTAGGCCATGACAAGGTGGCACGAAGATCTTAGTGGGGTTTGGTCAAAGTTTTTCTGAGCTTCAAGTGGGTAAAATTCGATCTTTGTCTCTGTATTTATTTTATTGTTGGTTTATATATAGGATAGTTTTATTGATTATATTTTTAACTATTGATATGTTTTTATAATAAATATAGGGTGTTAGTATTTATTTAATATTAGTATGCTTTTTTAAATATTTGCATGTTATATTAGATCTAGCTTTTAGGCCTTTGATTCCGGTATTCTAGTGGGAGTGCCATCCCGGTCTCCGCGTGTCATCTCCTTTGATACCATGTAGATCGAGGCAAATTTAATCACGTATTCTAGGAATTAAATTAAATCGAATTTTATATTTTTCTTATTAAATACGATACGAACCCGTTAGGTACCAATTTTGGGCGGTGTGGGGATGCTAACCCTTCCCCATCCGTAATTGACTCCCGAACCCAAGTTTTTTAAATCTCTGGTTTTATTTTTGGTGCCTGGTCTACCCTTTTGAATGACCGGTGGCGACTCCATATTTTTAAAAAAATACGAGTTTTCTTAAAAACCCTTTTTTAAATAAAATTATTATTTCAAAAAAAATAGTTGCTACAGCATGGTGACTCCGCTGAGGATAATTTTTATTTTTTTAAAAAAGAGTCAAGCCTTAATTGGGTTCGTATCGTAATTATTAAAGAAAATTTAAATTTGATTTAATTTAATTTTTAATTTCTAAACTTTGTTTGACAAAAGTATTCATCATATAGTAGTCTTAGAACCTTTAAGAGGAGTGATTACTTCGCTTCGTGCGTTTTCACCTCCGTATAGTGTTGTAATTCCCTTCCGGAATTCGGTCCTTATATTTCGTGGGGTCTTCACCCCCGTATAGTATAAGGGTCGTATTCCCTCAAACTGATGTCCACGCGACAGTTCGAGTACCATTTTCTTTAGAACCTAATCGCATATAGTGGACCATAAGAGCCCACCAGTTAGAGCCATACCGGTATTCTGTCCGTCTAGCAGTAACCTAATTTAGGTTTTGTTTTTTTGTATTTTTTGTTCGTCTAAGCATGTTTTAATCGTATAATTTAATTGTTTTAATTTATTACTTTTATTTATTAGTCGGCATTTCATTTGTTTAATTATTTTTCTACACTAACACAAATTTCTTTTGTGATTATTTTTTCTCTATGTTCGGTTTGCATTGCATTTTCATAGCATAACATAAAAGGTATTTATTTCGCAAGTGGTGATCACTGTAGAAGGCGATCACAATAAACAAGGGGTCTCGTCTCGTGATCAGATAGAGCGGATAAATTTCGAGTGTTATTCGAAGAATAGAGAGGATGAACCATTCAAAGATTTTGAATCAAACAAGGTAACTAATATTCGAGTTGACGACAAGTGAATTGAAGCACAAAAATGGAAGTAGTAGATGCGGCCGACACAGCAATGCCGCTAAGTCAAAAATGAATCTAGCACGGGATCATGGAGGAAAATTGACTCGTTTGTTGGACGAAGTCAAAAAAAATAGGAGTTAGGTCCCATCAATATTTGTAAAGCCTAGAAGAACATCTGATGTAACAAGCCTTTTTGTTTAATGAAAGCTTTTTCTAGTACGATCACTTTGCGACTAATATCTTATTGCATTCATGTTTGTATTTAGTTGATTCAAAAATATTTCATATTATATTTTTTTATAAAAGAGAAGATGTTCTGTAATGTACAAAGATTGATAATACTACGGTTGGAAATAATCTGAGCACAAGCAAATAAAGAGGAGACAGAGTTAGAGCACCAACTACGTGCTTCACTCCAGGAAATCAAGATATTAAGAAGAATGATTGATAGATGCATGTAGAATATTGTCAATATTTTGTAAACAGACATCTTCTCTTGATAAAAATCTTCCTAAAAGATTATTTGAGAATCAACACCCCATTTTCATTTATTCTTGCATTTTTTTATTGTTATGCTTTATACATTTCGTACATTGCATCACCTAATATGTTCCTACATCATGAAATCTGGTTTTCCATAAAGCATTCATAACAGTTGCATCTTTGCACCCGCCTCGAAAGCATGCACATGTATCTCATTTACATAAAATCACTCACAAAAAGTTCTTTCACAAATTTTTAAGGAAAGTTAAATTCTCTCATAAGGACCTTTTTCAAAAATGAACTTTTATATCCTTTCAACCAAACTTCTAAATCAAATCCTTTCATAAGGGCGATTTAAAAAAATAAACATTTTAATTTGTTTCAACAAAATTTTTAGATCCAGTCCCTTCACAAGGACATTAATTTCACCCTCCCATGAGAATAAACATTTTTAAGCAAGGTTTTCTCAATCCTTTCACAAATACACTTGTTCAGTCCTTTCATAAGGACATTGTTTCAAAAATAATAATAAGAGTTTCTTCTTCGATCCTTTCACAAGGACATCTTTTAATACGAACCTTTTAATTCAGTCCTTTCATAAGGACATTTTTCAAAGAAAATATTTCTTATTCAATCCTTTCATAAGGATATTGTAAAAAGGAAAAGAAAATGAATTTCTCAATTCTACCTTTTTTAGCATGCTTTTCGATATTATTAATTCTTAAGAATGTTTTTCATAGTTCTTAAGAAGATTTTTTTCTCAATTCTATCTTTTTTAAGGATTTTTTTTTTGAAAATAAGATAATTTCTTAATTCTGTCCTTTCGTAAAGATGAAAGAAGACACAAAGCTGGAGAGAGCCCAAGGAGAGGGGGTATGAATGTATTGGATGCAAGAGAACTCTACTTGGTCCTTTACCCATTTTTAACATGAGGCACTAGGGCATGCCACCAAGACGTAAGTCGTTAATGGTAGAGATCAAGAAGCTGGTTAGCGATGAAGTTTTAACATCTAGCAGTGGAAAACAAGAGAGATGGGGCAAGCTTACACCGCACCTAGAAGGCCATAATGAGTTGGCACGCTGACAATGACTCGAAAATCCCTAGGTCTGGATTTCTCATTTTTTGAAAAAAAAGGGGTCCGACAGAATTGTTGGCATAACGTGCTTAAACGGTAAAGTTTAAGACAGTGGATAATTCAAGTATCCATCGAAAATCCATTTTTTACGAATGGTCAAAGGAAAATAAATCCTTTGGAAAAATCCAATTTCATAATTGGTATAAACTGATTGTACTCAGGCGAATAGTACAAGTAGCCCGGAGCAAACGGCTACCAATAAAGGCAACTCAAAACCGTTGATCCCTGTGCATTTGAGAAAAATGCAAAAGAAATCTATAAATAAAGCTGTAAATCAAATTTTCACCAAAAATCCATTTTTTCTAATGGTCAAAGGAAAATAAATCCTTTGGAAAAATCCTGTGTCATAATTGGTATAAACTGATTATACCCAGGGGAATGGTACCACTAGCCCAGAGCAAATGACTACCGGTAAAGGCAATTCAAATCCGTTGATCCCTGTGCATTTGGGAAAAATGCAAAAGAAATCTATAAGCTAAGTCATATTTTTATAACGTTATTATTTTTGTCGTAATAAAATTTTCATTTCGTTATTCGGAAAGCATTTTTGCATTCTTTGTGTCTTTATACTTTTCATTCATTGTTATAGGATAGTTTTTTTCACATACGCATATGCACATATATATGAAAAAGCATACACATGTACATACCTTTTTTTATTATTAGGTCATTGCGAATGCAAGTATCCGCTAGTCCGTTTAGGCCGATAGAAGAACAAAACAAGTGTGTAGATAATGGGCATTTCCCATTTTAGGAAATTTTCTTCTCAGGCACTTGTCGTTTAAGATCCTTGAATCGAGTGTTGACCCTAAACTTCTACCCCCTGAAGACTATTTTGATATCCATATATGGGATGGCGAATGGCATTCCTTCACTTCCCTTCACAAATAAGAAAAATATTCATTTGTTGTCCCCTTTGAGCTTGATCATTTCTTTCCATTTGAACCCCAAACCAAGGATCACCCCACACTAGGGGCAAAGAGGATGAAGATTTTGTTCGCAAATTTAAATCGTCCAGTTTTGACTACAGTACAAAGAAAGGGCTCCATGTATATGCACAAGAAATAAGAATCAATATCCTGGACACGGAGACCAAGAGAAATATCAGAATAAGCCAATAAGAGAAAATTTTTGCTCAAAAGGACCAGCTAAACCAAATTGATAGTTTGCCAACAAAAAAGCTTGAAATAATGAAAGAGTGAAAGCACCAAGTCAGAAATTGCAATAAAGGGCGTTAAGAGCCTTGAAGATTCAATTACATTTGAATAAGAAACGCATCAACATTTATTCAAGATGCAAGCTACACATTCCAAAGCTACAAAGGAGGAAATGAACTTTATGGTGAAAACCCAGAAATGGGCAGTCTAGAGCGATCCAAGAAATAAATCAAAGAATTTTTTTCATTTGAGCACATTCCGATTGACAAGTGCAGAGAGGATATTTTTAACCAGAAGAAATGATCCTTGGTTTCATCACCCTTAAATACTCATTTTGGGCCTATATATATCTTTTCTTTCATAACCATGAACCTTAGCCTACATTACAAGCCTACAAAGACCATTCAGATCATATGTGGATATCTGAGTTGGATAAGTTTGTCTTCAGATTACATCCCGCCTATAAGGGCTAATCTTTCTTCAGGGAACGTCAAACTTTGAAGTGCCTGATCGACACTCAAATGAGGGAAGGATGGGGGCATAGTAAGTGTTGAGATCAAGAGAACCACCTTAAATGGCTAGAAAATAGGTATGGGAAACGTTCCTCTCGAAAGCCTAAATGGACTAAGAGAGACCATACATATGCTTATATCGCCAAAATAGACAAGATTTTCTAAACAGACAAATTTCCTAGTGCATTTTTTATTTTAGGATCAAACATTAATTGACATTTTTTGTCAATTCTTTTAATCTTTATTATTTCTTCCAAACATTAATTTTTCAAAAATGTTTGACAGTTTAGAATTTCAATTCGTTTAATACTTATCGTTTACTCCAGACATTCATTTTTCAAAAATGTTTGGTATTTTTCTCCTTATCATTTCGTCTAAACATCAATTTTTAAAGATGTTTTGCATTTGTTCTAAACAAACACTAGTTTTCAAAATGTTTGGGATTTTCCCCTAGTTTTATTTTTAAAATAACTAATTTTTTATTTGTGAGAATTCAGGCATAGGGACAGAGAGTCGATTTCTGCAGAGATACTTCAAGGAGATTGGATCAAAGAATGAGCTCGAGGCGTGGGGGCATTTTGCCAGCCCTAATGTTAAGATAGATGAAGACTCCGTATGTTGGGTCAAAAATAAGAAATGAGTGGGGCATCATTGTCCGTGAAAAATCAAGATTTTTTGCTCATAAGAATCCAAGTCGAGTGGGGCATCATTTCCCATAAAACAGCAAAGATCTCCTACGTATAGGAGTTCAAATCAGAAGAGACCAGAAATAACACAAAGATGAGATGATTTGACTAATGAAAAAGTCAAAGGATTTTTCTTAAGCAAAGAGCTGATATCGACCGAGGTCACTTGGCTGGAAGGTTCAAACTGAGAATGGACAAAAAATTTTAAAAGGGGCATAAGGATGAGGAATGGTTGTAGTCCCAAGATGAAGCCTACCTACCCCGAAAAAAGGAAAAAGAACAGAAGAAGAGAATAAGAAAAAAGAAGAAAAAGAAAATTTTGCATCTTTGCATCATAAAATATGCTCATGCATCATCTTTATCATAGAAAATTGAAAATTATTTTTCAAGAGGATGACTTCAACAAGGACTTCGTGCACCTTTGCACCGATTAAGAAGACACGCACTTGAGTGTCAGAAGAGAGAAAAAGAAAAGGAAAGAAAAAAAAAGAAAAAAAGGAAAAGAAAAAAGAATGAAAAAAAGAAAAAGAAGAAAGAAAAGAGAGATTATCTGACAGTTTCAAATCAAGATTTTAGACTTTCGAGCCATCACCTTTGATGGATTTCTTTTGATATCAAGACGGATAAAACCGAGGCATCATTTTAAAATATATTTTTCTTAAAATAAATTTCTTAATTTTATCCTTTCATATGGATGTTTTTCTTAAAACTAAATTTCTTAATTTAATCCTTTCATAAGGATGTTTTGCACAAAACTGAATTTCTTAATTTGATCTTTTCATAAGGATAATTTCTCCTTTTGCTGGTCTCAAAGCGAGATACCATTTTTTTATTTAAACTCAGATTTCTCGATTTTTATCCTTCCCTAAGGATTTTTTTAATCGATTCCTCAATTTGATCTTTTCCTAAGGATATTTTTTTTAAATCAAATTTCTTAATTTTATCCTTTCATAAGGATGTTTTTCTTAAAACTAAATTTCTTAATTTAATCCTCTCATAGGGATGTTTTTCTTAAAATTAAATTTCTTAATTTAACCCTTTCATAAGGATGTTTTGCTTAAAACCCGAATTTCTTAATTTGATCCTTTCATAAGGATAATTTCTCCTTTTGGTAGTCTCAAAGCGAGATACCATTTTTATTTAAACTCAAATTTCCCAATTTTTATCCTTCCATAAGGATTTTTTTAAATCAATTTCTCAATTTGATCTTTTCCTAAGGATATTTTTTTAAATCAAATTTCTTAATTTTATCCTTTCATAAGGATGTTTTTCTTAAAACTAAATTTCTTAATTTAATCATTTCATAAGGATGATTTCCTTAAAATTAAATTTCTTAATTTAATCCTTTCATAAGGATGGTTTGCTTAAAACTAAATTTCTTAATTTAATCCTTTCATAAGGATGTTTTGCTTAAAATCCAAATTTCTTAATTTGATCCTTTCATAAGGATAATTTCTCATTTTGGTAGTCTCAAAGCGAGATATCATTTTTTAAACTCAGATTTCCTTAATTTTATCCTTTCATAAGGATATTTTTTCCTTAAAATCAATTTCTTAATTTGATCCTTTCCTAAGGATATTTTTCTTGAAACTAAATTTCTTAATTTAATCCTTTCATAAGGATGTTTTTATTAAAACTTAAATTTCTTAATTTTATCCTTTCATAATGATGTTTTTCTTAAAACTAAATTTCTTAATTTTATCATTTCATAAGGATGTCTTTCTTAAGACTTGAATTTATCAATTGAACCCTTCTATAAGGGTGTTTTCCTAAAAAAAATAACTTCATCAGGGCATTTTTCTTAAATATCTAATTTCTTAATTTTATCCTTTCATAAGGACATTTTTCTTAAAATTCAATCCTTCCATAAGGATATTTGATTTCTTAATTGTCCTTTCATAAAGATATTGTTCCAAATCAAAACTTTTAACACAATCCTTGCATAAGGATGTCTTCTTTAGACTATCATTTTGGTGTTTGTAGCTTAGAATTTGGCCAAGGAAGAGCGAAATGTTTTAGAAGAACTCACGATACCAAGGCCACAAACAGGAAAGTAGGACAAAAATGAGTGCTTTTGGTCTTTGCTTTGTTCTTGTAAAACAAGAACAAGCAAAGAGGGGTAGCTAAAATCACTCATTTTTGTCTGGGTTGTAATATTATTAGTATTATTTTAATTATAATAATATTAATATAATAATAATAAAAAAAATAAAAAAGAGTAAAATAATATATATATATATATAATATAAAAAAGAAGGAGGAAAAAGCAAAAAAAATAAAAAGTAAAAAAAGGAAAGGTGGGTGAGTGGCCACGCCACCCCACCCATATTTTATTATTTCCATTTGCCTGTAAAAGGCAATGGAAGGGTGGGGGAAACACACAAGCAAATCAGCCCCAAAATTGGGGACAAGGCTGGCCAGGGGTAGAGGGCAGTGCCCTCGGCCCCAGCTGGTTCGATCCAGCATTCGATCGGAGATTCTTTTTAGGCCCGATCTAGTTAATTTTTAGGCCATGACAAGGTGGCACAGAGATCTTAGTAGGGGTTGGTCGAAGTTTTTCCGAGCTTCGAGTGGGTAAAATTCGATCTTTGTCTCTGTATTTATTTTATTGTTGGTTTATATATAAGATAGTTTTATTGATTATATTTTTAACTATTGATATGTTTTTATAATAAATATAGGGTGTTAGTATTTATTTAATATTAGTATGCTTTTTTAAATATTTTGTATGTTATATTAGATCTAGTTTTTAGGCCTTTGATTTCGGTATTCTAGTGGGAGTGTCATCCCGGTCTTCGGGTGTCATTTCCTTTGATACCGTGTAGATCGAGGCAAATTTAATCACGTATTCTAGGAATTAAATTAAATCAATTTTTATATTTCTTAATAAATACGATACGAACTCGTTAGGTACCAATTTTGGGCAGTGCGGGGTGCTAACCCTTCCTCATCCGTAATCGACTCCCGAACTCAAGTTTTTAAAATTTCTGGTTTTATTTTCGGTGTTCGGTCTACCCTTTTGAATGACCAGTGGTGACTCCATATTTTTAATAAAATACGAGTTTTCTTAAAAAATCCTTTTTTAAATAAAATTATTATTTCAAAAAAAATAGTCACTACAGTAACACCTTGAATTTTTGCCCCAAATTTAAAACCCTTATTTTGAAATCCCTAAATTCAAAACCCTAGAAATTGGGAATTTAAAAATGAAACCCTAATTAAGGAATTTGGGAATTAGTTGAATTTTAAACAAATTTAGTGACTGTTTTATAAAGAACTGATATTAGGTGCCTCTTTTGTGAATCCTAGAAAAAACTAGGACTTACCTTGTAATTTATCCAAAATTTTGGATATATAAATCACCCTATCCCCTGCAATTTTTCACACCTGCCGATCTTCCCCTCTCCCTCTCTTGATATGTGTTTGACGCATCTCTATTTTCCTTTTCTTTTTTATTTATTTATTTCGATCAAACCCCACTGAGTCTCTGGCACTGCTCAATTCAACTATGTCTTCGGTTGATTTGAAGATCAACTATTCAAATCATATAAGTATTCTTGTATCATTAAATTTCGTTAGATAAGTATATAGGAGTAACCCCTTAGTCATAGTGATAATAATACTAATATAGAAATTATTCGTATAGGTTCTGACACAGCTAAACCTAGTGCTTCTGATCGTGGGAAACACATTACTCAATAGGTTGAGTTTGCTTTGGCTCAGGTGTGTTTTCTTATGGCGCTATAAATAAATGATTTTTTTATGGTTTATACCTTGCTTGATTATGATCTACGTTATGGCTTGTATGGTTAACATTATATACCTGAGATTTTAGAATGTGTTTTTAATTATGATTTATGAAATATTTGATTTACAAAACATCAGAATTTAAGGAAACCATGATTTATGGATTTATGGATTATGATTTATGGATTTATGATGCATGTTTATAGAATATCAGATTTATAGAATTGTGTTTATGAAAGTTGAGTTTTAAACATCATACACGTGTGACCATGGGTTGGGATTTGTACGGAGGAAGTTTAGTGGTTTTACCCTTTGGGCTGAATTCCACTTCGGATGGCAGACGTAGCGAGGAGATTATGGGAACCTTCCTCGTCTTTGGAGGACGTAGTTGAGTGCATTTCATTTCGCTTGTGATATTGTACCATTTGTTTTATGTTTTTTGATTTTGGTTTTCCTTGCACTTTAGAGACACACTAAGCTCTTTAGCTTACTCCCCCATAGTTTTCTCTTACAGATATCTTTGGACTTTAGGCCACGTGGTACTTGGAGGATCTTACCTTTTATCCAGTTATTTTATAATTGAGTACGAAACTATTTTTAGTTATTTAAATCATTATTTATTATTTTGATACATTGATGTAATTTTAAACTTTGAGAGTAATTATGTTTTGGGATTATTTTTAGCATTTATTTACTATGCTTTTTTATTATTCAGATATTTTATTATATATTCGGATATTGATTACAACATTTTCCAAATTATTTATTATAAGATATTTATTAAATTATCATTATATGTATTCTTTTTAAGTTAAAGTATAATCTTTAAAATTTGTTTTCTTAAGGGAAAAGTTTTCAAACGTGACTTCTTATATTCGACCCATTTCTTCTGGGCTAGGTTTAGAGGGTTACAATCTGCATAGCCAATGAAAATATAGTCTACTATTTTTAGACTTATTTTTATTTACTTCGACATTGGGACCAATACCTTTGCAAGACACATCCACATTTTCAAGTAGTTGTAGGAAAGATTTTATTCTATTCCATAACTGGAACGGTTTCTTGTCTTTTATTTTGGGAAACCTTATTTAAAAGGTAATTAGCTGGTAGAGTAGCTTCCCCACATTTTAGGCACCGTTACTCATATAGAGCTTCTGCCCACCTTAAATTTTTTATTAAGTTTAGGTTTCAACATCATGCTTATAGAGAACAATTTCTCTATAGCTTCATCTTTGCTTTTAAGCAAATACACATAGCACTAATTTGTGCTATCATTAATAAAGGTAATAAATGTATTCCTTCAAACGATAGTTTGCCATGTCAATTATTACACCAATATTTTGTTATAATATTGACCTCATTTGAAAGTCTCTTGTCCGAAGACTTATTTTTCATCTTATGGCAACTGAAGCATTTGCTATGAAATTTTGCTTTTGGGGCACACTGCCTTGTATGTGGTTTGTTTTCTTGAAGTCCTTTTTGACTTCCACTACGTTTGGCCCTGCAATATTTGTCTTAGCAACATTTGTCTAAGAAATATTTGTAACAACAATATTTTCCTTAGTAACAACATTTATGTTATCCTTTCTAACAATAGGAGGATTATCCTTCAGATATTTGGCCAGGTTCAACATGGTCAAATCGACAACATCTTTTGTTATCACATTTTGAAATTCTCTACAATGAATTACACTGGTTTTTTTTGTGGCTCACAGTCACATACTAGAAACAAAAGATTATGAATCTGTTAAACGTCAGGAATTTAGTCAGAGACTAAATACCAAAAACATGATTTCCAACATTTGTTAGATGGAAGGATTTTAGTAAACTAAAAACCTGAAACAAAAGTTCTCGCGGTCTAATAGAAGGAGCAATAATGAACAGTGCACCAAGTAAGTAACTTTTGAAAAGAGAGGTGGTGCACTAGGCATGCTTAAATACCATGTCTTTCAAAAAACCAATCCTAGACATGCAATTTCATATTGTTTTTCAATTATCCGTTTATAGGTTTCATTTTCTTATGCTCAAGGAAGTTCTTGAAATCATTCCAAACAGTGGTTAGCTTTTCAAATGACTCACGCTTGAATGGATTCACTTATAACCATTCCTTTTACGAGAATATCGTGAGTCATCAGTTAAAGTCATTGTCTTTGATTCATAACAATTTGGAATCAGTCATTACAAAATAAGAATTTGGTAACTAAGAATTTCTTAGTATTGACATCTTTCATTTTGTATTTATGATCCAACGACCATCACAATTTTTTATTCATTTGTAAACACTTTACACTTAATAAAGTGCATCAGATAAGGCTTGAAAATGTGGCTACATTATAGAAAAACATAGTTCTTCCATGCTTTGATTCAAGACCTCAGTCGGAATCAACACTGTAACCGCCTCGACCAGGCCTAGACGCACGACCGATCGAGAGTGCTACATTAGGTTTGCCGAAGCAAACCGGAGAAAGGTTATGAAAAGTATATCCATTTTTCTCTTTTATCTTGTCTAGATGCAAATTATTATTCCTACATGTTCATACCTGTAGCAGGTAAGTTCTTGAATGAAATGGTTCACAAAAGACAATCAATTGCATCATAAACCAAAATTGAGGACTAAAATGTAAATACTTTAAATTGCAAGACCAAAATTGAATTTAAGGTTACCAATCCTTAATTAGTCCATTTACATGCCAACATGACCAATTTCAGGTTAAAAAGATCATCCAAACTCAAACAATTGCATTCCCAAGTCTTAGGGACCAAAATGAAAGAACCAGAAACCTTCAAGATACCAAAATAACTGATTTAACGGTACCCGTACCGGTACGTGTACTAGTGTTTCGATATGCCCTTATGTTTTCAAAAACTCAGAATCCAGTAGCTAAAACCCATACCGAAAAGCTTGATTGTGTACTGAAACTCCTGGAAAAAATGCCTATGACCGTATCAAAACACTTGCTCGAGTACCGAAACATTAAACCTGGAAAGGCAGGCCCGTATCGAAACACCATCCTGCGTATCGAAATGCCATGCCCAAAATGGCCTAGCCATATCGGTACGGGGACACCTGTTTCGATACGCCTGGACCTGGAATGACATTTTTAGTTGGTTTCTCACCCCAAATCTAGATGCATTTAGGTCCTAGCAACTTGCATACATACATAAAAGCATCCAACAACACATTTTTCAACACTTACGCCAATATCTAGCAACAATACAAGCTTATGCTACCTTACGGATTACTCTAGAGGCATGCTCCCTAGATCACCTCACCAAACATACCAAAATGCTCAAACAAACATTTTCTAGCACAAGCACCATACCAACATCATTTCAATACCCTATTCAACATGTTAAGCTCATCAAATCATACCATCCAAGCAAAATCATCTATACGCATACCTAGGTAACCGCATAATCCGCGGCGAACACACTGCCTTATAAACCAGAAACCAAAACCGAGTTCATACTCAAATAGTCTTGTCTTTGGATCACTTAATCCCTTCATTTGCTGCCTCCAAGCTTTAATGCTCTGCATCATTAGAGAAAAGAGAGCGTAAGCACACTTGCTTAGTGAGGATGCTCTTAAACAATGATGCCCAACACTTGTTTTCAAACCATGCTTACGACCTAAGTAAGTTCCAATAGTTTCAAAACAAAATATGCATATCAACCATATGCAAAACAATATATATTCCACATTCTTAATCCCAAAGCACCAACCGCAAGCTTGCCAACCGCAAGCACCAATATGCATATCAACCATGCTTACGACCGACTGCGTGACTTTACAACCTTGCCAACCGCAAGCTTTACATCAACAAGGGGAACCGACCGCTCAACCCAAGTGGTATCAACATAGTCCGGCTAGCCGACCGTTGTACCTCAAGGACTCTTAACCCACGATCGATTTTTAACCATATTATAGTGCACTTTATCCTATGGCATGCAAACTATATCCGAATGTTTTCTCACCTTGTCACATAGCCAATATATCATTTACAAAACCATTTACTATTGTTTTACAATGCATTACACAAAATCCCCACATATGCCAATCACATTGCCATAGCAACGTCACATTCCCGACCGAAATAACAACCAATGCTCACTAGCATTTAACATACTTTTCAAACAATGCATATGTACTTTAAATCATGCATTTACAGTAAGTAAAACCAACCATGTTTACGACTAAAACATGAATCACACATGCTCATATCCGAACCGATATTAAAGAGCAAAGGAGGGAAACTTACTTCCAAGCTTAGGTAAGTGGTTCGAACTTATCCTAAACTTCCAAAACCACTTTCAAACCCTTGAAATACTTTTAAGACCGTTTCCACTCACCGATTTCACTTAGCCTTGCTTGCTACAGCGAAACAAGCTCCCGACAAGTCTAGAACCACCTCAAGATGCTACGCTTTGATTATCCCCTGTTTCGGCCACACAAAACCAGAGGAAACATGCATTAAAATGCATCCGACACTCTGCTTCAAACCAAAATCCCGTAGCAATCAAGATGCCCACTCAAAACTCATCCGAAACTTACCGAAATCAACCTCAAACACTACTCAATCTTAACCCAGCCATATAACAACGATTCAAAACATCAAACTTCATAAATTGATATCTAAAAACTCATTCACAACATCCTTTTACTTCCAGCAAAGATTAAAGACCTTAAACAACCCAAAATCCCTTAACTACCAACCTAAACAATTAGAGATTTAACCAATTTCGGGATTCCATTATTAAAAACAACTTACCCACATTATAATACATCCAAAATAAGATTGAAATCAATCCACATCACTGGAAAAATAGATCCAATCGAAAAATCACAAGATCCATCAATTAAACCTCAATTAAGCTAAAATCCATAATTAATTACTCAAAACCTATTAAAAAAACATATGTAAAGAGCCAATAACTTGGGAATTTCAGTAAAGAACCTTTCATTAGAGGAGAAGAACAAAACTTACCTCCAATGAATGAGTTTCCCCTTAATTGGATGGTTTTTCCTCTTGAAAAACAAAGAAATTCAATGAGATTTTTGGAAAATAAATTGAGAAATCATTTAGCTAATCAATGAGTTAAGAAATTAAGATCTTTACCTTAAATCCCTAATGGAAAAAGAGTGTTTGGCTGAGAATGTTTTGAGAGAAAATGTGAGAGAAGAAAAGTTACATCAAATTACGTTTTAGAAAGATAACTACCTTTTTAACTAAATTCCATTTAATTCTTTTAATTAAAACCTTTTTAAAATAATCCTAATTAAGAGAAAACTCAGATTAGAACAAATGGTAAAATAACTCCTTAAATATTCTATGTTTTGACTCTTTACAAAACGGTTACCTTTTAAAAATAGATTTCAAAAATTACATTTTGGTCACTAGCCAAAATGTCACCCTTCCAAAGCTCGTTTCCCAAAATTTATTTGACCAATATTTTTATTATAATAAAATACGATTTTAAAACATTTTTTCATATTTTTGCATTTTGAAAAAATATTCGCTCCCGAATCCGACTCGAATCTCTAACTCGGTCCACTAGACTGTCTAACTAGCCCCAAAACCGCTAGGCCCAAGACTGGGGCATTACAACTCTCCCCTCTTAAGAAATTTCGACCTCGAAATTTACCTGGAGGAAAAAGATGCAGAAATTGCTCCAATGTATCCGCTTTGCTTTCCCAAGTGGCTTCCTCGACACTTCGATGCGCCACAAGACTTTAACCAGTTCTATCGTCTTACCACGTAGAACCTTGCTGCTGGAACCAAGGATTTCCACCGGCTCCTCATCAAAGGATAAATCCGGTCTCAACTCAATATGCTCCACTGGCATAACATGCAAAGGATCCGACTGATACCTACCTAACTTGGATACATGGAACACATCATGTATTTTCTCAAGCTCGGGAGGCAACCTCAACCGATAAGCCACAGGACCAACCCGCTCCACGATCTCATATGGTCCAATAAACCTCGGACTGAGCTTACCCTTACGTCCGAACCGCATCACCTTTTTCCACGGTGACACCTTCAAGAACACACGATCGCCCACTGCATATTCAATTTCTCTACGCTTTAAATTCGCGTAAGATTCCTGCCAATCCGCAGTAGTTTTCGAGCGCTCACACACAAGCTTAACTTTCTCATCCGCGTCTTTCAACACATGTGGCAAGGAAACATGCTTTTCCTCTACCTCGGCCCAACACAAGGGCGTACAACATCTCCAGCCATACAATGCCTCAAATGGTGCGATCTGTATACTTGCTTGATAGCTATTATTATAAGAAAATTCAAACAAAGGCAAATGCTTCTCCCAGGTTCCTTGGAACTCAATAATACAACACCTTAGCATATCCTCTAGGACATGGATAACACGCTCAGACTGCCCATCCGTCTGAGGATGATACGCGGTACTAAAACTCAACCTCGAACCCAAAGCCTGATGTAAACATCTTTAAAACCTTGATGTGAACCTCAGATCTCTATCCGAAATGATCGACTTTGGTACCCCGTGCAAACGCACAATCTCATAGATAAACAAATCTGCTAGCTTGTCCAAGGTGTACGTCGTATGAACTGGCAGAAAATGCGCACACTTTGTAAACCGATCAACAATCACCCAAATGGAATCCTTTTTAGCCGGTGTCAACGGTAACCCTGACATGAAATCCATGGAGATTCTCTCCCATTTCCACATCGAGATTCTCAATGATTGCAACAACCCGGACGGAAACTGATGTTTAGCTTTAACCCGCTAACACATTATACACTTGGACACAAACTCCGCCACATCCTTTTTCAAACCAACCCAATAGTACATTTCCTTCAAATCACGATACATTTTGGCACTACCAGGATGCATAGCAAAAGGACTAGAATGTGCTTCCGCCAAAATAGCGTGCCTGAGCTCTGGAACTTTCGGCACCACTATTTAGCCCTTAAAACACAGAACACCATCATCATCAAAATGAAAATCTGTCAAATTACCATCTGCTATGTCCTTAACATGAGGAACCAAGGAATCATCATATGGTTGCTTAGCCTTAATCAACTATGACAGCGTAGGCTTAACTTGCAATTCATCCAACAACCCACCTTCCTGCGTCACACTCAACCTTGCAAACATCGCCCTAAGCTCAACTGCCACCTTACGACTCAACGCATCCGTAACAACATTGGCTTTTCCAGAATGATACTCAATTGTCAAGTCGTAATCCTTAAGCAACTCCAACCACCTTCGTTGTCTAAGGTTCAAATCCTTTTGAGACATCAAATATTTCAAACTCTTATGATCCGTAAAGACCACACACTTCTCTCCATAAAGGTAGTGTCACCAAATCTTCAAGGCAAATACCAGAGCAGCAAGCTCCAAATCATGAGTTGGATAATTGCGCTCATAAACCTTCAACTGCCTCGTTGCATAAGCCACAACCTTTCCATCCTGCATCAGCACACAACCCAAGCCGACATACGATGCATCACTAAAAACCACAAACTCCTTCCCAGATTCCGGCTAAATCAACATAAGAGCATATGTCAAAACCTCCTTCAACTTCTCAAAACCCTATTGTTTCTTCTCCATCCAAACGAAATGAACACTCTTTTGCAGCAACTTTGTCAACGGTGTAACCTCCTCGACCCGGCTTAGACGCCCAACCGAACAAAGAAGGCTACATTAGGTTTGCTGTAACAAATCGAAGAGATACAACGAAACCCGGTCCATTTTTTTTTCTTTTATCTTATCTAGATGCCAATTATTAACCCTACATGTTCATGCAGACATCAAGCACAACCCCAACTTAATTGGGCATCAATTTGACATCCAATTGATTACATTTGCAATTTAGGGACCAAATTGTAAATACATAAAATTTTAGTATTAAAACTCACTTTTAAGTTACCAACCTTTAAGTAGTCAAGTTATGAACACCCAAATCAGATTTTAGCTCAATCCGATCATTTCATCACATACAATTGCATTGACAAGATTTAGGGACTAAATTGTAAACGTGACAAAACTATCCAAAGTGACATTAACAGAATTAACGGTCATCCGTACCGATACAGGTAATCCCGTACCGATATGGATTGAAACACCTCGTATCGGTACACCTCCATGCCATATCGATAAGCCTAACTAAAATACTGAACTTTTGAAAATCTTGATGATCGTACCGATACGACTCTCTATGCGTTTCGGTACACGAGATTAGGACGAAAACGTTGATTCCAATAGCTGGGACCCGTACCAAAACACCCCTTGTCGTACCAGTATGCTACGGCTACATTGGCCTAGGCGTATCGAAACACCACCAACCTGTACTGATCCCTCAAGTCTAATAATACCCAGTTGTATCGGTATGCCTGGAACTGTAATGTCACATTTGCTAGTTTTTCATCCAAATAACACCTTCAAACCATCCCCAAAAGATGGAAACACAATACCAGTATGCCAAGCATACCCCAAGCAATTAAGCATCATCATCCTAACAACACAACAAGGCTTCATGCATCAAAAGGGAATCTATAGCCATGCTTCCTAATTTTGCATCCAAGCAACATGCCAAAAGACAAACCAGCACCAAAATCAATCTTTAAAGGCCATTTACAACCCATGAGCAACTGAAGAAACATGCACAAATAGGGAGTTTGACATATCATCTCCTAAAACCAAAGCAAGTACCTCATTGCCTTTATTCTTATAGTCTTGTCCAACATACTTTGTTAACCAAGTCTTGCTAGGATCCCCTTGCTTCTTGCTGCCTTCCAAAACCTCAATTATCTGCATTGATGGACAATGAGAGTGTAAGAACACAACGCTTAGTAAGGAGTGCTAAAAAACAAACACCGTCGATGCATTTTAAACATTTACTTAACATCATCCTTTTAAACATCATGCCCTTTTTAAAACATGCACTTTACATCATTAAAACCAGCATATTAAACCATATGCTACATGTATCAATAATCAACAACAAGTCACATTGCTAATCCTCCACTTAAGCCTTCCTATGCATTTCTACCAGTTGCAAAGCTCAAGGAGAAACATGTATAAGTCACATTATACAACATAAACCATTCCAATGATATATTAACAATTACATTGGCTTACAAGTAATCATTAACCAAGTCCAATAACAAAGGAGTTCATCGGATACATAGATTCAACAAGTGTTAACCCAACACTTCAAGCCATCTAAACTAAAATAGTGATACAATCACAATCGCGGTACATTAGTAACCGGGTACACTTTCAACCCACGAGGACACCAACTCCAATCATCGGTTAGACACTTAATCCACTAATGGAAGTTTTCGGTACCATATAGCCCTCAACCATTAGGATACTTGGATAGACTATTGGTACGCCGTATAAACCCCTCAACATCCAAGCTGACTTATTTACAGTGCACTCAATCTTATGGCCGGCCAACTAAATCCGATAACAATTTTAAAACCACGTCACTTGCCAATATACTTAACCATTTAACATTTACCTCACTGTTTTAAACAAGCATTAACCAAAACACTTTTCCAGAGAAATAATCATGCTTTAAACCACAAGTATAAACCATACTTACAAGGATCACTTACCATGTGCATCCTTTAGCAAAACATGCTTAAAAATAGTACATCCAAAACTTTAAAACATGCTTAAATAGTAGGTAACATGTAATCAAAACAAGTGCATAAAATCATTTCAACTGAGCACGGCCGAGTGAGTAATACCACTTTATACTCACTTCCGAGTCTAGGTAAGCATTTCAAGCTCTACCTTAACTCCCAAACTCTATTCCAAAATATCAAAACGCTTTAAACCACGTTTTCACTCACCAATACATGAAACCTCGATTCACCGATGCAAAATCAAGTATCTGAAGCCTCCAACGCTTCTCCAATCATTTCTGGATCAATCTCCCCTACTTTAACCACAACACAACAAAGGATTAATGCATCATAATGCGTTCTAAACACATCAACCGCAATCCTTCTCGGATTTCCACAAAACCTTCGCAATTAACCCTCCACAACAACCGAAAACATAACCAAAACACTTCGATTCACAACCCAGCCAACATCTATCAATCTAACATCATTTTCAACATCAAAACACATCTAAAAATAGATCCAAAACAACCTACCGCCTCCAGCAACCTTACAACCTCAAAAACACCACAAAACCTCAAAACTAACAACCTAAACAAATATAGATTCTTAAGTTTCGGGATTTCATTGATAAAAATCACTTATCAACATTATTTAACATCCAAAATATAAATAAAAAATCCTTAACTACTGGAAAACATATCCAATCCGTGAATCAACTCATTTTCCCCACATAGCTCAATTAAACATTAGGAAATCATTAAAATCAGATTAGAAACACAAAAACAAGGATCAAATGATTGGGAATTTCAGTAAAGAACCATACAATAGAGGAGACCTTGGACCTTACCCCTATTGTGAAGTTTCTCCCTTAATTGATTTGTGAAAAGCTAAGAAAACACAAGATTATTGTAAGATTTTGTGTAAACAATCTTTATAAAACAATTTGAAACAATAAAATCAAGTTAGAAACCACCTCACCTCTGGAAATTTGGTGAAAACTTGAGTGTTTGGCTGAGGAGAGAATGGAGAGAAAAGAAATGACGTGATTTTGGTTTTGGAAGTAGATAACTAACTTTTAACAAAAATCCTCTTTAATTAATAATTAAAACACATGTTAAAATATCTTCAATTAAGGGAGAAACCATCATAAACCAATTGGTAAAATAGCTCCTTAAAGATTCTAAGTATTCGAACCTTTTCATTTTATTTAGTCACTAGGAAATCACAATTTTCAAAACTTCCATTTTGGTCACTAACCAAAATGTCCATCTTCCAAAACTCGTTTTACAAGATCGGTATCACCATTATTAAATACATAATTAATAATGATTTTAGAGCATTTTTCTATAATTTCTCTAACACCAAAAATATACGATCCCAAAACTGACTTGAATCTCTACTCCGGTCCACCGGACCGTCTAATAAACCACCAAACCGCTAAGCCCTAAAACTGGGGCGTTACAACTCTCTCCCACTTAAGAAATTTCTTCCTCAAAATTTACCTAGAGGAAATAGGTGCGGAAACTATTTCAACATATCTGATTTGCGTTCCCACGTGGCCTCCTCAACATCGTGGTGCCTCTACATCACCTTAACGAGCTCAACCGTCTTTCTATGCAACACCTTACTGCTGGTATCAAGAACCTCTACAAGTTCCTCATCATAAGATAGATCCGGTCTCAACTCAATCTCTTCCACCAGCATAACATGCTATGGATCCGACTTATACCTCCGCAACACTGAAACGTAGAACACATCATTAATCTTTCCCAACTCCGAAGGTAACCTTAATCAATATGAAACAGGACCCATACACTCAACCACCTCGTATGGTCCAATAAATCTTGGGTTAAGCTTCATTTTTTGCCCAAAACGCAGCACCTTTTTCCAAGGAAACACCTTCAAAAACACTTTATCACCCACAACGTACTCTATATCCCTACGCTTCAAATCAGCATAGGACTTCTGACGATCTACCGCTACTTTTAAGCGCTCACATGTTAACTTTACCTTTTCGGTTGTGCCTTTCAAAACATTGGGCATCGACACAAACTTTCCCCCGCTTCTACTCAACACACGGGCGCACTATATTTCCTGCCATACAACGCCTTATAAGGTGCCATCTGTATGCTAGCATGATAACTGTTGTCGTAAGCAAACTCCACCAACGCCAACTGCTTCTCCCACATTCTCTGGTACTCAATAACATAACACCTCAGTATATCCTCGAGAACCTAAATCACACGCTCCAACTGACCATCCGGCTGAGGATGATATGAGGTACTGAAACTCAATCGGGTTCCCAAAGCACGATGCAAACTCACCCAAAACCTTACGGTGAATCTTGGATCCCTATTCGATACTATAGATTTGGGGAACACACAGTTCATCATGTCCATAAAAGTAGCTAGTGCATTGGTCAAACTAAAAGGCATCACAAGAAACTCGTAATGCCCGTACCTCATACGGAATGCTGTTTTGGGCACATCCTCCTCATTCACCTTTAACTAGTAGTACCCCGACCTCAAATCTATCTTGGAAAACACCGAGGCTCCCCTAAACTGATCAAACATGTCATCTATCCGCGGTAAGGGATACTTGTTCTTTATTTTCAACTTATTCAGCTACCGGTAATCTATACACATTCGCAACATACCATCCTTCTTCTTTACAAACAACACTGGTGCACCCCACAGTGATATACTAGGTCTAATGAAACCCTGAGCCAACAACTCCTGCAACTGCATCTTCAACTCCTTCAGGGAAATGTGATACGGTGCAATCAATATTGGTACTGTACCCTCAAAGACCTCAATGCCAAACTCAAGCTCACGGTCTGGTGGCAACCCCGACAACTCTTCCAGAAAAATAGCCAGAAACTCGCATATGGTGCGAACATCCTACACCGTCAACTCATTTGATCCAGGATTCATAACATAGGCCAAGTAAGCCTGACATCCCGAATCCAACATCCGACTTACTTCCGAAGCGAAATAGCATTAGACAAAAACATGGCATTCTCGCCAACAACCATCACCTCATAATTATCTGACAACCTCAAGGATATTCGTTTGGTCTCAAAATCCACCACGGCCTGATGTTCGGTCAACCAATCCATACCCAAAATCACATCAAAACCATGGAATGGCAACTCCATCAAGTCCACGGCAAACACATGTCCCTGAACCATCAGCGGACACCTACGATACAACCTCCTAACCACAATTGTCTCCCCAAGAGAACTAGTCACTTTAACACCCACATTAAGAATTTCAATATATATATCAAGCAACTTAGCATGCTCACACAAGATGTATGAATGAGTAGAACCGGAATCAACCAACAAATAAAACAACAAACACTGTAGGGTAAAAGTACCTACGATCACATCAGTGTCATTACGGCCCTCACGGTACGCATACACCCTAGACGGTCCCCCTCCCTCAGGCTAGATAGCAACGGTATAAGCTACAGTCCTCTGTCCACCATCTCGATGCTGAAACGGTCCGCGGCCACAACCACAACCTCTCTGCAGAGCAACAACAGGTGCAGCACCCTGCCCACCTCGAGTCAACAATGGGCAATCACACCTCTGATGGTCACCCGACCCACAACTCCAGCAAGCATTAGCCACAACAAGTTCAGGTTCCTGACTCTCCCTGGCCAGACACGGGCAATCTCGCCTCATATGATCTCGGGATCCACAAACCAACAGGTGTTAAACGGAGCTCTAGCCTGAGCACCCTGCCCCTGGACATCACGTCCAACAGCACCTCCGCTATGCCTCGATTCTGGACAGAACCTCCTGTCACGGTGTCTCTTAGCCTGACCACCGGTATAACCCGAATCAGCAGCTCTCTTACCGAGCTAGAACCTCGCGATCCAGAAGCCAAACCCAAATTTTGCTCCGCATCCTTGTCTTGCAAAACCAAAACATCAAAATCGGTATAATCAACAGTAAGCATGTATGTCTTAACATCCTGCACAAGCCCATAACGGAAACGATCACATCACGTACGCTCGTTAGGAACCAACTTAGGTGCATACTGACTCAACCTCACGAACTGCACCTCATACTCCGCAACAGACATACTGCCCTGCACAAAAGCCATGAACTCGTGCTTCCTATCATCTTGATATTGGACTCCCAAAAACTTCTTCCAGAAAGCTTCACAGAAGAACTTCTAGATCACATAATACTTCACCATACCGGATATCGTGGTAGTCCACCATGTATAAGTACCACCCTGCAGCAGGGAAACATCACAGCCCAGCTTATGAGCATCGGTACACCCCAACTGGCCCAGTATCCTCTCAGTACTAGCCAACCAGCCTTTAGAGACCTCAGGCGATAACCCTCAGAACTCAACTATGCCTAAACTGCAAAGACGCTCAAGCGAAAACCCTTGCCCAACCACCGGTGGTGCTGGCACATGAACACCCAGAACTGTTGCCTGAAAAGCACCAGTCATGGCATGTATCAATGGTGCCATATCACCCATCCCTAGCCTAGCCGGTGCAGGTGGTACTTGTTCCACTCCCTCAGGTGGAATAGGTAGAGTGGTGGCAACCCTCCAGGAGACACAACATCTCCCTCAACACCCTGCCAGTGGCAGCAGCAATCACACTAGATCGCAACTCTCTCCTCGGTCCCTTCGTGCTAAAATATATCTAAGGCGTGATAATCATTTCGAAACAAAAACAGTCAGGCCAGCTTCAAGAAAGGATCCAAGACTTTCATTTCCAAAAATCAAAACTTTTCATACTATAATAATAAGGCAATGGGTCCACAAAATTTTTCCAACATAATATAAACAATCAGCATGCATATCTCAATCACCGTGCATATCAACATCAGGTTTTAGCGCAAAACAACATCATAATGGTCATGTCTATTTCCCAAAACAAGCACCGTGCATAACAAACAACAGCAATGATCAAATACAACATCCCAACCTTTAATAAACCTAGCTCTGATACCACCAAATGTAACTTCCTCAACCTGGCCTAGACGCCCAACCGAACCAAGAAGGCTACATTAGGTTTACCGTAACAAACTGAAGAGATACAATGAAACCTGGTCCATTTTTTTCTTTTATCTTATCTAGATGCCAATTATTAACCCTACATGTTCATGCAGACATCAAGCACAACCCCAACTCAATTGGGCATCAATTTGACATCCAATTGATCACATTTGCAATTTATGGACCAAATTGCAAATACAAAAAATTCAGGATTAAAACTCACTTTTAAGTTACCAACCTTTAATTAGTCAGGTTCCGAATACCCAACTCAGATTTCAACTCAATCCGATTATTCCATCACATACAATTGCATTGACAAGATTCATGGACTAAATTGTAAAGGTGACAAAACTACCCAAAGTGACATTAACAGAATTAACGGTCATCCGTACCGATACAGGTAATCTCATATCGATACGAATTGAAACACCCCATATCGGTACACCTCCATGCCATATTGATACGCATAACTGAAATACTAAACTTTTGAAAATCTTGACGATCGTACCGATACGGCTCTCTATGCGATTCGGTACATGGGATTGGGACGAAAAAGTTGAATCCAGTAGCTGAGACCCGTACCAAAACACCCTTTGCCGTACTGGTACGCTACGGCTACATTGGCCTAGGCGTATCGAAACACCACCAACCCGTACCGATCCTTCAAGTCTAAAAATACCCAGTTGTACCAATACGGTCCCCCGCATATCAGTACGCATGGACTTGTAATGTCACATTTACTGGTTCTTCATCCAAATAACACCTTCAAACCATCCCCACAAGCTGGAAACACAATACCAGCATGCCAAGCATACCACAAGAAATTAAGCATCATCATCCTAACAACATAACAAGGCTTCATGCATCAAAAGGGAATCTATAGGCATGCTTCCTAATTTTGCATCCAAGCAACATACCAAAAGACAAACCAACACCAAAATCAATCTTTAAACACCATTTACAACCCATGAGCAACTAAAGAAACGTGCACAAATAGGGAGTTTGACAAATCATCTCCCAAAACCAAAGCAAGTACCACATTGCCTTTATTCTTATAGTCTAGTCCAACATACTTTGTTAACCAAGTCTTGCTAGGATCCCCTTGCTTCTTGCTGCCTTCCAAAACCTCAATTATTTTCATTGATGGACAATAAGAGCGTAAGCACACAAGGCTTAGTGAGGAGTGCTTAAAAACAAACACCATCGATGCATTTTAAACCATTTACTTAACATCATCCTTTTAAACATCATGCCCTTTTTAAAACATGCACTTTACATCATTAAAACCAACATATTAAACCATATGCTACATGTATCATTAATCAATAGCAAGTCACATTGCTAACCCTCCACTTAAGCCTTCCCATACATTTCTACCAATTGCAAAGCTCAAGGAGAAACATGTATAAGTCACATTATACAACATAAACCATTCCAATGATACATTAACAATTATATTGGCTTACAAGTAATCATTAACCAAGTCCAATGACAAAGGAGTTCATCGGATACACAGATTCAACAAGTGTTAACCCAACACTTCAAGCCATCTCAACCGGAATAGCAATACAATAACAATCGCGGTACATTAGCAACCGGGTACACTTTCAACCCACGGGGACACCAACCCCAATCATCGATTAGACGCTTAATCCACTAACGGGAGTTTTCGGTACTGTATAACCCCTCAACCGTTAGGGTACTTGGATGGAGTATTCGGTACGCCGTATAAACCCCTCAACATCAAAGGTGACTTATTTACAGTGCACTCAATCCTATGGCCAGCCAACTATATCCGATAATAATTTTAAAACCACATCACTTGCCAATATAATTAACCATTTAACATTTACCTCATTGTTTTAAACAAGCATTAACCAAAACACTTTTCCAAAGCAACAATCATGTTTTAAACCACAAGTATAAACCATACTTACAATGATATCTTACCATGTGCATCCTTCAGCAAAACATGCTTAAAACAGTATATCGAAAACTTTAAAACATGTTTAAACAATAGGTAACATGTAATCAAAACAAGTGCATAAAATCATTTCAACTAAGCACGACCGAGTGAGTAATACCACTTTATACTTACTTCTGAGTCTAGGTAAGCATTTCAAGCTCTACCTTAACTCCCAAAACTCCGTTCCAAAACATCAAAATGCTTCAAACTACGTTTTCACTCACCAATACACGAAACCTTGATTCGTCGACGCGAAATCAAGTAT